>CM053769.1:426372976-426416699 GCA_028658325.1 Potorous gilbertii
AAAGTCATTAGCCTCCATCTGTTCCATTCTAATTTTGAGAGAACTATTTTCTTCAGTGAGCTTTTGAACCTCTTTTTCCACTTGGCTAATCCTGCTTTTGCAAGCATTCTTCTCCTCATTGGCTTTTTGAACCTCTTTTGCCAATTGAGTTAGCCTATTTTTCAAGGTGTTATTTTCTTCAGCATTTTTTTGGGTCTCCTTTATTAAGGTATTGACCCATTTTTCATGCTTTTCTTGCATCTCATTTCTCTTCCCAGTTTTTCCTCCACCTGGGTAATTTGATTTTCAAAATCCTTTTTTGCTCTTCCATGGCCTGAGCCCATGGGATATCTCTTTCAGATGTTTGGGGTACAGAGGCCTTGATTCCTATGTCTTTCCCTGATGGTAAGCAGTTTTCTTCGTCAGAGAGGAATGGCGCAATCATCTGATCAAGAAAATAACCTTCTATGGTTTTAGTTTTTTCCCTTTTCTGAGCATTTTCCCAGCCAGTTACTTGACTTCTGAGAGTCCTCTCCACCCCTGGCCCAGGTCTGCCCAGGTAGTGCTTGGGGTCTGAGATTCAAATGCTGCTCCCCAGCCTCAGGGCTTTTGGCGGCAGGCCTGGCTGCTATTTAGGGTAAAATTAAATCAGGTTCTCAGGTGGGGGCAGGGCCGCCTCCCAGGCTCAGTTCCCTCAGGGAGTTTATGCAGAGACCTTCTGTAATGGAGCTGCTGCTGAGCTCCTGCCTGCTTCGGGGAGCCTCTGGCTACCTGCTGCCTCTGCTTCTGCCTCTGCCACTGCCTCCTGAATTGCCCTGAATCCCAGAGACACCCTGCTCCCCTCTCGGCCTATCTTTCTCACTGACCTGTGCGTCTGTGGATGGAGGGACCTTCACGGCTGCTGAAGATTCCATCCCTGAAGCCTGCTTGGATCAGCTCGCTCCTCTCAGTGCCGCGTGGCCAGGGCAGGGCAGGGCTCCACTCCCATCTGGTGCGCAATGGACCTTTGGGATCGGTTTTTCAGGGCTCTTTGGAATGGAAATCTCCTTCACTGTGTTGCTGTGTGGCTTCCACTCTTCCAGAATTTGTTGGGAGTTCTTTTTAGAGGAATTCCATGGGCTGTGCTTTCGGAGCTAGCATAGGTGAGTCTTTCTACTCCACCATCTTGGCTCCGCCTAGCAAAATTATTAAAAAATATTTTTTATATAAATAAAATAGTACTTAAATAATTGGAGAAATACTAATGCTCATGGGTAGACATGATCAATATAATAAAAATGACAATTTTATCCAAATTGATCTATATATTCAATGACATCCCAATTAAATTACCCAAACATTATTTTACTGAGTTAGAAAAAATAATAACAAAACTCATTTGGAAGAGCAAAAGAACAAGGTTTTCAAAGGCACTAATGAACAATGTAAAGGAAGGAGGTTTGACAGTACTATATCTTAAACTACATTACAAAACAGTAATTATCAAAACTATTTGCTACTGACTAAGAAATAGAAAGGTAGATCAGTGGAACAGAGTAGACACGCAATTTTCAGCAGCAAATGACTACAATACTCTTGTGTGTGACAAGTGTTAAGGTTTAAGTTTGGGGGGAAAGAAGTCATTATTTGGTAAAAAGGAAAATACATTAGGAAACCTAGAAAGCAGTCTGGCCGAATTTGGGCATCACATATACTATTAAATATAATATACTATTTTATATACTATTTATTTTTATAAGGCCAAAATGGATACATGACCTAGATATAAAGGAAGATATTAGAAGAAAATTTGAAGAGCATAAAACACATTACCTATCAGATTTATGGACAGGTGAACAATTTATGAATTAACCAAGAGTAGAGAGCAGTGTGAGGTATAAAATGGATAATTTCAATTACAATAAATGAAAATTTTTTTAAACAAATAAAACCAATGTAGCCAAGATCAGAAGAAAAGAAGAAAACTGGGGGAAAATTTTCATAAGCAGTTTCTTGGAGGAAGTTCTTGTATCTCAAATATATTTAAAAAATTATCAAATCTATAAGAATACAATTCATTCTCAATTGATATATCATCAAAAGATATGAACAAGGCAGTTTTTTAATTGAAGAAATCAAAACAATTTATAGTCATGTGAAGAAATTCACTAAATTACTATTGATTAGAGGAATGCAAATTAAAACAACTTTGAGATAATTTACACCTATCAAATCAACTAAAATGATAGAAGAGGAAAGCAACAAATGTTGGAGGGGATGTGGAAAAATTAAGGAACTAATTCATTGTTGTTAGCACTGTGAACTTATTTGGCCATTTTGGAGAGCAATTTGGAATTGTGCTGTATGCTCTTTGATCCAACAATACCACTACTTGGTCTATTTCCCAAGGTGATCAAACAAAAAAAAGGAAAGAAACTATACATTCAAAAGTATTTGTAGCAAAGATCAAATTTTTTTTTTAGCAAAAGTATTTGTGGTTGCAAAGAACTGAAAATTGTGGGGATGCCCTATCAATTAAGGAATGGCTCAACAAATTGTGGTATATGATTGTGATGGATTGCTACTGTGCTATAAGAAATGATGACAGTTTTCAGATGAAGAAGTCGAAACCAGTTATGAAAAGTGCTCTGTCACTTTTGATCAGAGAAATACAAATTAAAAACAACTCTGAAATACCACCTCACACCAGTCAGATTGGCTAATATGATATAAAAGGAAGATATAAATATTGGAGAGGATGTGGGAAAATTGGGACTGTAATGGTTGAGTTGAGAACTCATCCAAACATTCTGGAGAGCAATTTGGAACTATGGCCAAAAGGCAACCAAACTCTGCATAACCTTTGATCCAGCAATACCACCACTAGGTCTGTATCCCAAAGAGATCATAAAAAGGGGAAAAGGACCTACATGTGCAAAAATATTTCTAGCAGTCCTATTTGTGGTGGCTAAATATTGGAAATTGAGGGGATGCCCATCGTTTGTGGAATAGCTGAACACATTGTGGTATATGAATGTAATGGAATACTATTGTGCAAAAAGAAATGATGAACAGGCACCTTTCAGAAAAACCTGGAAGGTCTTACACAAACTGACACAAAGCAGAACTAGGAAAACCTTGTATATATAGCATCAGCAACATCTGTGATGATACACTATGAATAACTCAGCTTTCCTCAGCAACACAATGATCCAAGGCAAATACAAAGGATTCATGAAGGAAAATGCCATCCACATCCAGATAAAATACCGATGGACTCTGAACGCAGATCAAAGCATATTTTTTAACTTTATTGTTTCTCATGCTTCTTTTTTTCCCTTTTCATATGTTTCTTCTTCCACAATGTGATGAATATAGAAATATGTTTTACATGATAGCATATGTATAAACCATGCCAAGCTGCCTACCATTTCAGAAGAGGTGAGGGGAATTAAGGAGAAAAATTTGAAACTCAAAATCTTGTAAAGATGACTGCTAAGAATGTTTCTGATATGTAATGGTGTAAAAAATAAAATACTTTTTAGAGCAAAAAAAAAGACAAACCTAATAAGGGTTAAAAACACACTCTCTGGATCTAAGTTTCCTTACCCATAAAATGAGCACAATATATCAGATTGCCAATTTGGGGAGGGCAGAGGGCAAGAAGGGAGGCAGAAAAAATTGGAACTCAACATCTTATAAAAATGGATGTTAAAAACTATCTTTTTATGTATTTGGAAAAAGAATACTATTTATAAAAAATAAGAAAAAAAAGAAATGAGCTTTATGATCTTAGAAAAGCATGGATAGATTTGCACAAAATAATAGAGAAGAAGAATGAGCAGAACATTGTATGTAGTAACAGCAATATTATTTTAAGAACAACTCTGAGTGACTGAATTGTTTTGACTATTGTAGACACTCAAATTAACTACAAACAACCTATGCTACCTATCCAGAGAAAGAACTGATAAATAGATGTATGTATAGAATGATTTTACACACACACACACACACACACACACACACACACACACACACAAAATTTGTGTCTAATGATAGCTGTCTCTGAGGGGGAGGAAAAATAGTCACATGATAACTTTATTACCTATTTAAAAGGAATAGCCAGTTGTACATAATAAATTTGGAGATCCATAAGCAATCATCTTTATTTCTATTCTACTGTGTTATGGAAATGCTTGTTTTATTTCTTAAGTTCAGAGTAAAAAATATGAAAAAAAATAGAATGGGAAAAGGTGGCTCTTTGGGCTGATTTTTCACTGAACTCAGATCTGCTGCTATCAGTTCCTGGTAGTCTCTGTTATTGACTCCAGTTACTGAGGAGTCTTACCTTTTTGAAACTCATATGGTCATAAGCTGGTCAATTACATCTCCAGATACTTTTTCCTTCATGATCTGGAAAGAATAAATGAAAAAGAGACGAAAGAAATAGAGCTCCTGTGTACTCAGGGACACAGTTTTGTAGGAGATAGGACTGACTGCTCTTCCCCCACCCAGCAGATCATAGTCATAATCCTCTTTACTGGAAAGCCACCGAAGAAGAAAATGAGAGACTGAGTCAACCTTTTGTACTCACTCTTAGTTCCACATCTTCACACAGTTAGAATATTCTTTGTCATGACAGTAGTGATCTCTCAGTTAGTTTACATATGACTAGAAGCAGACTCACCAAGTTTCCACATTTTGGATAGGGAATATTGTATAGATTCTGTATAACTCACCAGTAAAAGCAAACCTTCATATGCTTGAAAGACTAGGCCTTCACTGTTCCACCCCTAATAACACCTTTGTAGTGCATACATTCCTTATTTTATGTTAGTACTTGTTATCAGATGGTCATTGAAGAGGGTTATTATTTCTATTGCTACATTTTCCAAGGTAGCCTGAGGGATTGTAAAATAAGGATGGAAGACATCTTGTAAAAGAGCCCATAGTGTGTGATTTTATTCTACTTATTTTGATGTTTTTCGTAATAATTAGACAACAATTAGATCATATATTCTCTACACTTTTCAGTCAGTTGTTATATAGTAATGATGTAGTCAATTATTGAACATAATTTGTGGAAGCCTGATATCTCATCAAGGATAACTTCAATTGATGTATTGGTGATCCTTGTAAAGATTTTGCATAGATGTGAAAGCAAAAATATAGGTTAGTAGACAGTGATGTTTTCTTAATTGATTTTTAGGGATAATGATGAAATTAGAGACTTTCTCCTTGCATATTGATCCCTCAGCTCTCTTCCAGTTGGTATTGACCCCAATCTGTATCTTTTCCATATGTATTTTATCCAATTCAATTGCTTTTCCTGTCTTTCTCTTTAGTGGCATTTCTATCTTCTCTAGAATTACCACTATTAGCAGCAGTCAGTGTTTATGTCCCATGATGTTAGTGTCCAAATATGGTGGTTCCACTATCCTTGAGGGGAAAATAATTTATTGAAAAAAATTTGTGAATCATTTCCATTTCTTTTCCATTTCTATTCCTTATTCCATTTTATATTTTAATATCTTTCACATAGCTCTTAGTTGACTATTTTGCTAAGCTTTCTTTAAACTAATTTTACTCTATTGTGTCTCTTTGCTTTATAAAATACTGTTCATGATTTTCAATCTTTTGTAAGATTATGCAGATAAATTTATATTCTAAAACATTTTCTTTGTCCTCCTCATCAATTGTCAAATTAGTCCATCATTTGCTAAGATTTTTTTTGTGGCAATTAATTTATATCTGTTTAATTTTCAGGTAAAATTACTGCAATTTACACCAATGTTATTTGTGTTGTCCATCACCCAATTTTAATTTTCAATAGTTTATTAACACAAGGTAAAAATTTAATTGTACTCTAGATCGTATTCAATTATTAGTTTTCCTAGTTTATATAAATTTTGATCATATCTTTATGAGCCTGCAGTTTGACTATACTGAGATAGCTGACTTGAGGATAACTTTCAAGTTCACAATAAATTTTTCTTGTCTCTTAAAATGTTCTAGTATTCTTTTGTTTTTCAGATTCCTTTTTTTCGTGTGTTTCTTTTTTTCTGCCTTTTAATTGTACAATACGATGTTCATGTTTTCTCTCCTCTGTACCTGCTAATGTAATTTTTCAGCATCCTTCAGATTTTCAATACTTTTCTCTTTTTGTGGCTTGTCCTTCATTCTCGAAGAGGACCATGACCTCAGGGAAATGATGGCATGACTAGCAATTGACTCTGATCTGAGTGAGGGAAGATTGCAAAGTCACCAGCCTTTTCAGGTTCTCACTTTGAGTGAGGCAATCCCCATTCAGTGAACAGGCCTCTTTAAGAAATAATATTTTTATCATAGTTATCTCATTCTTCTCATACTTTTAATTGATCAAATTAGAAGTGATCTCAAGATAATGCATTATTCAGTTATAATAGGATCATATCTCATGAAGCTGGAGTAGAGTTTCCCTGCCTCCTTCTGGCCAAACATGTGTGCTTGATTCTGTGGTGCTTTGGAATGATAAAGCAAACCCCATACTGGTGCCTTAGCCTTGTGAAAGCAAAAGGAAAAGGGGCTATATCAGCTGTATAAAAGAGAGATAACTTCTACCTTACACATTTTTTTCCTGCCTTTATGTGTGCCAAGCATCCCTTTCTCTCTGGGTTTTCTCTTAGGGTAGGGAAGGAGCAACTTGTTCTCTCCCCCACCCCAACAGAAATTGTAAACTGCAAGCCACACCCAAACCTCTTGCCCTTAGATAGAAGAACAGGGTTAATATAATTAATTAATCTGCCCATCCAGGGAAGGCCAAGAACCACACAGGATAATTCACACTGATCCTAAAAAGACAGGTGTTTTGATTAGCATGATGAGCATTTTTTTGAACTCTTGGTTAAGAGGATCTTATTTATTGTCCCTTGTGTATTATAAAACAGATTAATGTTAGACTCAAACCCATAATATGCAATTCTCATGAGAACATCAACCTGATTGTTCAGTTCAGCAGAAACTATATAATGACAATAATGAACATAGACATTCCTTAAAAAAAAAACAAAACTGTGTGCAGTAGGAAATATTGGCAAAATTTTAATGTTAGCCCTGATCCCAAAATGGAGAGTTGTTACTTGTACAATTCTGTCTTCTCCAGGCCTTAGACCTAAGAATAAACCAATAAATAAATACATTTCTTGTCTTTCCCTCAAGCCCTCATATATGCCAACCACACAATTGATCCCTCTTAGAGGACTTGCCAAGACACTTTTCCCATCCCTCTAGGTGTGCTCTGTTACTGCATTAATGATCTCTGAACTCCAGTTGTGTATACTTCTCTCATGCCAGGCAGAGCCATCAGTGAACCAAGAAAAACAATGTTCCTCAAGAGCTAAATCTTCACAGACAAGAGGAACTATTGGTATCATAAAGGAAACAAAGGATTGGGGCTGACACTGAAAGTCTTAACTTTTGGTAACATCATAGACTATTTGTGAAGAGCACTAATGCCTAAGCGATCCAGACATCTATAATCTTGAATGCATCAATTGCATTTAATAATAGATTCAGTATGCCCTATTCATACTGTTAAAGGAACCATGTTGCATCAAACCAAATTAAAATGGGTAACTGTGGATGAAGTGGATGTTATGACCCTTTGTTATCCATTCAGAAAGTAGCGACTAGTTGCAAATAACTACTTTTCTTTTTAAAGTGTCTACTTTGGGAGTATATGTCTCAAGATATCTAATGGTTGTTTAATCTGGCATCCTCTAGGTGTCTGTCAAAGGCTTCATTCAGTCTAATCTTTATGGACAGGGCCCTCTAACCCTTTATATATTTGGCACCACTTTCTCTTTCTAGGCCACAATGATTTGAGCATATGACCTCAAATCTTCCTGAGATCCAGCAGTTGGTACCCAGTGTCTGGGGAGAACCTTGGCCCTTAACTTCTTTCCAAGGTGCCTAAAATCTGAATGCAAAGGTTTGGGTGACTCAGAATAAACATTTGAGGTGGGGCAATGATCCTATAGGGAAAGGACTTTAAAAGATGTTCCAGATGTTGGTGGGGCAAAAAGACATATATTGCTCTGGTAATTCACTGAAATAATTTTACTTACACCCCCCCCCAGAGACTGACTATTAATGATCTGATGCTTCAAAAGCCATACATAAAGCTCATTACAAGAATTATTACTCTCCACTAATTCAACATAGTATCAACCCCTATCATCCCTAGGGGTCCTATTTGTGCCACCTAGACAGATGCTGAGGTTGTCCCAGTCTCTTTCTCCAATTTTATCAGTTAATTTTCCCCAGTATAACTGATGGTCTGAGCAGAAAGTCTCACAGCTAAAGCCTGAGATTCTTTAGATGGGGATTCACCTGAGACAATATCTAAATAGGTTTGAAGTAGACTGGCCATGAGGAGGACAGAGGGTAAATTCTGGGGAGCAGATCTAAAACTCATCTCTTTTTGAAATTTTACCATTTCTTTATAAAATATTACTCTCTCCTTGCTTTATTTTATTACAAAACTAACTGCAAAGGAAATTCATCCTTATGGGGACAAGTGTGCAGAATTCCTCATTTTATACACCTGCAAAGGGGCAGTCAGTCAGTTAGACAATAAATATTTGAGTACTTTGAGTGCCAGGCTCTGTGCTAAATACTAAGAGTACAAAAAAAATAAAGACAGTCCCCTATGCCTATAGCAAAAACTTCAAGATCAAACACATGGTATGAGTCTTCTTTGCTATCTGTTCTTTACTTGGTATTCTTAAGTCTTTGATCATTAAAGTTTGCAATAAAAAATTCTGAATTATAATTCAATTTTAAAATACATTTTAAGATAAAATTCAAAAAGTAAAAACTAACATGAAATAAAATTTCTGCCCACACAAACAAACAAGAAGTATTATTTATAACATACCATATCTTCACTGATATCTCTAGCCATTTAGTTTCTACTCAGGCCATCGCTTTTTATTCTCACTCTAAAGGAAAATTTATTCCTAACCTTGGAACCATCATGGGATGTGATAGACTACCACTGAACTCGAGTCCTTCACAGTATGTCCAGGACATCTCTAACTGTGCCACTCCCTTCCCTCTTTCCTTTATAAGTTGTCTTCTTCTTTGAAAGCAGAGATTGCTGACATGCTTTTATTGGTATCCTCAGCAAATAGGGATAATTTTAAAATATCTACATACTTCATGGCACATAGTAAACAATAAATTATCTTTCTATCTATATTTGCTTATTCTATTTCTTATTTATCTAAGACAAATAGGTAGGACTGTGGTAAGTACCAGAGTTATAAAGAAAGGCAAAAAATAATCCCTATCCTACAGGAACTTCCATTTTTGTGGAAGAGATGACATGTAAGTAGGTACATATGAGATACATATAGATTAGGTGTCATGTCACTTTAGAAAGGAAAGAATTAGCAGTTGCTTAAACATAGAAAGGCCTCCTGTAGAGAGTTACATTTGAACCCAGCCTTAAAAGAAACCAGCTAATTGAAGAGGCAGGGGGAAGGAAGGAAAGCATTCCAGGCATGGGAGGACAGTTGATCTAAAGGCAGGATGATGGAGATGGAGATGTTGTGCAAGAAGAGGAGTGAGTAGATCAGTTTAGCTGGATAGGAAAGTTTGTTTAAAGGATGAAGTGTAAAAGCATTGATCAGGTAGGAAGGGGACAGGTGTTAAAGTGCATTAAATGTCTTGTAGAAGACTTTTTATTCAATCCTAGAGGTAATAGGGAACCAGTGAAATAGAATGGATAGTGGGAGGGGAAAAAGGAGGGATGTGTGTGTGTGTGTGTGTGTGTGTGTGTGTGTGTGTGTGTAGACATGATGAATCACACAATTTAAAATAATCATCTTGACAGTTGACTGGAAGATGATTTGAAGTAGGGATACATTTAAGGTGGGCAGACCATTTTGAAGTCTTTTACAATTCTCCAGGTGAGGCTGATGAGGACTTGAAGTAGAATTGTGGTGTATGAATATTGAGAATGGAGGGATGTCATGAAGGTACAAATTACAAAATACAGCAACAGGTTGAACATGTAGCAAGAGTCAGAAGGATGAATCAAGGATGACACATTGCAAACCTAGGTGACTGAGAAGATGATGGCATCCTCAGCAATGACAGGGAAATTTGGAAGAGTGGAAGCTTATAGGCAAAAGACAAAGAGTTTTATTTTTAAAGTGTTAAACTGGAGAAGTCCATGGGCCATCCTCTTTGAGAGGTTCAAAAGGCAGTTGTCAAGGAAAGAACTCAGGAGAAAAAGCAGGGCAAAATTCATAGATTTTAGTATCATCTTCATAGAAATTGAGTCCATGAAAGCTGATAAAATGTTCAAGTGAGATACTGTATTGTTAATGTATTTTTGCGTAACGGGAAGATCTTTTCCATTCATTAATAGGCCCATGACCTGCTTGAATCACATAGAAGCTTGAATCACATAAGTCTGTGGTGGGAGGAGCTTGTCAAATGACTGGAACATGAAGAGTGAAGAGCTGAGAGGAAATTGGATACAACAGTTAGAGCTGAGGGAAAGAGAAGAAGCAGGCAGTGAACTGTGAGTGTTCATTTGTGGGAAGGCCCTAGCAGTGGGGAAGGTTTGGGGATGGTATGCCCCTCTATATTGTTACTGTGTATAGATTTGACTTTCTGGATTTGGGATTCAGTTTTCTGATGCTTAAATAAATGCTTTGGTTCTCTCTATCATGTGGAGAGTTAATTTTGCAATTCAGAATTATGCTGGCATATTCATAGCCACCATAAGTGTGGTGCTATAGATATAAGTGAGAGCAAAGTCACTCATGATTATTAGAAATAGTATGGATGAAAATCCAGCAAAGAAGCCTGAGAAAGAATGATTAGACAGGTAAGAATAGATCTTAGCGGGAGCAGTGTTACAAAAACCAAGAAAGGGAAAATCTAGAAGGAGAAAGTGATCAACAGTGGCAAATGCTGCAGAAAAGTCAAAGGTGAGTACTAATAAAAGGCCATTAGATTTGACAACAAATAGCTCATTGGTAACATTTTAGAGATAAGTTTCAATTGAATAATGAGGTCAGAAAGCAGAATGCAGAAGACTGAAAGGAAAGAAGGGGAGAGGAAGTACAAGCACTGAATACAAGTTGCTATTTCAAGGAGTCTGACTGAGAATGGGACGAAAACTATAGCATGAGATGGTAATATTGGTAGTAGTGATGGTAGTGGTAGTAGAATCAAGAATGGCTTTTTAATGTTGGAGACATGAGTGAGTTTTCAGGTAGCAGGGAAGGAGCCAGAAGATATGTGTAGTTTGGGAATTAGAGACTAGGAATGATAATGAGAGCATCTGCTAGAGAAGGTGGAAGGAATTGGGATCAAGAACACATGCAGAGGGGTTTGGTTTGGCAGTAGGGGACAATTCTTCCTTAGAGAATAGAGGGAAGGAGGAAATAATAGAGGGAGGGAAGTCCAAGGAATATGAGATCAGAAATAGGGGAGAAGGGACAGCTTTTCACAAACGATCTCCATTTTCAGTGAAATCTGAGTACAGTGAATGGACAAGATACAGTGGAAAGCTACAAAAGAGATTAGAATGTTTGGGGCTCACTTTGAAGAGTGGCACAGCAGTACACTCTGCAAGAGGATTGCCTTTTTGCCAGGAGGACTGATTTGAGATTAGATAGCATAAAATTGTGGTGAACTCAATCATCATAGTCATGATTTCCTAAGACTCCATTTGTTTTGAGTGAGGGAGGGCTGTGCAGGTCACCAGCCTCACTTCTCCTCCAGAGCCATCTGAATCCAGTGATCAGATATTTATCAGGATGACTGGAGATGAACCAGGATGAGGCAATTGGGGTTAAGTGACTTGCCCAAAGTCACACAGCTAGTGAGTATCAAGTGTCTGAGGTGACAATTGAACTCAGGTCCTCTTGACTCCTGCAGTGATGCTCAATCCACTGCACCACCTAGCTGCCCTGGTATGGGAAATAACTATGAGGTAGAGGGAATAGAAATCATGGTGAAGAAGAAGGATAAGGCTGTAGGCCTTTAGGAAATGTGAAGGATGGAATGAAAAAAAACATTATCATATAAAGGGATTTTGTCCTTTAAAGAGGACTTTGAACATGAAAATAGATCATTTATGGAAGATAACTAGATCAAAGATATTGTCATTTCTCAGTGTCACTGAGGCAGATTGGAAGAATGGATCATGGGAGATGGGCAGATTGAAGTACTGGGAAATTAGCATATTTCAGAGATCATCAATGTCCATGAAAAGTGCCCTAATTCCCTAGAAAAGATTTGTGGTGGAGAGAAAAACTGTGAGCCAGGCACTAAACTCATTGAGAAAGGAGGGAATATGTCCTTGAGTTTGGTAGATGGTGGTACTACATTTTGGATTATTTGAATTTGAATAGTATGAACCTCCAAAGAGTAGAAATCTTCTGAGTGGTGGTGGTAGGGACTGAATCTGGAAGCATCAATGGGTAGCAAATAGAATTTCAACCCTTCCCTTCCCAAAGCCGGACCAGCTAGTTGAAAGAGAGGTATAAAAATATGTAGCCAATGTTAGAAAAAATGAGCCGGGAAGATGTCTAGGCAGACCCTGCCATAGCAAATCCAAGCAGGAACCACCAGGATGGACTGAAGCAGAAGCAGCAGTATGGAATCTCAAACATATCAGCACATGATGGGAGGCTAGTGGAACTCGGTGAGAGAGAAGCACAGGATCCCTAGTAAAAGCATCAGTCACTCCTGAGACCATCAGACCACAGATTAAAGGTTTGTAAGTCACCTACTTGAATGTCCAGGAGACTAGATAGTAGAGTGATCTATAAGTGCTAGTACCCTCTGTTTGTTGACCTTGAAAAACTCAGAGAATATTTTCTCAGGAAAAAGCCTGGAATAATGGGATCAGACAAAGGGGTAAACAGCCTCTCACTTTGAGAGGCAAGGAGAGACCCTCTTGCAGTGGCTGAAGAGGACCAGTACAGGACTGGAACTGTTCCAGATAGCCTCTCCTAAGTAATCCAGGAGGAGATTTTGAGTGATAGGGGTGTGAAGTCCATAAGTGCCAACACCAGTACCCCAGGCACACCTTAGCAAAGCCAGGAGAATTGGGAAGACAACAACACAGAAGGGGGTTCCCCAATTGCTTCACCTATGTGTACTCTAGTTAAGAGGGGGAGACCTCCTCCAGCCAGATCACCTCTCCCCCACATGCAGCAGGCTTCAGGGTGACTCTGGAAAAACTAAGAAAGACTTCACCTGGCCTCTGCCAGGCATACCAGCCAACTCAGCACCAGGTAAGCTGCAGCATTCTAGCTTCTAGCTGAAAGAACCAGAGGCCACAAGACACAATTCCTCAAGTTCTTAGCACAAGAACCATGGGATAGAGCTCCTTGTGCCCCAGAAGCAGAAATGTGCTATAAAAGCCAGAAAAAAGTAGTCATCTTTAGCAGGAAGGAAACCAGAAAACCAAATACCATAGACTCTTACCATGGGGACAAAGACCAAAATACAAATATAGAAGAAGTCATCACTGAGACGTACTTATATCTGAAACCTCAGAAAAGAATATGAACTTGTCTCAAGCACAAAAATCATTCTTGGAAGAGCTCAGGAAAGATTTTAAAAACCAAATTAGAGAGGTAGAAGAAAAATTGTTCAATGATTTTAAAAATATGAAAAAAAATAAATGAAGAAATAGAAAGGAAAATTGGGCAAATGGATAAGACAATGCAAAAGTTAACTGAAGAAAACAATCTGTTGAAAATAGAATTGGACAAGTAGAAGCTAATGACTCTATGAGAAATCAGGAATCAGTCAAACAGAATCTAAAGAATGAAAAAGTAGATGAAAATTTAAAATATCTCATTGGAAAAACAACTGACCTAGAAAATAGATCCAGTAGAGAAAAATCTAAGAATTATTGGTCTACCAGAAAAATGATGAAAAAAGAGCCTGGACAATATCTTCCAAGAAATCATCAAGGAAAACTACCCTGAGGTCCTAGATAATCAAAAGAATCCACTAATCACTTCCTGAATGAGATCCCAAACTAAAAACACCAAGGAATATTGTTGCCAAATATAGAACTATCAAGTGAGAGAATACTGCAGACAACCAGAAAAAAACAACTCAAATATCAAGGAACTACAGTCAGGATCACACAGAACCTTGGAGCTTCTACATTAAATATCTGAGGTATTGGAAGATGATATTCCATAAGGCAAAGGAGTTTGGAATGCAATGAAGGATCAATTACAGAGCAAAACTGAGCATAATATTTCAGGCAAAGGGCTGTACATTCAATGTAAAAGGGATTTCCAGACCTTCCTGATGAAAAGACTGGAGTTCAATAGAAAATTTGACCTTCAAACACAAGTTTCAAGAGAGGTACAAAATAATAAATTGGGGAAAAAAGAAGTTGTTATTCAATATGGTAAAACTGTTTATATCCCTATAAGGGAGAATGATATTTGTTAATCTTGAGAATTGTATGTTTGTTATGATATTTAAAAGGGATATATATATATATATATATATATATAATATATATGTAGCTAGAGGGAGTGAGCATAAATTAACAGATGTGATGATAAAAATGTGATAAAAGGGTGTGAAGAGACTGTAACAGGAGATATGAAAAAGAGGAGGAAGAAAAAGCAAATCACACCAGAAAAAGAAATACAAAAACATATTATAGTACAGGGAAAGAGGGGAGGGAGGTGAGCACTCTTTGAGACTTACTCTCGTCTGATTTGGTTCAAGGTCGGAACAAGAAAGTCAATTAAGTATAGAAATCTAACTTTCCTTACAGGCAATAGGAGTGGAAAGGGCAAACAAAAAGGAGCAGGGCTGATAGAAGGGAGGGAAGACTGTGGGAGGTGGTGGTCAAAAATTAAAACTATTGTGGAGGGGAAGAGAGAAGGGAGAACTAAAACATAAACAAGGGGAAGTAGTATGGAGAGAAAGAAACAGATAGTAATCATTCCTGTGAATATGAATGGTATGACCTCTCCCATAATATAGAGGCAGATAGCAGAATGGTTTAAAAATCATAGTCCAACAATGTATTGTTCATAAGAAACACATTTGAAACAGGGGGATACACACAGGGTAAAAGTAAAAGGTTGTAGCAGAATGTATTATGCTTCAGCTGATGTAAAAAAAAAAACAAATAGGAATAGAAATTCTAATCTCAGACAAAGCAAAAGCAGAAAAAGATCTAATCAGAAAAGATAAGGAAGGAAACTATGTACTACTAATAGGTACCACAGACAATGAAGGAATATCATTACTAAACGTATATGCACCAAGTGGTATAGCATCCAAATTCTTAGAGGAGGTTAAGGCAGTTACAGGAAGAAATAGATAGCAAAACTATACTAGGGAGGAACCTCAACCTCCCCCTCTCTGAATCTGATAAACCTAACCTCAAAATAAACAAGAAAGAAGTTAAGGAGGTGAATAGAACTCTGGATAAGGTAGATATGATGGATCGCCGGAGAAAACAGAATGGGAATAGAAAGGAATATACCTTTTTCTCAGTGGTACATGACACATATACAAAAACTGACACTGTACTAGGGCATAAAAACTTCACAGTCCAGTGCAGAAAGGCAGAGATAGTCAATGCATCTTTCTTAGATCATAATGTAATAAAAATTGTATGTAATAAAGGGCCATGGAAAGATGGACCAAAAATTAATTGGAAACTAAATAATCTAATCCTAAAGAATGAATGGTTTAAAGAACAAATCATAGAAACAATCAACAACTTCATTCAAGAGGATGACAGCAATGAGATAACCTATCAAAACTTATGGGATGCTCCAAAAGCAGTTCCTAGAGGAAGTTTTATATCATTGAATGTCTATATGACTAAAATAAAGCAGAGATTAATGAATTGGGAATGCAGCCATCAAAACTAGGAAACGAACAAATTGAAAATTCCCAAGTACATACCAAATTAGACATAACTGAAAACTGAAGGAAAGATAACTAAAATTGAAATTAAGACAAATATTGAACTAATAAATAAAACTAAAAGTTGATTTATGGAAAAAATGTAAAATCGATAAGCTTTGGGTCAATTTCATTAAAATATAAGAAAAACCAATTACAATTATCAAAAATGAAAAGGATGAACTCACCCCTAAAGATGAGGAAATTAAAACAATAATTAGAAATTACTTTGCCCAACTGCATGCCCATAAAATTGAGAATCCAAGTGAAATGGATGAATATTTTAAAATATATAAATTGCACAGATTAACAGAAGAGGAAGCTAAATACTTAAATAATCCCATATCAGAAAAAGAAACTGAACAAACCATAAGTGAATTCCCTAGGAAAAATTATCCAGAGCCAGATGAATTTGCAAGTGAATTCTGTCACACATTTAAAGGACAGTAAATTCCAATACTATATAGATTATTTGGGAAAATTGGCAAAAAGGAGTTCTACCAAATTCTTTTTGTGATAGAAATATAGTTGTTACCTAAATCCAAAAAAGCCAAAACAGAAAGAAAATTATAGACCAATTTCTCTCATTAATATAGATGCAAAAATTTTAAATAAGTTATTAGCAGAAAATACAGCAACTTATCATGAGAATAATACATTATGATCAGGAAGGATTTATACCAGGAATGTGGGTTGGTTCAATATTAGAAAAACTATCAACATTATTGATCATATCAACAACAAAAATGAAAGAAACCATATGAATATCTCAATAGATACAGAAAAAGCTTTCTACAAAATACAACACCCATTTGTATTGAAAATACTGGAAAGCATAGGAACAAATGGAGTCTTCCTTAATATAATAAGCAGTGTCTACCTAAAAGCATCAGCAAGCATTATATGCAATGGTGATAAGCTAGATGCATTTCCAATAAGATCAGGGGTGAAGCAAGGATGTCCATTATCACCATTGTTATTCAATATGGTACTAAAAATGCTAGCTTTAGCCATAAGAGAAGAAAAAGAAATGGAAGGAATTAGAACAATTAAAGAAGAAACTAAGTTATCATTTTTTGCATATGACATGATGGTATACTTAGAGAATCCTAGAGAATCAAGGAAAAAACTACTTGAAATATTAAACAACTTTGGCAAAGTTGCAGGTTACAAAATAAATCCACATAAATCATCTTCATTTCTATATATTACTAATGAAGCCCAACAGCAAGAAATAGAAAGAGAAATCCCATTTAAAGGTAATATATACACTATAAAATATCTGGGAGTCTACCTGCCAAAACAAACCCAGGCACCATCATCTTCCTAAGAGAATTATACTCTTTTCCATTCAGTAATTAAGATATTGAGCATAGGAAGGAAGTCTTTTAAATCCTTGAGGTGAATGACCAAGGAACATAAAACAGTTTGAGAAATTTTAATAGAAAGATAAAACAAATATTAAACTACTAACATCAAATTATATTCTAAGATATTATAAATCTCCTCATTCAAAATTCTGGCATATCTTACCTCAAACTATCTTGGGGGCAGAGATATCTGAGGATATGGGTGGCCTTTGCTAGACTGGATGTTTCTTTCTCAAAGCTAAAAATGGCTTGGATTCAGAGTAATACAAATTATTTCTAACAAGCTTATATTTAAACTGGAGAGTACAAACAGATATATATATGTGTGTGTGTGTGTGTGTGTGTGTGTGTAGATAGATAGCTATAGATATATAGATATATCTTTAACAGTTAATGCCATCTTGAATTTGCATTCTAATGTTTAATAGAAGTTTGCATGGGTCTAATACCACTTTCCTTTGAAAGATTTGGAAACTTGTGTTAACTAATAGAGATGAGGGATCTTTTAAATTATTTTTAGAATCCTTCCCCCACCAGGAACAATGTTGTCCAGCTTAGCTGCTCAGGCTCACAAAATCTTACTAATTAAGAAAGGCCAAGTTTGTTGGACATATAGGAAGAGGTACTTTTGCCATTCTCTGTCCATTTTTGTGTTTGTAGCTTCTTCATGCATTTATTACATATGGTAAGCTTTAAACCATATGGAGATAAGCCCTTCCTTTAACAGTTATAAATTTTCAAGTCAGAGAGTAAACCAATTTTAGCAGCACCAGACCACTTGTAATTCTTTGATGGAGGTTCTCTCCTACTTTCTCCTTAGCACTGGGCAGCAGAATTGGGCGGCAAATCACCTAGCAAAGTGGCATAGTGCATAAGCAGAAGCTTAATTGCTCCCAGCTGCTCTGGGAATTCCACAACCATGTGGCTTTCTGTTTCAGAACTTCCAACTCAGCAAAAGCAATATTTGGTATTTTCTTCACTTTGTTGGCAGCTTGTTTTGTGTCTATGAATCTGCAAAATCATTGGACATGTTATAATAAAGGGATGAGATCACATGAGATCACAAAAATCTCTCCACCATTTTAAAATTCTCTACCTCATCCTCAGTAGATCCTTCTGGACTTGGCAGGGTTCTAGAACAAAACAGGTCAATGGACTCTCATGTCTCAGTTTGACTAACTTGTGCCCACTGAATTATCAGTAATGGGAAATGAGGTTAATGCCTCTCTCTGTGCTAAGAAAAAGATGAAGTTCCTTGTTAAAGAGAAAGAGTTGAAAGGAAGTTCCTGTGAATCACAAAACTTTGAAAATAGATCCTCCATCTTGCTGAAAAAGTCAGTAATGTGTCCAAATTGGGAAAACTTGGAGGAATGTCAGACCAGGAAACAAAGCACATAAAAATGTCCCTATCCTAGAAAAAAAGCCTGAATTTGTATCTCTCTCAATACAGAAATGAAATGATAGATATTTCAGTGATAATGCTCTGTGCTGGAATAAATAAAATATATGCTTTGTGCAACATGTTTTGTGTTTTTTGTTTCACTTAAAAGTATTATTGCTATTGTATTATGCTTCATTGAAATATTTCTATATGTACATATATAAAATATATAGATAGACCACACATTTATGACTATTACTTTTGCTAGTAAGCAATGCCATGTATGAATTATTGTTGTATTTAATATACCATTTTGTACTCCTAACATTGGTGTATGTGCATTTGCTCTACTCTTGAATGTGACATATATTTATTGTTGCATGAAATTGATATAGATACTTGATCTTATGCATTTTGTTCATGTATATATCACATATTTACATACAGACGTACATGTATACATGTGCTATGTATATATTCTCTCTCTTATCCCCTCTTTTATCCCTTTTCCTCACTCTCTTCTCTCTCTTCCTCTCCCCTACTCTTCTCTCTTTTCTTTCTCTGACTTTCCCCACATGTATACAGTTAATAAGATCATTGTTTTCCATTTTGAAAGACACTATACTGAAACATAGGACTGTAACTAAGTAGGAATATTTTTCTCCATCTTGTAAGAGAATAAAGTGATGTACAAACTTATCTACATAAAACCACTTGGCACAGTGTCTGGCACATAGTAAGCTTTATATAAATGTTAGTTATTAATGGATACTAATTAATTAATGATATATACATATATACCTATGTCATATATATTTTAATATGTTCATAGCGTATATATGTATATATATACTAAATATGTACATGTATACATAATATCACTGCTCACTCAAATAATACTCATTTAAAATATTTTGTTGTTGTTATTTCTGTTCTAAATTTATGAGATTCATCAGAGGAGTTCCATCATAAACTTGGTGAACTTGTTGGGGGTGAACTTTCATTTAGGATTTTTATTATATCACCATGTAGAGAGTATGACCATAGAAAAACTCATTGAATAAATCTGGGGACATCTACTAGGATGTCCATTAATATGGTAATGAAAATGACTGGTTTGGTGATTGTGAAATATCTCTTTCCTGGGCTTGTAAAAATGAATCACGAACTTCATTATTTTTTCAATAGACCTATAAAGACTAGAATGAAGGTCACCTTGATGTATTGTGGCCTGAAATTCCAAGGGAGAGAGAAAAAGAAGTATAACAAACTCATTTTTACAGACCATTTGTCTCATGTTTGCAAACTGCTAAACCGTGTGTGTTACTGCTAATGATTTCCAGTGCTAAACCGTGTTATTTACTGTTCAAATAAAGAGAAGAATACCCATGAAGGGGAGGAAAGAGATATACTCATAACTTTCATATTTAGGCAAAATATTATCTCTGGTTAAGGGCTCAGAGCTATAAGAGTTGTTGATTCATCCTTCACAGGCAGGAGAGAATACTTTTTCAAGGACTCTTCTAGGCAAATGGATCATGAATGGGAGCTATGGCTGCTTGATGTGTTAGGTTGACTTTGAGATAGGCATCTACCACTTTTCTCATTTTTGTAGGCCTACTTTGAGAAGAAAGCCATTCCCCTGAAGAAGTGGCTACTGGAATATCTGGAGAGAAAGTGATGCCCAGAAGACATTGATAGCTTAGTCTATATGACAGGAGATAATGAAAGTGACTGGCAGTCTTGAGCCAGTGATAATCAGATCAGTATAGCACCACACTAGTGTTAGCCTAAGTTTGAACAACAAGGTGTGGGGAAGATTCCTTTTCAGGTTGGACTAGAGAGTCACTGACGTCACACAATTCTAGTACTGAAACTCTATTTCTGACTAGAATATGTCTAAAGTCTCTTTTTGTTCCAATGTTGCATGATATCAATAATTATTTTAATACTATGTTATCTAAATAAGAATTATATAAATCCCTATGTAAAAATGAAAGGCAAAGAAGTGTATCTCATTTCCTTCTTATTAGGTAATAGTAGCTTCAAAACCAGATATTATTCAACTTTCTTTGAAGCTTTGGAATCTTGAAAAGGGACAGTTTAACTGTCAATGTTTGAGAATATGAATATTAATTTAGACCTATAAGAAGTATGAGGATGCAAATCATTTAAAATGTGATCTGTGAAGAGATGATGAAATTATTATGGTAGCCACTAGTTCTTGCTGTGAAGTAAAATCGACCGAACTGTGGATTTTTTTAAATTTCCAATTACATATAAAAAAATTTAACATTCATTTTTAAAACTTTGAGTTCCAAATTCTTCCCTCCCTCACTCATTGGGAAGACAATGATTTGATATAGGCTATACATTCACGGCCATGCAAAAATATGTTTCCATATTGGTTATATTATAAAACAAAACATAGACTCCACCTCCCCCCAAAAACTAAGAAAAATAAAGAAAATTAAAAAAAATACTTTTCAATCTGCATTCAGACTCCATCAATTCTTTTTCTGAAGGTGGATAGCATTTTTACTGATGAGTTATGGTTATTACTTTATACCCTTCCCACTGAATGTTCCTAGAGGTATGACATTCCCTTGACTTCTATTCCTTCCCCCTCTTCTTTTTGTGTGTCAAAGGCTGAAGTTTTGTCCAAGGCCTCTGACATTTGAACTGTCATACCTTGCTAAAATGAGATAATTTTAACCTTCTTATAAGATGGTCCTATGATCCAATGTAGATGGCATTCCCTACTGCTTCAGGGGGCTTAAAAATTAAATGTCACTCTTAAGACCTTAGATCAGAATTGAAGTCCTCTCTCTCTCTCTCTCTCTCTCTCTCTCTCTCTCTCTCTCTCTCTGCCTCTGTCCCTGTCTCTTTCTTCATGGAGAAAGAGTCTTCCTCAATTTCTCCTTCCAACAATACAATAATTATATACTGATATGTAAAACAAATATTCATTATATAACGTATGTCCATCTATATTCTCAGGAAGATTGGGAAGATTGTTGGTCAGTCTCACTGTCTATGCCATCTTACTCCCATGCCCATACTCTTTTTAGGCAGACTGCCTGTGTACTGTGTCATCTTTGCTCTGTCATAGACTGAGTTTGTATGTCCCCTTTTTCAAAATTCTCAGGCATGACTTACTTGCCTCTTGACTGACAGATCATAATAGTCCCTCTCTCTCTAAAGGTTGTAAGCAATACTCTCTGTAAAACTACAAATCCTGTAGTTTTCAATTAGGTTTTAAGACCTTTATCTCCACCAAAGAGGCAAGCTAGCCTAAGCATCCTCTTACCTCATTCTGAAGATCTGCCTATTGTGACAGGATAGAAACTGTAGGAGAATTATCTCTATCCTCAGGGAGAAGAAACTGATCCCTTGGAAGGACTATTTAACTTTTATATTGAAAACAAATATGAAGAGGATTCTTAAGAAAATTAGACTACACTAGTGGAGACCAAATGGTAGTACTATGTTCCAGAAGTGAGAAGTTATGAGTAAGAGCAATGACTTGGGGTTTGATATTCCTCACAGATAGAAGAATAAAAATAATTACTTAGGCCTTTGTAATAGCATTAACGGCATTGTTAATTAATCATTTTAACAGTAATTTAGACATTCATTTAAGCCTAGGAAAGAAGTTAGGGATGTGTGTGTGTGTGTGTGTGTGTGTGTGTGTGTGTGTGTGTGCATGTAGATAGAGACAAACAGATACACACAGATTAGCAACTGTTTATAGGAAAAGAGGTTTATTTAGTTTGTAAACCAACTAACATTTAACAAACTGATATAGGAACCCCAAGCTAATTATTTAATTAAGAAAGATATTTCAATTTCACTAATGAGGAAATTTCTAAACGTACTCCTAGATTACTTTAGAACTCGAGATAATGAGAAATGATACGGTAACAAGTAAAGTAGTAGACTAAGAAGTGATCACCCTAATGAATGGTAACAAACTCTAGAATATTGTTATAACTATTTATCATGTTTATAAGATAGTTTCCACATTTGCTTACAATAGGTCTGTGCTAAGGAACGTTTGTGCAAAAAACTTCCCAGTTTCTTTTATGAACCAGTCATAATATATATATATATATATATATATATATATATATATATGTGTGTGTATATGTGTGTGTGTAATATAGTCATAAAATATGACAATATTCTATCAACAAAATGCAAAAAGACACTGGAAAGAATGCTTGGGAGTCTTAAAGTTACATGACTCACAAAATTGTGTCTGTCCTCATCCAGTCCCTCAAAACAAGTGCAACATGGTGAAGGCCTGTGAAAATAAATCCTAGTGATTTCTGTCCAAGTTGACTGTTGAACAGTAAACAGACAACCCAGTCACAGATATTATTCCAGAAAATCTTGAAACTTTACTGAGCCTGAATAATTTTTTTTAAATGAGAAGATAGAGCAAATACCATTTGTTATACCATAAGTGCACAAGTGGTCAGCTAGAAATCAAAAGTGATCTGAGGGTAATCAGAAAGAAAATTCTAACAAGGTCAGCACCTGGACAAGGTAGTCTGTAGTATAATTGGAAACTGGGAGAGACTTATTTAGCCTGAGTGACTTTGTGTCTGGTGATGACAAAAATAGAGATTTCCTCAGAGAATGTCCTAGGGTGAGAACCTTAGAAATATTAGAAAAAAAGGTTGGTATCAACAGGCATTATGAAATAGTGCTCAGAATGATAAATAGCCCAAGGGCAAATTTAGTCCCTGCCACTCTGTTCTGAGATGGCATAAAGTCCTGAAGATCTAGCACTCTCAAACTCAAAGACTGGGCCTTAATCAGAAGGGCCTAAACCTTGGAAGTTGAGGTCCACACAGGTTAACTACAGCAAGACTGAAGAAATTGGTCACCCTACTCAAAAATCACAGCAGGGTTTCAAGCTAGCCATGGCAAAAAGCCCCAATTCAGGAATTAAAGCTAAAGAAAAGAGCAAATCAAAGAAAATCAATATCAAATTAGGATCAAAGCTTATTGCTTATCTGTATACAGATCCCCAAAAAGGGTCATTCTAAAAGTAGGAATTCTAAAGATATAATGGACTTTCCATGAGGACAACACAAATAGCTGGAAGGAATTAATCAAGAGATAGAAAATAAATTTTAACATCAGGTGGAAAGAAATAAAGGAGAAGAATAGCTTAAAAGAAGTGTGAAATCTTATTTAAATAATAGATGAAAACTAGAATATACAAAAAATGACTATGATATGGCAGGAAATAATAGAATAGTTAATGTGACCAAGAAGATGGAACACTAGACATTTTCTCTGATCCTCATGACATCTCAAACTTCTTCAGGATCAAAATTATGCAAAAGAAATAAAGACATTTGGTATATTCTAGTTTTCACCCATTATTTGAGTAAGAAAAGCACAAAAATACAACAACAATAACAAATACAACAACCAACACATCAATGATGGCAGCAAAATAACAACAAGCCTTGAAGAGATTTCTTTTTGAATATATGTGAGACAAGGATGGAAGCAGTAGTTTAAGAAAAAGGTGGTTTGAACCATACGACGCACACCTGACAAATGAATCTATTTTAAAATGGGACTAAATTGCAGAATGAGAGGGTGGAAAAGAATAGAAACATGGAAGAAGAAGTGGGCAGTGTGTGATACACCCTAATTAAGTCAAAGATGAACAATAATCCCTGTAGTCTCTAAGGAAGAGAGAAAATGGTCAAGGAGGCCAAGTGGAGGAAATGAAAAAAAGTGGAAAAAATAGGGAAAATCTTGGTTTAAGAGTGGGAGGGGCTATCCCTGACACATGTTCTATAAAAGAAGGGGACCTTACAATGGCTAGGATCTGCAAGGATTCGGTGCGTTGCAAGACCACTGGCATGGCTTGATAACATGTAGGGTAATCAGATCTCCTGTGAGTAATTGACACTCAAAAGAGAGGGAAGGCACAAACCTAGACAGAGATTTTGAGGCAAATGGAGGGGAGGAGGAAGTGGGTAATTATAAAGGGAGGACAAAAATTGACAACAAACAGAACATTCAGGGGTGTAGGAAAATTCCTGCCATAGGGCTATAACTTTTCTATTGCTTGCACGAATTGGCATTTCTTTTTTAATAATATTTATTTCTTCCCAACTACATATAAAAACAATTTTAAATATTTAAAAAAGTTTCGAGTTCCAAATTTTCTCTTTCTATCCTTCCACTCCCCTCTCTCTGAGATGGCAAGCAATTTGACATAAGTTATACATGTACAATCATGCAAAACATATTTTCATATTAAAAATGTCGGATCTCATTAGTGTTCTTTCACTTTCTGTGAAAGTGTCTAGTGTCTGTCCAGCTTCCTAGGACTCAGATTCCTTTAGAGTCCTATAAAAGGTTTGGACTCTGAGGTCTCTGAAGGACAAGTCATGTTTATTCCTTGGAGCCTTCTGGCTGATCATACAATGGTCATTTGACTCACTAGGCCTCAGTTTCAGAAAGATACCTGGGAGGGGTTTGTAGTGTAAGTGGTCTTAAGGCCTTCTTACCTCTAGGTCTAGGAAATTACCCTTGATCACACACAGATTCCTGAAGCTCCCTAGGCCTCTGTTTCTCCTACACTCACAGCAAGGGGTTTAGCTCAAAAGCTCTTGAGATCCTTGACATTTTTAATCTTTGGATCTTATTTGTGATTTTACACTGGCTTTTCCAACTTTCTAGGACTCAGTTTCCTTTAGAATCATATAAAGTGTTTGGACTCTAAAGTCTCTGAAGGACTTGTCACTTTTTGTCCTTGGACACTTATGGGTGCACATACAATGTTCATTATACACTCTAGGCCTCAGTTTCAGGCAGAGTCCATGGAGTGAATGGTGAAAATATTTTTCTAGTGAAAATACTTTCCATTTTCAATGCCCACGCTCCATTTAATGGCTGAGTTAGAGTGATTATCAATAGTAATAGCTTCCCTCCCAGAGAGATGTAGTTATTTTTTTTTCTTTTGGTCATTAAAAGAGCCATTCCCTGACTACTTCTTAAAGAGTCTTATTCACTCAATGGGCATTACCTTCTTCTAAGTGAATACCTGAAAAGGTCAAGGTCCCCCACAGTCATCCTGATGAATATCTGGTCACTGGATCCAGATGACTCAGGAGGAGAAAGTGAGGCTGGTGACCTACACAGCCCTCCCTCTCTCACTCAAAGCAAAGTCAAGTGCAAGTCATGTCATCATTTCTCAGTTATCATGGTCTTCTTTGAAAATGAAGGATGAACACAACAACAATTTCCATATTAGTCATGTGAAAGAAAACAGAGACCAAAAACAAATCACAAAAAAAGTGAAAAATAGTATGCTTCACTTTGAATTCATATTCCATCAGTTCTTTCTCTGGAGATAAATAACATTTTTCATCATGAGTTCTTTGGAATTGTCTTGGATCATTGTATTGCTGAGAATAGCTAAGTCATTTACCACTGATCATCATTCAAAATTGCTGTTACTGTGTACAATACTCTCCTGTTTCTGCTCACTTAACTTTGTATCCATTAATATAAGTATTTCTTGATTTTTTTCTCTGAAATCATCCCTTCCATCATTTTTTAAAGCACAATAATATCCCATTATATTCACATGTCACAACTTGTTCAGCTATTCCCCAATAATGAACATTCTCTCAATTTCCAATTCTTTGCCACCACAAAAACATAAATATTTTTATACATACAGGTCCTTTCCTTCCCTGCCCCCTGTCTATCTCTTTGGGATACAGACCTAGTAGTGGGATTGCTGCATCAAAGGCTACACATAATTTTATTGCTCTTTGGTCATAGTTCAACTTGCTCTGCAGAACGGTTGGATCAGTTCACAAGTCCACCAACATTGCATTAATGACCCAATTTTCCCATACTCCTTCCAACATTTACCATTTTCCTCTTTTGTTATATTAGCCATCTGATAGGTGTGAGGTTGTACCTCAGAGTTGTTTTAATTTGTATTTCTCTAATCAATAATAATTTAGAGTATTTTTTCACATGACTACAAACAGCTTTGATTTCTGACTCTATCTTCCTGAGTTCAAATATGGACTCAGATACTTACTAGCTCTGTGATCCTGGGCAAGTCATTTAACCCCTTTGACTTAATATCTTCATTTGCAAAACTGGCTGGAAAAGGAAGTGGCAAACCACTCCAGTGATTTGCCAAGAAAATCTCAAGTGGAGGAACAATAGTCAGACATGATGGAAAGTGACTGAACAACAAAAACATGCTCTAAATGCCTAAATCCATAAAGAAAACATTAATAAACAATGACAGTAATTTTCAGTGTCCCACTTTAGATTTTGGATTAGTATAACAGAATTATAAACAAAAGAGACAATGAAGAACTGTACAAATTGCTGGGGAAATTAGAGCTAAAAGACTTATGATTATGTGTTCTAAATGGTACTATAAAAAATATAAATTTTTCTCAGTACCACATGAAACTTATAAAAATTAACCATTTGTTAGAGTACAGAGACATTGCAAACAATGGCAGGACAAATAAATACCTCATTTAAAGACCATAATCAAATGAAAACAGTAATAAGTTCTGGGACTACAAACAAAAAGACAGATGTAAGTAAGTACCAAGCAATGAATTTCTAAATGAATGAGTCAAAGAACAAATAACTGAAACAATGATTCATTATGTGAAAGAAAATTGCTATGGTGAAGCAACATAAAGTTTCTGGTAACTTTGCCCTCAAGGGAAAATAATATTTTCATAAACATTAACAAAGTAGAAAAAGAGATAATTAATTAAATATGCATTTCTTTAAAAAGTTAGAAAGTCAACAAATAAACAATATAAGTATTAAATAGGAGATATTAAAAATTAGAGTAGAAAGAGAGAAAACTGACCAATAAACTGACAGATTAAAATAAAACATTATTCTTTGAAAAGAATAACAAAATTTATGAACCTTTGCTATTATTATTTGAAAGAAAACAGAAAAATCAAATTAAAGGAGTGCAAATATATAAGATGTAATTTTGAAAAAATGCATTTTCCTTTCCTTTTAACACAGAGAACATAAATTACTTCAGAAAGGATCCTATCTGATAAATAGTCCTGGGAAAATTGGAAAGCAGTTTGTCAGCAGACTTAAAACATCATACAAAATGTTCAGTCATATTTCAGTTGTGTCCATCTCTTTGTGACTCCATTTGGCTCTTTCTTGCAAAGATACTGGAGTGGTTTGCCTTTTCCTACTCCAGCTCATTTTCCAGATGAGAGACTAATACAAACAGATTAAGTGACTTTCCCAGAGTCACACAGATAAGAAATGTCTGAAGCCAGAGTTGAAATCAGGGAGATGAGTCTTCCTGACTTCAGACCTTGCACTTTACCTCTGGCATCACCTAGTCACCCAATAGAAGCCAGCTAGGTTTAGAACACTACTTTATACTATATCCAACAAGGTACATGTGATCTTTATATTAAAGTTCATATTATTTTTTAAAAAATTAGAAGAGAAGCCCATTGTATACCTCTTAATGACTAAGAGTAGGAGATATAGTCTTAACGAAAAAAGAGATAGAGGTAATTATAAAAGATAAAATAAACATTAATTACATGAGGCAGAAAGACTTCTACATACTCAAAATTAATTTACTTGTAGTACAAGAAGAAGTGGTTAAATGGGGAGAAATCTTTGCATCAAATATCTCCAAAGAGGTCTTTGTATCTAAGATATATGAACAATTTATACATATGTATATGCACATATAGACACACATATGAATGCACTGAAGAACTAATAAGATAAATGTAAATAAAAACAGCACTGAGGCTCTATTTTAACCTTTGCAAATTAACAAAGATGATAAAAGGTAGAAATATTTAATGTTGAATGAATTGTGGATAGACACACTAATGCATTGTTAGTGGAGTTGTGAATTAGCACAATCATTTTGAAAAGTAATTTACAATTATGCAAATTAAATTATCAAAATGTCCATGCCCTTTGAACCAGAGATCTCATTAATATGCTTATACTCTTAAGGGACAACTGATAAGAAAGTCCCCCATACAATAATATATATATATATATATATAATATATATATATATATATAGATAGATAGATAGATAGATAGCAACACCTTTTGAGACAATAAAGAATTAGAAACAAAATAAGTGTCCATAAATTGGGGAATAACTAAATGAAATGTGGTACACGAATATAATGGAATAATATACTATAAGAAATAATGAATATGGAAAGATATACATGAAATAATTCAGAGTAAAGTAAATGGAGCCAAGAAAGCAATATATATATATATATATATACATATAATTATAACAATGTAAATTAAATAAGTCACATGTAGTGAGAGGAGCTTGCTGAAAGGCTAGAACAGGATGAGTAGAGCAGAACTGGGAGGAAATAAGTGAGTGTGGTTGGGTCAGACGACAGAAGAGGCAGTCAGGTGGGCACAGCTTAGGTTCCTGAGTGTTTGCCTCTGAGGATGCCCCCACAGAGGAGGGGTGGGGGTGGCTTGGGAATGGCTTTGCCCCTTGTGATGATCATATTGTTTTTCCTGCATTGAAATTTTGATGATGCAATATTGCAACAAATAACCACATAGTATCATATAAACAAATCATCACACACACATATTACTACCAATGCATGCTGGACTTCCTGACAATGGGCAACACACTCACACTCACTTTCTTTTTAAGACCTGTAGGCAGACTTGACCACTGATTGGTTTCCGTTTTTGTATTTATTTAGAAAATAATATAATCACTATGTCTTTAAATCTGTTACGTAAGAGATGAAGCATGTATGAATGGTTTTTCACAATTCTCCTCTTTTCTTAAGCTTTCACTGCCTCTTTATTTTTATTCTTTGCACCTGACGCTACGACCACCCACCTTGGATCATTTCAGCACCCCCAGGGGGTGATATCACCCAATTTAGGGAATTCTGGATAAAAATAAGGGAGTAAAGGCAAACAAAATTTAACTTCTTGATCCTGAGCAGGGAAATGAAAAGGGGATAAAAAAGGGAAGATAAGAACTAGAATCTAAGGGAAGTACCCATCAATTTGAGAATGATTTACAAATTTTAGTATATGAATGTGACAGGATAGTATTGTGCCATAAGAAATGAAGGGATTATTTCGGAGAACCCTGAATAGTATGAACTAACACAGAATGAAATGAACAGAACCAGTAGAACAATAACTCCAACGTTAATGTAAATGAAAACAATTTAGAAAGCCTTAAGAACTCTGACTAATGCAATGAGGATCTGTGATGAAGTGAGCTACCAATGTCTCGACACAGAAAAAGACACAGAAAAAGACGTAAGTTATAAAAGAGGCATGTACCTTTAGACATGGCCACTATGTAAATTGTCTTGTTTAACTATGCTTATTTGCTACAATGTTGTTTTTTTTTCTTTCTTTCAGGTTTTAATTGGGAGAGAGGTTGAAAGCAGTAAATAATAGTATGCCCAAACAAAATCAGGTCATTGAAACATTTATTTATTTCCTCACAGAAAAGAACAGAGGGCAGTTTAAAAGAAAGCACAGAGGAGAACAGTTTTGAAATTAATATGTAGCACTCACTAAATACTTTTAAAAATGATCATTGTTATATACAGAATCTCTCCATCTGTTTGTCTCCGTCTCTGTCTCTCTCTCTATAGTGTTAAAACTCAGAATTAAATTAAAATATGAACTAAAAAAATAAGTACAGTAAATATTTGCAATTACAACGAGTTGTAAGTGACCTAAGTTTCTACCAATTGGTAAATGGCTTTATACACTATGCTATATCAATGTTGTAGAATACTACAATACCATTAAAATGATAAATATGAGAAACAGCAAGAATATTTAAGTTTTATGATGTAATGAAACTGAAGAAATTAGAACCAGAAAAAAAACAAAATAATGATGACTGCTTACAAGGAAAATTATATACATTAATATGGAGATGAATGAACAAACATGGAGAAAGAGGTGGTAACTAATAAGATATAAATATAGTTATACTACTATGTATATTTTGATACATTATTAAAGTGTATAACATTAAAAAATTACCTGACTTTATTAAAAGATTGAAAGAAAAAAATAAAAATTAATGTGATCAAAAAAGAAAGAAAATGCATTCTATCCTTGAGTCACCTTGAATCCTGAAAGCACTTTTCCTCATTCACTTAGCCTCCCATCATTCCCTCCCTTCCAAACAACCAGACAATCAAATTTCTGGTGTATCTATTTTGGTCAAATTTTGAGCTTTGGAGTCCTTGGAAAGTAAGCTCTTAAGACTGAAGAAGAATGGGGTTGAATGGAAAGAGAAGAAATGAAGTAGAAAAAAATAAAGAAAGGAAGAGAGAAAGGGGAAAGCTCAGAAAAATCTCAGTTAAATAACCTTTTAAAACAAAATGCCTAATTCTCTGACCCACGGAGGGAATCATCTAGATACAGTGAAAACTTTGCATAGATTGAAGTTTTCATTTTAAGCATGAAGGAGGGAAGAGTGAAGATTTTTATTAGGGGAACAAGTGAAGTTTCCAGTTAGTGAATTCTCCCAAATATTTTAATCAATGGCATAATCAGAGTAGCTATTTAGACATATAAGTATTATACAATTGGAGAAAACTCTCAGGTGGGAAATAAATGTTTCATGCATTTTATTTGACAGCAGTGGAAAATTCCTATTAAAAATTGCATGACTTTAGCCATCTTTAGAGACAAAAACTTGAAATTCCAGCAGGTGGTGATGTTAGTACACTAAAGGAAACTTCTTTCTAGTGAGTAAAATGAAATGTGACACTTCCCTCTTTTCAGAGCAGAAAGTCAGGCTTTGTTTTGTTTTGTTTTTTCTTCATTGGAAAAGTAAGGGAAAAGTTAAACAGAGATTTAACTATGCTAATTCACTAGTCTATTGAATACTCAGGCTAAAACACAAAGGTGGTGCTGTCCTTTGAAAGAGTCCGTCTTTAAAAAAAAGACCTTTTTGTAAGACTTAGTATAAGAATCATGCTACTAATCATGGAAGTCTTTTGAAACACTAACTTATGGCAACTTCTTAGTTGCTTAGTTGCCATAGTTGCTTGAGATTTTTGACCTGACAGGAAGAAAAAAAATGGTTTGAGACATATGGCATAAGTTCCTTAAAAACAAAGATTATTTCATCCTTTTTGTTTGTAACCCCAGTGCCTAACACAGTACCTTGGGGAAAATAGGAACTTAATAAATGCTCATTGATTGACTGCTCACATTAGCATGTGATTATTGCCATCTGAAAGTAGGTGTAGAATAGACATCCTGACACTTGTATCTTTTTGGTTTTTTTTTAAATATGACTTTAACATTTATTTTTTAAAATTTATTTAATTTTTGATTTTCAGTGTTCTACAATCACTACCAATTAACTTAGATTTTTTCCCTCCCTCCCCCTCCTTTCCCCCCTCCTTCCTCCCTCCCTTTCCCCTCTCTCTCTGAGATGGCATACAATTTTATATAGGTTCTACATATACATTCCTATTAAACACATTTTCACCATGGTCATGTTGCATAGAAGAAATAAAACAAATTGGGGAAATCATATAACAAACCAAAATGTAATACAAAAGAAGATGATCTGCTATATTCTGCAACTGAATTTCATAGTTCTTTCTCTGGATGTGGAAGGCAGTTTGCCTTAAAAGATCATTGAGAATTTTTTAAGGTCCTTGCATTGCAACACAGTTCTAATTCTACCAGAAAACAACACTGTAGCTATGGATGCATACAAACATCTCCTGGTTCTGCTCCTTTCACTCAGCATCAGATCATATAAGTCTTTCCAGGCCTCTCTGAAGTCTTTCTTTTCATCATTTCTTCTAGCACAACAGTATTCCATTACTTTCATGTATCACAGTTTATTCAGCCATTCCCTAGTTGATGGGCATCCCCTTGATTCCCAGATTTTGGCCACCACAAAGAGTGCTGCTATAAATGTTTTTGTACATGTGGGACCCTTTCCAATTTTTATGATCTCTTGAGGATATAGTCCTAGAAACAATATGACTGGATCAAAGGGTGTGCATGTTTTTGTAGCTCTTTGGGTATAGTTCCAAATTGCTTTCCAGAATGGTTGGATCAGCTCACAACACCACTAACAATCAATGAATTTGTGTTCCAACTCTCCCACATCTTCTCCAACATGTATCATCTTCCTGTTCTGTCATGTTAGCCAATCTGATAGGTGTGTTGTGGTCCCTGAGAGTTGTTTTGATTTGCATCTCTCTAATCAATAGTGGTTTAGAGCATTTTTTCATATGACTATATTTTAATTTCTTCTTTTGAAAACTTCCTGTTCATATTTTTGACCATTTATCAATTGAGGAATGACTTGAATTCTTGTACATTTGCCTCAGTTCTTTATATATTTTAGAAATGAGACCTTTATCACAGACTCTAGTTGCAAAAATTTTTTCCCAGTTTTTTGCTTCCCTCTTAATCTTGGTTGCGTTGGGTTTGGTTGTGCAAAAAACTTTTCAGTTTAATGTAATCAAAATTATCCATTTGGCACTTCATAATGCTTTTTATCTCTTCTTTAGTCAAAAATTCTTCCTTTCTCCATAAATCTGATAAATACACTATTCCTTGCTCCATTAATTTGTTTATAGTATCAATCCTTATGCCTAGATCATGTACCCATTTGGACTTTATTCTTGTGTACAGTGTCAGGCATTGGTCTATGCCTAGTTTCCGCCATACTGTTATCCAGTTTTCCCAGAAATTTTTGTTAAACAGTGAATTCTTATCCCAGATCTGGGGTCCTTGGGTTTATCAAACAGTAGATAGCTATATTCATTGACTACAGTGTCTTGAGCACTTAGTCTATTCCACTGGTGTACCCTTTTGTTTCTTTGTCAGTATCAAGTTGTTTTGATAATTCTTGCTTTGTAATGTAACTTGAGATCTGGTAGAGCTAGGCTACTACCTTCCCTACCATTTCTTTTCATTATCTCCCTTGCTATTCTGGACCTTTTGTTCTTCCAGATGAATTTTGATATTATTTTTTCCAGCTCTGTAAAATAATTATCTGATAGTTTGATTGGTATGGAAGTAAATAACTAAATTAATTTAGGTAGAATTGTCATTTTTATTATATTGGCTTGGCCTATCAATGAGCAATTGATTTTTTTTCACTTACTTAGACCTGATTTTATTTGTGTGAAAAATATCTTGTAGTTGTGTTCATATAGTCCCTGGGTTTGTTTTGGCAGATAGACTCCTATATATTTTATGGTGTCTACCCTAACTTTAAATGGGATTTCTCTTTCTATTTCTTGCTGTTGTACTTTGTTACTAATATATAGAAATACAGAAGATTTGTGGGGGTTTATTTTGTAACTTGCAACTTTGCCAAAGTTGTTTATTATTTCAAGTAGTTTTTTACTTGAATCTCTGCGATTCTCTAAGTAAATCATCATATCATCTGCAAAGAGTGATAACTTAGTTTCTTCTTTGCTTATTCTAATTCCTTCAATTTCTTTTTCTTCTTATATTGTTACAGTTAACATTTCTAGTACCAAATTGAATAATAGTAGTGATAATGGACATCTTCGTTTCACCCCTGATCTTATTGGAAGTGCATTTAGCTTATCTCCATTGCATATAATGCTTACTTTAGATAGATATTGCTTATTAATTTATGAAAAGTTCCATTTATTCCTGTGTTCTCCAGTGTTTTTAATAGGTATTGGTGTTGTATTTTGTCAAAAGCTTTTTCTGCATCTATTGAGATAATTATGTGGTTTTTGTTAGTTTTGTTGTTGATATGATTGATAATGCTAATAGTTTTCATTATATTGAACCAGCCCTACATTGCTACTATGAATGCTACCTGGTCATAATGTATTATTCTTGTGATATGCTGCTATATTCTTTTTGCTAAAATCTTATTTAAAATTCTTGCATCTGTATCATTAGAGAAATTGGTCTATAATTTTCTTTCTCTCTTTTGGCTCTTCCCAACTTAGGTATCAAAGCCACATTTGTATCATAAAAAGAATTTGGAAAGACTCCTTCTTCCCAAATTGTCTATATAGTATTGGAATTAACTATTCTTTAAATGTTTGATAGAATTCACTTGTACATCCATCTGGCCCTGGAGATTTTTTTCCTAGGGAGTTCATTGATGGCTTGTTCAATTTCTTTTTCTGATATGGGGTTATTTAGAGATTCAACTTCCTCTTCTGTTAATTTAGGCAATTTATATCTTTAAAAATATTCATCCCATCTCATTTAGATTGTCAGACTTATAGGCATACAGTTGGGCAAAGTAATTTCTAATTCTTTCTTTAATTTCCTCCTCTTTGGAGGTGAGTTCACCCTTTTCATTTTTGATATTGGTAATTTGGTTTTTTCTTTCTTTTTTTAAATCAAGTTAAACAAAGGTTTGTCAATTTTATTGTTTTTTCATAAAACCAACTCTTAGTTTTATGTATTAGTTCAATAGTTTTCTTAATTTCAATTTTATTAATTTCTCCTTTGGTTTCAGTATTTCTAATTTGATATTTACTTGGGGATTTTCAATTTGTTCTTTTTCAAGCTTTTTCAGGGCATGCCCAATTTATTGATCTCCTCTTTCTCTATTTTACTTATGTAGGCATTCAAAGATATAAAGCTTCCCCTAAGAACTGCTTTTGCAGTATCCCATAAGATTTGGTAGGTTATCTCATTATTGTCATTCATTTGAATGAAGTTGTTGATTATTTCTATGATTTGTTGTTTAACCCACTCCTTCTTCAGGATTAGATCATATTTAGTTTCTAATTAATTTTTGGTCTATCTTTCCATGGCCTTTTATTACATATAATTTTTATTGCATTATGGTCTGAGAAGGATCCATTGATTATCTCTGCCTTTCTGCAGTGAATAGTGAGATTTTTATGCCCTACTATATGGTCATTTTTTGTACATGTGCCATGTACTGCTGAGAAAAAGATATATTTCTTTTTATCCCCATTCAATTTTCTCCAGAGATCTATCATATCTACCTTATTCAGAGTTTTATTCACCTCCTTAACTTCTTTCTTGTTTATTTTTAAGGTTAGATTTATCAAATTTAGAAAGGGGAAGGTTGAGGTCCTCCACTAGTATAGTTTTGCTGTCTATTTCTTCCTGTAACTCCCTTAACTTCTCTTCTAAGAATTTGGATGCTACACCATTCAGAACACAAATGTTTAGTAATGATATTGCTTCTTTGTCTGTGGTGGGTTTTAGTAAGATATAGTTTCCTTCCTTACCTCTTTTGATTAGATCTGTTTCTGCTTTTTGCTTTGCCTGAGATTAAAATTGCTATTCCTATTTATTTTTACATCAGCAGAAGCTTAGTATATTCTGCTCCAACCTTTACCTTTACTCTGAATCTCATTTCAAATGTGTTTCTTGTAAACAACATATTGTTGGATTATGGCTTTTAATCCATTCTGCGATCCATCTCCATTTTATGAAAGAGTTCATCCCATTCCATTCACAGTTATGATTACAATCTGTGTCTTTCTCTCCATCCTCTTTCCCACCATTTGTGCTTTTAGCTTTCTCTTCCCCTCCAAAATAAAGTTTTAATTTTTGACCACCACCTCCAGCAGTCTTCCCTTCCTTCTTTCAGCCCTCCTCCCTTTTACTCCCCTTTACCCTTACTACTTCTTCCCTCTCTTTTAGCCTCCCCTCTCCATTCTTTCTCCCTTCTCCACCTACTGCCCATAGAGTCAGTTAGATTTATATACTTAATTAAGCTTGTTGTTCCCTCCTTGAACCAAATCAGATGAGAGTACCTCTCAAACAATGCTCATCGCCCTCCCCTCTCTCCCTCTATTGTAATATAATTTTGTACTTCTGCCTGTGATGTTATTTATCTCTTTCTGCTTCCTACTTTTTGCATCTCCTGATACATTCCCTTTGCATGCTTACATCACATTTTTATCATCCCATCATTTACTTTATACCTTCCCCCTTCATCTATATATACCCTTTCTATTATTTCATAATAGATATACAATTCTCAAGAGTAACAAGTATCATCTTCCCTTATAGGGAGGTGAACAGTTTGCTCAAATTAAGTAACACATTTTTCTTTTCCCCATTTATCTTTTTATGCCTCTCTTGAGACCAGTATTTGAAGATCGAATTTCGTATTGAGTTCTGGCCTTTTTATCAGGAAGGTCAGGAAATCACTTATTTCATTGATGGTCCATCTCCTTGCCCAAAATATTATGCTGAACTTTGCTGGGTATTTGACCCTTGCTTGTAGTCCCAGTTCTTTTGCCTTATGGAATATCACATTCCAATTCCTTTAATTTTTTTATGTAGAAGCTGCCAGGTCCCATATGATCCTGACTGTAGCTCCTTGATGTTCGAATGGTTTCTTTCTGACTGCCTACAGTATTTTCTCATTCACTTGATAGTTCTGGAATTTGGCAACAACATTTCTTAGTTTGGGATCTCTTTTGGGAGGTAGATAATGGATTCTTTCTATGATATTTTGCCCTCTGAACCTAGGACTTCTAGGCAGTTTTTCTTGATGATTTCTTGGAAGATGTTGTCCAGAGTCTTCTTTTCATCATAACTTTCTGGTAGGCCAATAATTCTTAAATTTTCTCTCCTAGATCTATTTTCCAGGTCAGTTGTTTTTCCAATTAGATATTTTACATTTTCTTTTATCTCTTCATTCTTTAGATTTTGTTTGACCGATTCTCGATGCCTCATAATGTCATTAGTTTCTACTTGTCCAATTCTAATTTTCATCAAATTTTTTTCTTCAGTTAACTTTTGCTTCTCCTTTTTCATCTGTCCAATTATTCCTTTTAAGTAATTATTTTCTCCAGTTAGTTTTTTGTACTTCCCTTTCTATTTGTCCAATTTTTCCAGTTAGGTTTTGTGCTCCTTTTCCATTTGTCCAATTTTCCCTTTTAAAGAGCTGTTCTCTTCAATGAATTCTTTTTGCATACTTCTAAAATCATTGGCCATTTTTTCTTTTATTTCCTTCTTTATTTCTTCCAAGAGTGCTCTTTGTGCATATGAGCAGTTCATAGTTCCTTCTGAAGTTTCAGATGGGAGTACAGTCTCAATACTGACCTCTTTGGTATTTGTGTTTTGGTTCTTGTCCCCATAAAAAGATTCTATGGTCTTTTCTTTCCTCCTTTGCTTCTTACTCATGGTGGTGAGTCTTTGTGTGTTGTGGCCTCTGGCTCTTTCAGTTAGAAGGTAAAGAACTTGGTGCTGAGCTTGCTGGTGTCAGAAAGCAAAGACGAATTCTGTTTGTGTTTTCCTGGATTAGCCCTGGAGCTAGCTTGTTAAGTGTGGGGAAGTGGTGGTATGGTCATGAAAGATCTCCTCAGCTGAGCTAGAGCAAAGGCCAGCTCAATGCTTCCTGATCCTGGCTTCCACAGTGTCTTCCCATTTTCTGTAGAGCTCTGAGGCAAGTCTGAGGTCCTAGCTGGGAGACTCCACACCCTCTGGAGCTCTGGTCCTCCACCACAGTAAGAAGAATACTTCTTAGCAATTTTCCTAGCCTCAGGTGCTATGAGACTGTTTGCCCCTTCTGCTGATACCACTGATCCAGGATTTTTCTGGGGAAATATTTTATAGTTCTTTAAAGGTCAACAAGGGGAGGGGGAGAAAGCGTTTATCTATCACTCCACCATTTTGGCTCCTGGAAGTTCGAGTAGGTGACCTACAGACATTTAATCTGAGGGTTGAAAATCTCAGGCACAACTGCTGCTGATACTTGGAACTCCTTCCACGGCTCTCACTCATTCAGCTCTGCTGGACTCCCACTCTGGGCTGCTATTCTGTCACTATCACTTGAACCTTCTTGGTTTTGGCTTTGTCACTAACTAACGATGATTTTGGACAAGTAACATAACCTTATAACATGTGAGTTTGTCATCTGTGAATTTTTTTCTGATTTCTCTCTAAAGTCCTTCTACTTCTACACATTCCATGACCCTATAAGAGGGAGAGAGGGGAAGCTCTGTACCCAGATATTCAGTTCAAATATCTCTATGAAGTCCCCAGAGTAAGATGGTCTCAACTAAGAACTGGTAACAGTGAATTAGAAGCCTCCAGTGCTCTGAAATCCTTTACTTGCACCATATAAAATGGAGGCCTCAGTCTTCAAATCCAGTCAGTTGCCAAATCAGTTGCCAAATCAGTTGCCTCTGCTTGTGGGAGGCCAAAGAGCCTGAACTTAAAAAAAATTACCACTACATAGCCTCTGTAACTGCTTACTAGAAACCCAAGAAGAATAAAAAAATCAAGTAGATGGCTTCTTTAGCAGATGGATTTTTATTGGTGACATATTTCCCCTACCAAAAACACTAACTTTGACTTGGGCTAATGTTTTTTACCCACACTCCTAAATATTATATTTTTATCATGCTTTTTCTCATTGAGTAATTATATAGCTACAGAACTACCCAATATACCCATCTACCTAGTTTTATTATGGACAGAGATGTAGGGTGTCTTCAGGGAGAACCAGTACCTTTGGTGTGATGGCTGTTGAGCCCTTTTCAGGGCTTTTTCCACCTTTGGTGCTCACTTGTTCCACCCAACTCTCTCCTGAGGCTCCAAGAAGCTGCAGCATGTGCAGTGGACACACCCCAGTAAACCATTTCAGCAGATAGGCCAAACCAGGTTGAGGGTAACCAAGGGATCTCAAATTGAATTTAATTGAGGCAGAGTTGCACACAGTCATCAGCCTCACTCTCTCTTCCAGAGTTACATAGTCCAATGACAGGATACAGTTAAGACAGCTGGTAGTGATTCAAGATGCAGTAAATGACCTTGGTGTCTTCAGGGTCTAACCAAGCTCTAAGCACTCTACATTGCCTGCTTTATGCACAGATAAAAAGACATCACCCATACCATTTTAGTATAATACCTCCAAGTCCTATGGTGAAAGGCAAGTGATGAAGCAGCAGGTATGGATACTCTGGGAACTGTAGTCACAACCCTGCCCATAGGAGGCCCAGGCCATAGGGTCATTTCTTACAGGGAGTAGAAGAGGGACTTGGCAGCTCCCTGGGTGTCTGAGCAGCCTTTTAAGGATCACACTGCTCTCCTCCTGCTGTGAGGAAGGGGGCTAGAAAAGGTGCCCTAAAAATTGTCTACTTACCCAGCCCTGGCCTGTTTACCATGGGGAATCCCACTATATATAAAAAAATGTACAAAATGTACAAAAACATCTGCAAAGATGATTCCACCCACCATTGGTACATAGAATGTGCACACATTTATAGACAAAACAGAATCCAGTAGACCCAAAAGACAAACTGCTCTTGTTGCAAGAGAACTCAAGAGATATCATGTCCAAAGAGCAGCCTTGAGTGAAACAAGGCTGGCAAATAAAGATCAGCTTACTGAAGTTGGAGCTGAACATACATTTTTTGGAGTGGTTACAGTGAAGGGGAGTGCCATGAAGCTGGCATAGGTTTTGCAATCAAAGCTAATCTAGTCAGAAAGTTGGTATGCCTGCCAAGAGGAGTGAATGACAGGCTCATGAAAATGTGATTGCCACTTGCAAGAAAATGCCATATCATCATCATCAGTGCCTATGCTCCCACCATGATGAACCCTGATGAGGTCAAAGAAAAATTTTATGAAGATCTAAAGACCTTTATCATCAATGTGCCAAAAGAGGACAAACTTATAATTCTGAGTGACTTTCATGCTAGAGTAGGCTCAGACTATCAGACTTGGCAGGAAGTCCTAGGAGAAATAGAGTTGGAAACAGCAACAGCAATGACCATTTACTGCTGAGGACTTGTGCAGACACAGTTTTCCTTTTAACTAAATGCAATAAAACATCATGGATGCACCCTCTCAGCAAACATTGGTATCTAATAGACTATGTGATTTTAAGGACAAGAGAAAATAAGGTGTGAGAGTAACAAAGGCAATGAGCGATGCAGAGAACTGAACTGATCATAGACTTATCTTTTCCAAGATAAATATTCGAATTCTTCAAAAGTGCCACACCAAGGCAAAATGACTACCAGAAGAATTAATGTGAACAAATTAGAGCTCTTCTCTGAGCATGAACAGTTTGTGGCTAACTTGGAGGGAAAGTTGAGCCAACACACAGTTGCCAACAGTGGAGTAGAAAATGAGTCAGCAGCTTTCAGAGATTTTGTGTACAGCACTTCATTTGCTCATCTAGGTCAGGACACTTGCAAACACCAAGACTGGTTTGACGAAAGTGATGAGGAAATTCAGAAGCTGCTAAATGAAAAATGACAACTCCAAAGCATTTACCAGCAGGATAGTTCATCCACCTCTAAGAAGGCAGAGTTTTATTCCATCAAAAGCAAAGTATAACCAAAGCTTAGAAAAATACAGGATTCTTGGCTCAGTAATAAGGCAGAAGAAATTCAGTTTTATGCTGATATTAACAGTCCAAAGCATTTTTATGATTCCCTGAAGGCAGTTTACGGACCAAAACCCTAGGGTGCATCACATCTATTCAGTGCTGATGGAGCCACATTGATTAGTGATAAGGACATGATTTTAGAGAGATGGACTGAACTACTCCTTAGCCAAACTTTCAACTGAAGAAGAGGTTGAGGGCCGTTAGGTTCCTTTCATGTTGCAAAACAGCTGGTGCTGATTCTATTCCAGCTGAGATTTACAAGGTAGGGGCACCATTCTTCATAAAATAGTTGACTGATATTTTCCAGGTTATATGACAAGAGGAGATTATCCCCCAGGAGTTCAAGGATGCCTCCATTGTCCATCTCTATAAAGGTAAAGGGAATAGATTGTCCAGTGTGGCTTCAGGAAGGGCCAAGGAACAGTCAATATAGTGTTTGCTCCGTGACAATTCCAGGAGAAATGCCAGGAACAGAACAGAGGTCTATATACAATGTTTGTAGATATGACCAAGGCCATTGACACTGTTAGACATGAGAGCTTATGGAAAAGATTTGGTTGCCCAGAGACGTTCATCGGCATTGTATGCCAATGTCATGATGGCATGTCTGTTCAGGTTCTGGATAGTGGACAGTGCTCTTGTACCTTCCCAGTCACCAATGGAGTGAAACAGGGCTATGTGATTGCTCCCATGCTTTTTAGCATGATGCTTACAGCTATGTTGACAAATGTTTTCAATGAAGATGCATATGGCATCAAGGTCAATTACCATATTCTTCAATTTGAAAAGGCTACAAGCCAAGATAAAGGTGGAGGGAATGTTGGTGCATGATTTTCTGTTTGCAGATGATTGGACACTCAGTTCAGCCTCTGAAATTGAGGTACAACAAAATATGGATCAATTCTCTACTGCCTGTGCTAATTTTGGCCTAATAATTCAGATCAAGAAAATACAGGTGCTCCATCAGCCACCACTATATCAGCCATATGTAGAAACATTGGTTACAACAAATGGAGAAGTTTTGAATGCTGTGCATAAGTTTACTTACCTTGGTAGTATATTTTGCAGGGATGTACACATTGACAATGAGGTTGACACACGTATTCCCAGAGCTAGCTCAGTGTTTGGGAGGTTCCTAAGAAAAATATGGGAAAGAAGAGGTATTAGATTGACTAAAAAGCTGAAGGTACGGAGCCATCTTAGAATGATTCTGAGGTTCACATGATGGTCAGAAGAAGTGATACAAGCAATACATTCTCAAGGTCTCAAAAACTTTGAATTTGACTGTGTGACATGGGAGAGACTGGCACAGGACTGCTTAGCTTGACATGCCCACATCAGAAAAGATGTGTGCTCTATGAGCAAAGCAGAATTGGGACAGCACAAGATCAATGCAGGATATGCAAATTTGGAATATCCATCCCAAATATTCACACTGACTACCTGTTCCCAGTCTGTGGTAGGGCATTCCAAGTTCACATTGGTCTGATCAGCCACAGGCAGACACACTGAAACTTCACTTTATCATAGTGATGTCATTTTAGTCCTCTTCGAGAATGAAACACAACAACCAACCAAACAACCAACCATGATGGGCAAGGCCCAGCAACCATTAGGACAATTTGAAAGATTAGTGTACAATTTACTAAGGACCACTACTTTCTTCCATTTCTCCTTTTGCCACTCTCCATATACAACCTTCATTCTCTTACTGTTCTAAAAAATGTACATTGAACATTCCTGATATTGTGAATATTTTGGGGTCATATTCTGTTTTGAGATGCTCATAATCATTTGCATTACCTGAAGGGACTATTCCTAAATCATTGTGCCATTTAGTGTTGTTTTCTCTGATATGAGGCCTTTGAGAGGAAGGATGGCATAATGGATGAAGAACTGACCTTGAACGTGAGAGTCCTTTCTCTGTGGAAGTCAATGTTAATACTGATTCTCCAAGACCAACAATGCCCAGAAAGTTTCCAATCCATGCTATTAGAGGTAGTTTCCTTAGTAGCAGTATTTTCCACTAATGAAATCATAAGTATGACCCCCACCCCCCAATCTCCTAAAAGAGTTTTTAGGTTTCAATCAAATGTCAGCCACAGTGCATGAGGCATGAAAAGGTAACTGGGCTCTGGTATTTTTATGCTTATGACAATGGTTTTTCTTTTTTCTTATTAAATACATTTATTTATTTAACTTTTTACATTCATTTCCACAAAATTTTGGGTTCCAAATTTTCTCCCCATTTGTCCCCTCGTCAATACACTGAGCATACTAATTACCCCATCACCAATCTGCCCTCTCTTCTTTCATCCTCCCCATCTTCTCTTTTGTCCTGTAGGGCCAGATAAATTTCTATTCCCCATTACCTGTATTTCTTATTTCCTAGTAGCAAGAACAATACTCCACAGTTGTTCCTAAAACTTTGAGTTCCAACTTCTCCCCATTCTTCCCTCCCCACCCATTCCCTTGGGAAGGCAAGCAATTCAATATACGCCATATCTGTGTAGTTTTGCAAATGACTTCCATAATAGTCATGTTGTATAAGACTGACTATATTTCCCTCCATCCTATCCTGACCCCCATTGCTTCTATTCTTTCTTT
>CM053769.1:426417199-426438031 GCA_028658325.1 Potorous gilbertii
GGTCAAGCGAAGGGAGGGATTAAAGAAGAGAGGGCAGATTGGTGATAGGGGATATTAGAATGCTTAGTGTACTGGGGTGGGGGGAGGGGACAAATTGGGAGAAAATTTTGGAACCCAACATTTTGTGAAAATGAATATAAAAAGTTAAATAAATAAATTTATATTAAAACAAAAAAAGAAAATACTGCAAGCAGTTAGAAAGAAACAATTTCAAATACAATCAGAATAACATAGGATCTGGCAGCTTCAACATTAAGGGATCAAAGGGCTTGGAATGGGATATTTTAGAGGTCAAAGGACCCTGAATTGAAACTAAGAATCACCTACCCAGCAAATCTGAATATAATACTTCAAGGGAATAAATGGTCATTCAATAGTGTAGAGGACTTTCTATCTTTCATATTGAGGAAAGGACAAGATCTGTAGAGAAAATTTGACTTCCCAAGACAAGAATCAAGAGAAGCATGAAAAGGTAAATAAGAAAGAAAAATCACAAAAGACTCTCTAAAGCTGAACTGTTTACATTATTACATGGAAAGAAAATATTTATAACTCTTGAATCTTTTCTCAGTATTTGGGTAGATGGGGAGATTGTACATAAACACACACACACACACACACACACACATGCACATGGGATCAGAAGAGATGATATCTACAGAGAAAAAAATAAAATAAAATAAAAATTAAGGAGTGAAAGAGGAAAATACAGGGAAGAGAAAGGGAGAAATGAAACATGGCAGTCTATAACTCATAAAAGAGATAAGAAAAATCTTGTTCACTGGAAGAGAAAAGGGAGAGGGGGAGAAGGGAAAAATGAAGCTACTCTTTCCACATGTGGCTGAAGGAGGGAATAATATGCTCACTAAATTTGATATGAAAATTTATATCACACCACAGTAAAGTAGGAGAGGAGGCAACAAGTTGGGTGAGGGGAATGTTAGAGGGGAGGGCAAATGGGGGAAGGGAGTCACTAGAAATAAACACTTTTGAGAAGGGACAAAGTCAATTGCAGAGGAAAAAAATAAGGGGGGATAGAATAAGACAGAGGACAATATAATTAGTATTACACAACATGATTATTATACAAGCCTTTTGCAAAATGACACATATTTAGTCTGTATTTAATTGCTTGCCTTCTCAGTGGGGCTGGGAAGGAGAGAAGTTGGAATTCAAAGTATTAGCAATGAATGTTGAGAATTTTTATTGCAAATAATTGGGAAATAAGAATCACATGGAGTGGGGTATAGAAACTTATATTGCCCTGCAAGAAAAGAGAGAAGATGGGGCTAAGAGAAGGGTGGGGTGTGATAGAATGGGGAGGTACATTGAGGGAAGAAGTATTCAGAATGCAAGGTATTAGGAAGTGGGGGGTAGGGGAGTGAGGGGGAGAAAAATTGGACATGTTACAGAGTAAGGTAAAAGCAATTAGTATTAAAACAATTGACTGAATTAATTACTGAGAATAAATCAATGACATCTTTAGTTTGGGAAAAAGAATTTTAGTCTAAATTTCCTAGAGGAAGGTAACCTCAGGTAAATTGTGGCATTGATGGAAAAGTTAAGAATTTAATGGTAAATTTGATTTTATGATTGCTATTTAATCAGGAACTAGAACATGTACACAAAGGCATGTAAGCCACTTAAGACTTGCCTCAAAAGATGTTCCTTAGCCAAAGTGAAATTATAATCATTTTTGAAACCTGGTTATTCAAACTTGCCATTTTTAGATGCTATGGGACTATTAAGTGACTGTTCTTCTGAGTCTAACTCCAGGTATGGATAGCAAGAAAGGTGGTCTGATCCAATCTACAATGCCAATAAGCCTGTGAGATGCTGGTATGAACTGCAAAAGGTGATCTCATGGGAAGAGTGGGAGAGTGGTTGTTTAGCCTGGGTTGAGGTAGGATTCTCCTGACTCAGTTTCTCCACTGACACCTGGAAGACTTTTAGCCTGACTGAATGCAAGTGGACAATCTAATCCTGCCTGGAATTGACATGAAATTAGGGAGATATTGTATCCCTGCAATGTCCATACTCTTGGTGGCAATTTCCTATAATCAAAAGGTTTGTAAGCCTAATACCAGATTCATTAGATTATAGATTATTGGTAGGGGAACATCCAAGGGTAAGTCTAAAATTAAGCTATTAGGCATAGGATTTTAGACCAACAACAAGTCCTTTAATCCTTTGTAATACTGTGGAGAAAATTAGGTCAAGAACTTGTGAAGTCAGCAACATAAATATTATTTGTGAATCAGATGGTTAATCTTTTAAAACAATTATTTTGTGGTCCATATTGTAAATGCTTTAAAAAAGAAGTATCACCTGAGCAAAAGTTTGAAGTGTTTTATCTGTTATAATCTGTGTTAAAAATGAAAAATAAAATTTAACAAAAAAAGAAATTAGTACCAATATTAAAATTATATATGTCAAATGTTTCATTACCTATATTGACAAATGAAATAGCAGAACTACAGAAAGACAAGAAATATAATACAATAGTAGCAGGAAATTTCAATATAGTTCTCTCCACTTTAGTCAATTCTAAAAGGAAAATAGAAGAAAATACAAAATTAAACAAATTTCTAGTGAGATGAGAGTACAAATACATATAGTATCTTCTAAATAAGACTTCTAGAGAACGTATGTGTGTCTTTACCACATATAATTTTTTAATTGACATTGATATTGCAAATAAATTTTACAAAGCTATAATGCAATAAAAATAGTAATCAGTAAAGTGAGTACCAAAAAAAGGAACTTAACCAAATAGATACTTAACAATGAAATCCTAAGTAATGAGTGCATCCAAGAATAAATATAGAAACAAATAATAATTGTGTAGTAGGAAATAATGATGATACAACATACCAAAACTTTAGTTTCAGGGGAAAATTATAACTCTATAAATATACATTAATAAAATTTTAAAAATAGAATTCATGAACTACATATACATTTTAAAACAAATGAGGAAGTCAATAGATAAACCTAAAATATTTACAAAAATGAATATTAAAATTAAGAGAAGAAATAAACTGGAATTTTTTTACAGTCCTACAGAAATGCTAACTGAAAAAAAAAAACACTGGTTTATTTAAGACTTACAAAAGTCACAAAATTTTAGTTGATCTTATTAGAAAAATTAGAGACAAAAAGAAAAGAGTGGAAAACCAAATCAATAAACTGTCCGATGAACAAGATGAAATCATAACAAAACCAGAAGAAATAAAGAGAATGATCAGAATTTCAAATGCACAATTATGTACAAACAAAAGTAAAAAAAAAGAATGTAGAGAAATACTTTCAAAGATATAAAATACCCAAATTAAAAGGTCAAATCATCTAATATCAGAAGAATAGTACTATTTAAAAATGTTTCCAACCCCCCCCAAATATTCTTGTTTCTGATAGATTAGAGGGAGAATTCTATGAAATATTTAAAGGATAAACAGTACTACTGCTATGAAATTGTTCTCTAAAAATTAAGAAATAGAGGATGCTATCAGATTCTTTTTATAAGACAAATTTAGTAATTAACCAAGGAAGGATGAAGTACAGAAGAACTATAGATCAATATCATTAATGAAGCAGACTACAATAATTTGTCTAATACGTCCCTCATGATGATTCATCATGAAAATGAATTTATACAAGAGAAGTAAGGATGGTTCAATTTTAGGAATACAATCAACATACTTGACCATATTTAAAACAAAAACATCTAAAACTACATAATTATCAAAATAAATGTAGAAAAAAATACTTTGACAAAATATAACCTTCATTTATACTCTTAGCACTCTTTTTAATATAATGAAAAGTTTCTATCTAAAATCAAAAGTTACCAATAAATGCAATGAGGATACACTAGGACTTTCCCAATAAATGAAGGAGTAAAGCAAAGATGTCTACTCTCATTTTTTACATAGTTCTGAAGATGTTGGCAATAGCAACAAGAAAAGAGAAAGATATCAAAAGCATAAAGAAACATAAAGAATGATCACAAAATACATAAAATAGCCTTGAATCACTCTTTTAAAAAAACAACTTAAATAACTAAAAGAATAGTCAGTGTTCATGACTTGGCAATTCTAACATAATAAAAATGAAAATATTCCCAAAGTTCTTTTACAATTATGTTGGTATACTCTCAAATTATCAGAGGAATATTTTGCTGAACTCTATAAAATGACAATAAAATTCATTTGGAAAAATAGAACATCTACAATACCAAGGAAAATAATGAAAAGAGATGGAGAGAGAAGGTGAAAAGCACTGCCAGATCTCAAACTATATTACAGAGAGGCAAACATCAAAACCAGCTGTTACTGGATTAAAAAAAATTATATCAATGGAACAGAATAGATAAGGGAGAATCAGAAGCAATGAAACTCAATAAACTAGGATTTGATAAACCTGAAAAAATAAATTTCTTTGGAAACAAGTCCATATCTGTTAAAGAAAAAAAACTGCTGGTAAAATTAGAAAGCAGTGGGGCAGAGCCAAAATGGCAGAGAAGAAAGAAAGATCTGTAAAAGCTCCCCCATATAGCCGATAAAATACCTGTGAAAATGACTCCAAACAAATTCTAGAGCAGGAGAAGCCACAAAATGACAAACTGAAAGAAATTTCCAGCCCAAGATAACCTGGAAGACTGACAGGAAAGGTCTATTGCACCAAGTGGGGAGCTGAGAGCAGCCCAGCAGAGGTCACGCAACACAGCAGGGACAGGACTCAGAATAGGCTTCAGGGAGTCACTGGCAGCAACAGTTCCCAGATTTCTCAACTCACAAATGCCAAAAACAGCTTCAAAAGTCAGTGAGAACGTTCCTTCACCCATGAGAAGGGAATGCAGTCTGGATCACCAGCAGCAGTCACTGCAGTGGTGGTGTTTGGAGCCTTCCACTAAAAGCCACTGGGGGAATTGAGCCACTGATCTGAATCTCTGAATCCCTGAGTGGTAGCCCTGGGGTAAGGAGGAGCACTGGCATGGTAGAAGCTGGAGACAATTGTGGAGAGAGAATTCTATTAAATTCTGGGCAGAGAAGTTTGTGGTTGCTCCCAGACCAGTATACAGGTCAGGAGAGGAGTAAACTCCTCTCCCTTGATTGTGCCACCTTGGAGGAACTGAGAACTTACAGGTCCACAGACTATACCCTCCTCTTGACAAAGGACTGAAAAATCAAGTAACTGGTTTGGAAAAATGTCCAAAACATAAGACTATAGAAGGTTGCTTCCTTGGTAAACAGGTATTTTCTTCCATCCTTGCAGATGAGGAAGAACAATGCATACTGTCAAACAAAGTAAAGGCTTCTGCATAGAAAACCTCCAAAATAAATATGCAATGGTCTCAGGCCATGGAAGGGCTCAAAAAGGATTTTGAAAAACATGTAAGAGAGGGGCAGGAAAAAATGGGACAAGAAATGAGAGCAATGAAAGAAAATCATGAAAAGCAAGTCAACAGCTTGCTAAAGGAGACCCCCAAAAAATGCTGAAGAAAATAACACCTTTAAAAATAGGCTAACTAAGTTGTCAAAAGAGGTCCAAAAAGCCAATGAGGAGAAAAACGCTTTAAAAATAGAATTAGCCAAATGGAAAAGGAGGTTCAGAAACTCACTGAAGAAATAGTTCTTTAAAAATTAGAATGAAGCAGATGGAAGTTAATAACTTTATGAGAAACCAAGAAATTACAAAACAAAACCAAAAGAATAACAAAATAGAAGATAATGTGAAATATCTCATTGGAAAAACAACTGACCTGGAAAATAAATCCAAGAGAGACAATTTAAAAATATGGGACTACCTGAAAACCACAATCAAAATAGGAACTTAGACATCATCTTTCATGAAATTATCAAGGAAAATTGCCTTGATATTCTAGAACCAGAGGGCAAAATAAATATTGAAAGAACCCACTTATCACCTCCTGAAAGAGATCCAAAAAGAGAAACTCCCAGGAATATTGGACCCAAATTCCAGAGTTCCCAGATCAAGGAGAAAACATTATAAGCAGCTAGAAAGAAACAATTTGAGTACTGTGGAAATACACTGTGGAAATACAATCAGGATAACACAAGATCTAGAAGTTTCTACATTAAGGGATCAAAAAGCTTGCAATATGATATTCCAGAGGTCAAAAGAACTAGAATTTAAACCAAGAATCACCTACCCAGCAAAACTGAGTATACTTCAGGGGGAAAAAATGGTCATTCCATGAAATAGAGGACTTTGAAGCATTCTTGATGAAAAGACCAGAACTGAATAGAAAATTTGGCTTTCAATCACAAGAATCAAGAGAAACATAAAAAGATAAATAGGAAAAAGAAATCATAAGGAACTTTCTAAAGTTGAACTGTCTACGGAAAGATAACATTTGTAACTCTTGAGACTTTTCTCAGTATTTGGGTACTTGGAGGAATCACACACACACAAACATACACACACACATAGAGAGAGAGAGTACACAAGGTGAGTTGAATAAGAAGGAATGATATCTAAAAAATAAAATTAGGGAGCAAGAGAGGAATATATTGGGAGGAGAAAGGGAAAAATTAAAAGGGGCAAAATATCTCTCACAAAAGAGGCAAGAAAAAGCTTTTTCAATGGAGGAGAAAAGGGAGGAGGTGAGAGGGAAAAAAGTGAAGTTTACTCTCTTCACATATGGCTTAAGGAGGGAATAACATGCTCACTCAATTTGGTATGAAAATCTATCTTACACTATAGGAAAGTAGGGGAGAAGGGGACAAGTGGGGTGAGAGGATGATAGAAGGGAGGCAAATGGGAGGAGGGAGTAATTAGAAGTAAACACTTTGGGGAGGGACAAGGTCAAAAGAGAGAATAGAATCAATGGGGGCAGGATATAATGGAGGGAAAATAGTTATTCTTTCACAACATGACTATTATGGAAGTCTTTTGCATAACTCTCACATATAGCCTATATTGAATCACTTGCTTTCTCAGTGGGGGTGGGTAGGGAGGGAGGAAGGGAGAGACGTTAGAATTCAAAGTTTTAGGAACGAATGTTGAGAATTGTTTTTGCATACAACTGAGAAATAAGGAATACAGGTAATGGGGTATAGAAATCTATCTTGCCCTACAAGAAAAGAGAGAAGTTGGGGATAAGGGAAGATTATGATAGAAGGAAGGGCAGATTGGAGGAAGTGGAAATCAGAATGCAACCATTATGAGATGGGAGGAGGAGAGAGATGGGGAGAAAATTTGAAACTCAAAATTTTGTGGAAATGAATGTTCAAAACTAAAAATAAATAGACATTGAAAAAATTAGAAAACAGTCTAGATTTCAATCAACACGTTACACCATATTTCATAATATATTCTAAATGTATATATGTGATGTATTATTTCACATTCTAAATATGTATGTGATTTAGTACTAAAGATCATACTAATAAAAACAATTAGAAGAGAAGCAGATTATATGCCTCTCATAAATATGGGTAGGAGATGTATCCTTAAACAAAGATATAGACAAGTACAAAAAATAAAGTAAATAACTTTGATTATGTGAAATGGAAAAACTTCTGAAGAAACAAAATTAATGCACTTGAGACAAGAAAGAAAGAAAGTGATTAAATGGAGGAAAACTCAACATATACAAAACAGAACTTCTTATCTTTACTCCTAAACCATTCCCAACCCCTAACTTCTTTATTATTGTCAAGGGCAACACTATCTTCTCAGTCCTTCAGGTTCATCCTTTATTCCTCACTATCTCTTACGCCCCATATTCAATGTTATCAAGATCTATCAATTTCACTTTCTCTCCTCTGACACTGGCTCCACTCTTGATTTCTTGGCTCTAGGCATTTCTCTGGCTGATCTTCACACCTGGAACACTCTCCCTCTCCATCAACAACTGATTTCTCTGGTTTATTTTAAAACTGAACTTAAATCCCAGATTTTATAGGAAGTCTTTTGAATTCCTCTTAATTCCTGTGTTCTGTTAATTATTACCTACTCATTCTGTATTTTGCTAGTTTATACATTCTGTTAACTTGTTCCTCCCATTAGATTGTGGGAAGGCAGGGACTCTTTTGCTTCTTTTTGTATCTCTAGCACATAGCATGGTACCTGATACATATTAGGTACTTAATAAATGTTTAACAAGTGACTATGGGAAGAGACACACATTAGTATATTGCTGATGGAGCTATGAATCAGTACAATCATTTTGGAAAATAATTTGGAAGTATTAACCTTTTAACTCATAATTCTATTATTAGACTCATATCTAAAGTAGACTGTAGACATCAAAAAGTTCTAATATATACCAAAAATATTCAGGGCAACACTTTTTATTATAACAGAATTAGAAATAAAGTAGATATTACAGTAATAGGTGAATGGCTAAACAAATTGCAGTACACAAATGTAACAGAATACTATTATGCCATAAGAAATCATAAATGTGATAAATACAGAGAAATATAAAATGACCTACACGAATTGATAGAGTGATGTAAGCAGAATCCAGAAAATAATATATAGAATGACTATACCTATGTAAATGGAAAGAAAATCACAGTGAAAAAGACTATCCCTTCCTAGCTACAAAATCAAGTTGTTAGAAGAGGAAAAAGATGGAAATTTCTTTCTCTTCCCCTCTCCTGTCCTTTCCTTTATCCACTTAGATGGAACTGAGGGGAATATTGTCCTATTTTGATATTCCCTACTGCTAAAGGTGATTTGTAAACATGGTTCTCTTTTTATTAATCAATTTGTTTTCATTGTCCTTGGGATTTAATCTGGGTGGGAGTATGTATTTTTGGTAGTAACTATAAATAATGGTTAGAGAATTTAGATTTGAAAGATTCTGAACAGAAACTTTAAAGATTATACATACACACATATATTCTCACTACCAATTGTTGTTCTATGACAGAGAAATTACGAGTAAATGTTTAAAAGGTGCATCTTTTAGATACAGTAAGGCAATAAAAATAGTAAAAATAAATATCTAAATGGAAACTTAATCATGAGAAGATCAAAAGGCTGGGGGGGAGGAGGAAGGAGGAAAAAAGAAGAGAAAAGAATGTATGATAGCTTTACCATATATTTAAAAGTAATAGCATGTTCTATATAATAGATTTGCAGTTTCATGTGCAATCATCTTTTTTATTCTCCTATATTGTGGAAATACTTGTGTTATTTCATAAATTAAACATACCAAATTACATAAATAAGTAGTAACTGTGAAAGAGACAATATACCAGAATTTCTGGGACCTAGTTCATGTTTTTCTCAGAGGAAATATTATATTCTTGAAAATATGCATTAGAAAAATATTAAAATAAGGGTTTGAAAGTTTGAAAATAAACCAATTCAAGATAAGAATAAGAGGAAATTGAAAATTATAAAAGAAAGCAAAAAGATAGCAGCACTGATAAGCAAAACTAAAAGTTGTTCTCTGAAGAGTAATAAAATTTAAAAACCTAGCCATCATGATTAAAGATAAAAGGAAGAAAAATGAAATTTCAACAATAAAATAAAAATGAACCAGGTGAAATAATAGAGAAGAAATAAACATTATCCATACCTACTATGGACACAAAGCTGAGGATTGAAAAGACATGAAGTAGATGCAAAAATACAGTGAAAAGAATTAGACTTGTGATTTCATAGGTGTCAAAGAAGGAACTCCCAATGAGGAGGGACTCCTCCAAACACTGCAGATCATTCATTTCTCCTCAAGCTGCTGTTGGGGAAACTAGGAATGTCTTTATGTAGAAGGTATTATTTGAACTTAGCTTCAAGTTTTGAAGGAAACTAGGCATTTTAAGACATGGAGGTAAGGAGAGTATGCATTCTAAGCATCAAGCACCAGAATGTCTATTATGGTTTAAGAATATCAAGAAGGCCAGATAAGACTAAAAACATAAATGACAGAGGTGTTTGTATCTATTTCTAGAGATAACTATGAGTCATTAGAGCATACTTTGAGTTTATAAGTACATATTAGAGTATAATCTTCCAAAAGAGGATTGATATTGTCAGACTTATACTTTGGGCAGGGTTTCTTAACCTTTTTCTCTTCATGACCCTTAATCAGTACAGCTGTGAGGAGAATTGGAGTGGAAAGTAGTAAAAAAAAAAAGCCTAAACTAGGGTGACAACTGGGTTACTGGAGAGAAGGCAGATATTTCTGGTTTTGGAGAGGTAGCACTGGAAAGACTTGATAACTAACTGGATCTATGGGGTGGAAGACTAAGTAACTAAGATGTGTGTGAGGTCATAAATGTTTATGATTAGAAGAATGGTCCAAGTTGACCATAATTTTGTCAAGGGATGCAGAGTGACAATGATTCTATTTTAGACAGGTTGGCTTTCAACTGAATACATGACACACAATTTGAAATGTCCAAATATTAACTCCTTAGTAGAGCTGTATTACAAGTTCTAATACTGGACCATTATACTCCCCACATATTATATATGTGTGTGTATGTATATGTATAGATACACAAGTCTTTCACATCCTAGCCCAAATGTACTTTTTAGGCTTATATATCACTCCATTTCATGAGCTCTATTGTGTAAGCAAACAGGTGCCATCTCTAGCTTTGCACTGACTGTCCCCCCATACCCAGAAAGTACCTCTGCCTCTTAGAATTCCTAACTTTGTTGAAAACTTAGATCAAGTTGTACCTTCTATATGGGCAGCTAGGTGGTACAGTGGGTAGAGCACCAATGTAGGAGTCAGGAGAACCTGAGTTCAAATCTCACCTCAGACCCTTGACACTCACTAGCTGAGTGACCTTGGGCAAGTCATTTAACCCCAACTGCCTCATCCTGGGTCATCTCCAGTCATCCTGGTGAATATCTGGTCACTGGATTCATATGGCTCTGGAAGAGAAGTGAGGCTGGTGACCTGCACAGCCCTCCCTCACTCAAAGTCAAATGCAAGTCATGTCATCATTTCTCTGATGGCATGGTCTTCTTCAGCAATGAGGGACGAACACACATACATACATACACACATGGCTACCCCCTCCACTGTAAGTTTGTAAGCTCCAAGGTTTGGTTTCTTCCTGAGGTTAACAGGGTGACTGCAAACTCACCACAGCAACTAGATCTTCTTAGGAAGAATTGAACATGGTCCAAGAACTATGGAAGAAGCAAGATTCAGAAACCTTATTTTTGTGTGTGTGTTTTTTTAAGCTTTATTTCTGTTTAGCTAGTATTTATGTTTTTCTTTTTAATCTGTTTTGTCTTTAAGTTGGGGAAAGCCATTTTCCTCATCAAGACAGGCACTTTATAAGTTCTAAGAAAGCAGTAATTTCTTATAAGCTTTGCAAAAAGTTGTTTGTTGAATCTATATTTGGGATAATTGTGATTTTTTACTTTTACATGTATAAGTATGTACACTGTAGAAGATCTCTGTTATTTTGATCATTTTGAGACTCTTCCCTATGTGGAAATGGGAAAACAAATTAAAGGACAATGCTTATACCTATCTAGAAGGCCAGAAGACTGTTCTGACAGTGTATATAGACAATGTGTTAAAAATGCACTCTGATTTGCTAAACATTTTTAAGAGGAGGAAATTTTTTTAAGTGGAGGAAAATATAATGGGGACTGGACCCTAGGCACTCCATCCTTCCCAGAATGCTCTGATTGTTGTATTCCCACATAGGGGTTAGGTAAGACTACTTCTGAGAATGAATCAGAGAATGCTCTGACTGTTGCATACCCACATAGGGGTTAGGTAAGACTGCTTCTGAGAATGAATCAGAGGATGGTCTTACTCTCCATTTTGGAACATGTGCAATCATTCTATGATGGTTTCAGGTGATGGTTTCAGACACATGAACTTTGTGTCTTTTAATTAAACTAGAACTCTATGTAAGAGTACTAATCAGACAAAATGAGACCTTATTCTCTTTTTCCTGCCTGGTTATATTCAAATGAGGAAGCAAGAACTGACATAAATGATTTACTCTCCCCACAAAGAGGCTTAAATATCCTTGTGTTAGAATAATCTTTGTGGGTTCCTTTCAATGATACTTAGAACATAAAACCAATAATTTACTAACCAAATCGGTTTATATATATTTATGCTCCAAAAATTCACACTTACATGACAAAAAAATAATGTCAATACAAATAATTTAAAGAGAAGGGAATGAAAATTCTCTTATCAAATGCCATTCTGAAGGAAAATAAAGTGAGAATTAGATACCAACTGCTTCTCATCATTTTATTCAATTCATTTTAATTAATGGCTGACAATTAGGAAATACAATCTTTAGGCATCTTACAATTTCTAAAACTCGAATCAAGCTAATATGAGAAAAAATTCTGGTGAATATTAGAAAAGTTTTCAATAGTTCATCTTGTGGTACAGGGAAATGCTATTGCTGGAAGTGGAAAATGCTCAATGGAACTTTGAGAACTGTCCCACATGTGTATGTGCTCTTATCATCAAGAGTTAATATTGGATGTACATAGTAAGATAACTTGGTAGAATAAAAAGAACTATGTTTATGATTTAAGAAAATTTCATGAATCCCAGAAAGCAATGTTGCAGCTAAAGACAAAAAACAATATAAAAACTAAGAGTGTTTTGTAGCCCATTCCCTTAGAAATTTTATTTTCCCAACATGCTCAATTATACAAAAATCTTGAAAAACTGATGAATAATTCATTCATTTTAACATATCACATAACTAGACTAGTTGCCTAATCATTCAAAGAGGTCAATAAACCAATTAATCTGAGGTTAATAATAATGTAATTGAGGATGGTAACAATGATGATTTCTATTTACATAGCACTATAAAGTTTATAAATCCCTAAATTAAAGTATCTGAATACAGATATGACATAAGGCTTTCTCTTATTTTAGAAAGAATCACTACACCCAACATGTATTTTATATTTAAATATTTTTCCTGATTATGCTTTATGAACTTCACAGTTCTCTGTACTTTAAAAATGCATAAATTTTAATGTTCATACATAAGCCAGAGAATATTCACAGACACCATAGCAAGTATCATTGCTTCCCATACAGTCATTCTCATTGAATCAGGTTTATGATTCATCCACTGTAATGATGATGGTAAATTAGGTAAAGTAATAAATATTTCCATCAATTCCTTCAAATTGTATCAGAGACAGGGATAGGTTTTAAAGACAAAGTGTGGAGAATTGTTTGAAATCTTTATTTAACGAGTAATTTGTTGTTACCATTATAAATTAGCTACCAGATGCTTAAATGCTCTCCATTCCTTAATAAAAGTTCTTTGATGAAAACAAAACAATTTATATAAAAAAAATTGGAAGGTATAACTGTCACATGATTTCTTGGGGGTCCAAGCCTCCTAATTTCATTGACTATGGAAAAAGCAGCAGATAATTAAGACAAACTTTGGTCAGCTTCTGTTAAACCAAGGACCGGAAAATAACACAGCTGGAGACAATTCTGAGCAAAATGATTAGAATTCTTTTTACCTTAACTAAAGCCTTGCTAACAAGTTGATACCAATGATTTTCAGCAATTAAACAGGGAGCATTTAATAAATCAGTAGGACAATATCCTTTGAAATATTCGTGAACTACAAACCATTGTCATTTTTGAAGAAGAAGAGGTTTTTATATAGTTACAGTAGAAGATGTATTGGTAGACCAGAATTTTTTAAATGAATGATTTCATTTAGTTATTAATAAAACACTATCCAGGTGCCAGCAGACTTAATCAGTTGATGTAGATGCTTGTGGAATAAACTGGAGCATTGTACAAAAGGCGTAAACTAGTAAATGCTAAAAATGAGAATGTTCAGTGCCATAAAATCGAGGTATTTCTAAACACAGCATCACCTACCCTTTTAAAATGTATTACATTTTAATACATATTCTCCAAAATGAGTAGTTAAGAGACCACTATGACTTGTTAATAACAGTCCCCAGAACCCTGTGAAAAGTTGTATTATAAACACGGATGTTTGCTTGCTTACTTGCCAGCAATTTTTGATGAACACATAAAGCCTTTTCCCTGGGACATATCTATTCCTTTATAGAGGTTTCCCTAATTCCTAAATAATGAACATGGTCCTCTGGAAAACTACCAAGCATATTAAATATTTGGAAGACTTAATGAAAACACTGTTACACATTTTTTCAATAAAAAAATATATCTGCCTGCCTCCACCACCCCACCCCAATAATTTTTGCAGTCCCAGACTAATACCAAAAAGTATTAGAAACACACTCATTGCTGATCTAAATGAACATACTTCATACTCTCTCTTCTAGATGCCCACGGAGCAGCCATTCCTGAGGGACAAAATATAACGAGAAAAAGACGTAGTCTAAACTCAAAGCCAACATAAAAGCTACACTCATTCCCATACACTCATTCTCATACACTCTGAAATCAATTACACAGTCCAATTTGTTTTTACCAGCAGGAAAAGGCAAACCTGGTTAGTGGGCTTCAGCACCCATACACCCTCTCCAGGACCTACATCTTTAGCTAACTATGACATAGCTACTTCGAAGAAACAATTAGACACACCTGCTTAAAGTGCCCTGTGCTCTGTTCACACTCTGTGTAGTATCTTAAAGTGACAGCATATTAAAATGTCAGTGCAAATCTTTTACATTCTTTGGCTATTTATAACATCTGAAAGCACAATTAAAGACACCTCTGTTACATAACTGAATTCAATTCACAGCCTAAAAAGTAACAAAAACTTACTGATAACAGTTTCAAAAAGAGGATTAAAAGATAAACTTTACATAAAATCAAATACTACTCACGCCTTCAATGTGTATTTGTAATATTTGACATTATCTGTGTAACTTCTACCCAACATATATTCTTTGGGAAGTATGGACAGAATTGTCATTTTAATTACTACCAAGACAAATAAACAAATGTTTCATCTGACCATATTCAGCTCTAAACGACTTCCCATATTCATGAGGAGGAGAAGCCCCCACTGAATTTTTACAAGGAAACCAAACAGCCTGAATTTGAATATAATGAAATGGCATCAGCACAAATGAAATGGGATCAAATTGCTTCCATGCACTGAAACCGGAAAATTGTAAATCTGTAAGGATACATATTCTTGGCAATAAATTGTGAAGCTTTTTGCCCTGAAAATCATGACTGCTATGAGAAATTTCCACTGCATAGGTACTGAAGTACTCCAAATAAAATGTTATCAAGGAATTTGGCACTAAAAATCTTAAAACAAGACTTCAAGGAGAAAACATGTAATTAAGTTGTTCTTTTAAAGATGTGAATGATAAGATTTGAATCACATAGTTCAGGTAAATCCTTGGCAAGGCCATAGACTTCCTCTGAAAATCTCCCAAGGAAAGCTCTATAGTTTTAAAATGACAGAAATTGGCTCAACTTATATCTTACTCCATGAAGTAGTTTCTAACTGATTACCTGAATGACTCACCTTAATACCACATTATTTCAGTTTTCCAGCTTTCTGTAACCAACACTTCAAGTATGTTCAAGTGGAGCATTCTGAAGATATCATTTTAATTTCTCTATAACTAAGTATGACAGTTTGATCCCCGAAAAACTGCCTGAAATTCTTGATGCATCTCTCTTAAGGAGTTGACTTGATCCCTGTAACCCCCTGGGATCCATACTCCTAGACCTGATCTCCAAGCACCCTAGTCTCTACCCATTTCTTTTAGAAGGTGGTTCACCCACTGGGACACAATTAGCACACTTCTAGATGCAAACTTCAGCTAACTTTACTAAGTAGTTGGCTATGTAGAGAAACATGCTTTAGTAATTGAAGTTGCTCCATTTTGGCTCTATTGGGCCAGAGACTCATGGCATAGCTTTTTAAAAGCCTTCCCACTGGCACCATATCAGCCAACACTCTATTTATTCAGAGGTTTTAGGCTGTTCTCTGAGACCCTTGGACAAACAGTGCTGCATTGTACATCTACTGCTGCTGTTCCACTTGGTTTGCAGAGCACAGTTCAAGCATCCTCTTATTTTCTCTTCTTTTACATGATTTAGGTTGGGGTGATACTCTCTTTAAATATGGAAACCAGAAGCACAAAGCTCACCTCCAGGATTCTCTTTAGCTCCTGTTTGACAATCAGTAGTTTTCTATGCCTTACATTTCCAAATGGTTTCTTTAAGGGCAGCCCCATGAAAAGCAAACACTTGGCAATAGTTAGGCTTGGATTGCTCCCAGAGGGTAATCAAGCATTTGCCTAGAGTTATGAGAAGGGGGGTAAACTGCATTCTTTGTACTTTTCCAGGGCAGGGGAGAGAAGGCAGGTATTTGCCACCCTTGGAAACTCTAATTATTAGTAGTTTTAGCATTACAAGACTCAGCCTTGCCTTATTATATGGATACACTCCAATGATGAAAGTAGCCTCCAGGCTACAGGAATATAGCTCAATGTGGCAAAGTCCACTTCTGAAACCAACCAAATCTTGTTGCAACCATTTAGACACTATTTTAAATGTAAACTGTCAAGGTAGTGAAGGCCAAATAAGATGCTAAGAAATACTATATATAGTCTGGCTCTATGAAAATAACATGGAATATATATAGAATTTTTTTCTGTTCATTGCTTCCTCTGTCTCCCTCTATCAATCTTTCTTGATCTCTGTCTCCATCTCTGTCTGTGTGTATGTGTGTGTGTCTACCCATCCCCTCTTCCCCCAAGTTCCTCTTCCATCATTTCTTGTAGCATAATATACTATGGTTTTTTTCACTGTTTTTGCAACTGATGGTCACCACCTCACTTTCAAGTTCTTTGTCACCACAAAAAAGACTGCTTTTAAAAAATATAGAACCTTTTCCTCCTTCTCTGATCTCTATTGGATATAGGCCTAGCAGTGGTACTAATGGGTCAAAAAGCATGCACAGCTCAGTAACTTTCAGGGGAATAGTTTCAATTTCTTTTCCAGAATGTCTGTACTAATTCTTATAGTTCCATCAATAGGGATGTACCTGTTTTCCTATGGTTTCAACCTTGTTTTCAACATTTGTCCTTTTTTCTCTTTTTCACCAAGTTTGCTGATCAGATGTTTGTATGGTAAAAGTTTAGAGTTGCTTTTACTTCCATTTTCTAATTATCAAGGATTTGGAGTATTTTTATGTGGCTATAGATAAACTAGATTTCTTTCCTTGAGATCTGCATGCTCATATCCTCTAACCATTTGTCACTTGAGTGATGATTCTTATTCAACTAAATTTGAATTAGTTCCTCCTGTATTTGAAATGAGAAGACCTTTATCAGAGAAACCTGCTGCAAAGATTTTTTTTTCCAGGTAACTATTTCATTTCTATTAGTGCAAAAACTATTTCATATTTTTATCAACAACTTGGATAAAGGCATGGTCAGTTTTGCAGATGACACAAAACTGGGAAAGACAGCTAGAACAGTGGATTAGGATCACAGAATCAGCATTCAAAGGGATCTTGACAGGCAAAAGCATTGAGATAAAATTAATAAAGTTTAATGGTGGCAAAAGTAAAGTCTGACATTTGGGTACAAAAATTTAACTACACAAATGTAAGACAAAGAAACATAGATGGACAACAGTTGTTCTGGAAAGGATTTTGGGGGATTGCTAGAGGACTACAAACTCAGTATGTGTCAAAAGTATGATAAAGCAGGCAAAAAAACAGCTGATGCAATCGTCTGCTGTATTAGTAGAGGCAATGTTTCCAGAAGCAAGTTAGAACCCTACTGTGTTCTGCCCTTTAAGACCTCAAATGGAGCATAATTTTTAGTCATAGGCATGATATTTATGAAGAAAAGTAAGCTAGAGAATGTCCAGAGGACAAATGGGATAGGGAAGGGTCTTAAGTCTAGATTATATGAGAAGGAACTGGACATGCTCATCCTGCAGAAAGAAGATTTAGGGGGAACATTGTGGTTCCACAGATATTTTGAAGGCTGTTATGAGGAGAAGTTGTAAAATTTATTCTATTTTTCCCTAGAAGTAAGAACCAGGAGTAAATACAGTTGACTAACTAGAAAAGTAATGAGTTCCCACTCCTTGGAAGTTTGCAAGTAAAGGATAGAAAATGGCTCATCATGTATATTATAATGAGGATACCATCATACATATTTTGGAATAGATGACCACTGACATCCCTTCTAACTCTGAATTTATGTGATTCTGAACTACCAAGAGAATGAAGGGAGAGAATTCTCAGTCGCACTGATTTATGAGTAGATTTTATCAAGTATTCAAAGAATAATTAACGCCTGTTACAAAAATAATCTCAAAAATAGAGACATAAGCACTCTAACAAACATTTTTTTATGAGACAAAAGTAGTTCTAATATCCAAACCAGGGAGAGATATGCCCCCCAAAAAGAGCTACAAACTAATTTTAACAGATCTTTAGTGTAAAAATGTAAATATAGCATTTATAAGGAGACTCCATATAATCAGAAAGTAACTCAATCTATATACTTGGGAGAGGGGGTATCCATTAATGTCTTGCTCATTTTTTTCCTGATATCCAGTTATTTTAAAAAATCTATTTCATACACTTGTAAATTTAAGGGTGTTATAGTTTATAAATATTCATCTGTGCCTCTAAATGAACAGTTTTTCTACCACATAACTGGGTAAAATCATTTCTGATAGTTTCTTTTATTTCATCTTCATTTGTTGGGCATTTTTTTCATCTTTTTCATAAAATTGTTTCCTCTTTTTAAAACACAATAGTTCACTATTATGTAAGTTTAAAAACCAGTTCCTAATTTTATTTGTTGATTCAATTTTATGTCAGTTTTAAAAGTCTATTATTTGATTTTGGTGTTTACTTGGACTTTTTATTTGTGGCTTTTCTAGTTTGTTTTTTTAAGTTGTATTCTCAGCTCATTGTTCTATTCTTTTCCTCTGTGTTGAATATCTTTAGCAACACATTTTCCCCTAAGGATGCATTAGTTGAACCCCAAAAGTTTTTGTATATGTCCTCTTTATTGCTTTTTTCATTTGATAAAATATTCTATTACTTTTATGGTTTAGTCTTTGGCCCAGCAATTAGTTGGGATTAAATTATGTTGTACCCAATTAATTTTTAATTCTTTCTCAAAGGACCTTTATTGAATGTAATTTTAATCACTGTGGTCATTAAAACATGTTTAGTATTTCAACTTTTTATATTCATTTGTGAGGTTTTCATACTTACAGCATGGTCATTTTCTGTAAATGTGCCATTTTACACCAAAAATTGTGTAAATTTTTTTCTACTCTGATTTATTAATCCCCAGAGTGCTACCATCTCTAACTTTTCTAAAGTTCTTTTCAGATAATTAATTTCTTGTTCATAATTTAATTAGATTTGTCTATGTCTATAAAGAATAATTTAAGATCTCTGTTATCCTTTTCCATTTTATTTCATTTTAATCCTGTTATGATTGATAACTATGCATTTCCCTCAATCTTCTTGGATTGTTTCCTCTTTTCTCTTCACCATCCATTTATTTAAGAAAAAAAAAGTTTTCATAAGAGGAGTACCCTTAACTCTAATGTTCTATTAGCTAGGTGTCAAAAGGGGCAGTGGATAGAGTACTAGGCCTAGAATCAGGAAGACCTGATTTCAAACCTGGATTCACACATTTAATAGCAGTGTAACCCTGGGCAAGTCAAGTCACTTAACCCTGCTTGTCTCAGTCTCCTCATCTGTAAAGTGAACCAGAGAAAGAAATGGCAAACCATTAAGAAAATCCAAATGGAGTCACACAGAGTTAGACATTATTGAAAAATGATTGAACAGCAACAAATGATCTATCAGTTAAATGATCTTTTATTCTTCAATTGTCTTTACTCTCTGCTTCATCATATATCCCTACTTCCAACTTCGTAATCTTTCTTTTTAACCTCTCCTCTCAATCTTTCAAATTTGGTATTGGAAATTATTATGTGAGTAATACCTTTATCTCTTCTGCCCTCCTTCTTAATCTCCACTTTATTCCTCTGTGTTCCTACTGTATTTCTTTTTTTTAATATAAATTTATTTATTTAACTTTTTACATTCATTTTCACAAGATTTTGGGTTCCAAAATTTTCTCCCAATTTGTCCCCTCCCCCCACCCTAGTACACTGAGCAGTCTAATTTCCCCTATCACTAATTTGCCCTCTCTTCTATCAACCCTCCCTTCTCTTGTCCCCATCTTCTCTTTTGTCCTGAGGTCCAGATAACTTTCTATTCCCCATTACCTGTATTTCTTATTTCCTAGTAGCAAGAACAAAACTCAACAGTTGTTCCTAAAGCTCTGAGTTCCAACTTCTCCCCATCCCTCCCTAACCACCCATTCCCCTTGGGAAGGCAGGCAATTCAATATGGGCCATATCTGTGTAGTTTCGCAAATGACTTCCATAATAGTCGTGTTGTATAAGACTAGCTATATGTCCCTCCATCCTATGCTGTGCCCCATTGTTGCTATTCTCTCTTTTGATCCTGTCCCTCCCCAAGTGCTGACTTCAAATTGCTCTCTCCTCCCATTGCCTTCCCTTCCATCATCCCCCCAAATCTGCTTATGTCCTTCTCCCCCACTTTCCTGTATTGTAAGATAGGTTTTCATACCAAAATGAGTGTGCATTTTAATCCTTCCTTTAGTCGAATGTGATGAGAGTAAACTTGATGTTTTGTTTTTTTTCTCAGTTCTCCTCTTTTTCCTTCCACTAAAAAGTCTCCTGCTTGCCTCTTCTATGAAAGATAATTTGCCCCATTCCATTTCACCCTCTCCTCCAACCACATTTCTCTCTCACTGTTTACCTTGATTTCTTTTAAGATATGATCCCATCCTATTCAATTCACTCTCTGCTCTCTGTCTCTGTGTGTG
>CM053769.1:426438531-426471140 GCA_028658325.1 Potorous gilbertii
CTTTTCTAGGCATTTTCCCAGCCAGTTATTTGATTTCTGAGAGTCCTCTCCACCCCCTGGCCTAGATCCGCCTAGCCAGTGCTTGGGGTCTGAGATTCAAATGCTACTCCCCAGCCTCAGGGCTTTTGGCGGGAGGCTTGACTGCTCTTCAAAGGGGGCTTATCTGCTGGTTCTCAGGTGGGGGCAGGGCCACCACTCAGGCTCAGTTCCCTCAGGGGGTTTATACAGAGATCCTTTGTAGTGGAGCTGGGGTGGAGCTCCAGCCTGCTCTGGGAATCTCTGGCTGAGCTGCCTCAGCCTCTGCCGCAGGGGCCGCTTCCCAGGGGGTCTGAGTCCCGGAGGTCCCCCGCTCCCCTCTCAGCCTGTCTCTCTCACTGACCTGTGCGTCTGTGGGTGGAGGGGCCTTCTCGGCCGCCGGAGATTCAGGTCCCTGACACCTGCTGGACTCTGCTCGCTCCTCTCAGTGCCGCGTGGCCGGGGCAGAGGAGGGGAGCGCTTGGCAGGACAGGACTCTGCTCCCGTCCGGGGTACCTTTGTGGTGGGTTTTTCAGGGCTCTCTGCAACGGAAATCTCCTTCACTGTGTTGCTGTGTGGCTTCCACTGTTCCAAAATTTGTTGGGAGTTCTTTTTAGAGGGAATCTATGGGCTGTGGATTCGAACCTAGCATAGGTGAGTCTTTCTACTCCGCCATCTTGGCTCTGCCCCTGTTGTCCTTCATCTTTGAAGAGGACCAAAATGGCATCATTATGATAAAGTGAAATTTCAGTGTTTCTGACTGTGTCTGATCAGACTAATATGAGCTCAGTATGCTCTACCACAGGTTAGGCACAGATAGTCCATGTGAATATTTGGGGTGAATATCTCAAATTTGTGCATCCTATGTTTACTTTGTGCTATCTTAATTCTGCTTTGCTCAAACAGCACAGCACCCTTTCTGATGTGGGCATGCCATGCTGAGCAGTCCTGTGCCAGTGTCTCCTTTGTTGCACAATCAAATCCAAAGTTCTTGAAAGAGACCTTGAGAGTGTCCTTGTGTTGCTTCCTCTGGCCATCATGTGATCACCTGCCCCATGTAAGTTCTCCATAAAAGTCTTTGACAAGCATACATTTTGCATTCAAACAACATGACCAGCCCATCAGAGTTGTGCTCTCTGAAGCATAGTTTGAATATTTGGCAGTTCAGTTCAAACAAGGACTTCAGTGCCTCGTACTTTATCTTGCCAGGTGATCTTCAGACCTTTCCTAAGACAATACATCCAATGTATCAGGGATCCCAGTGCTGACGTTTCTATTAAGTTCAACTGTCCTGCTGACAATGCTAAGACATAGATGGGAAACTTCAACAGTATGGGGGGGGGTAAAGGAAAGAAGAGCAAGGCCAGTGTTGAAAATTACCCACCACCACCACCCTAAGATTCCACAGGAGGAATCTGATAGTTTCTATCTCCATTCCTCACTAGGAATCAACATTTTTTTTAATTATTTGGACTACGAACCAAAAGATCTAAGCTATTGGGCAAGAACTCAGAGTTTTACAAAAATTTCTGGGAAAACTAGAAAGTAGTCTGGTAGAAAGTAGGTATAAACAAAGGCTTACACTGTATACCAGTGTAAGATTAAAATAAGCACATGTCTAGACATAAAGGTCAATATCGTAGGCAAATTAAGAGAGCACAGGAAAAAATTACCTTATCTATGGATAAAGGAAGGGTTCACTACCAAACAAGAGAGAAAAAATGCTAGGAGGATAACTGGACAATTTTGATTTCATCAAATTAAAAGAGATTTGCACAAATGAAACCACTCTAGCCAAAATTAGAGGGAAAGCAAGAAACTGGGGTGTGGTGGGTAATAGTTTCTCTGATAAAGGTGTCATATCTAAAATATACAGGAAATTGATATTAATTTATATAATGTATATTAAATCTGTCTATCTATCTATATACATCTATATATAGATATAGATATATATTTATAGAACTAAGAGCCATTCCCCAATTGATAAATGGTCAAGGGATATAAACTGGCAGTTTTCAGAAGAAGAAATGAAAGCTAGCAATAGTCACATGAAAAAACTGTCTAAATCCATGTTGATTAGAGAAATGCAAGTTAAAACTATGATATCACTTGGTGCCTATCAGATTGACCAATGTGATAGAAAGGGAAAATGACAAATACTGGAAGGGTAGGGAGAAAAAGATTCACTAATAACACTGTTGGTGGTTTGTGGAACTGTGAGTAGTCCAACCATTTGGATAATTTTGAACTATGCTCAAAGGGCTATAAAACTATGCATACACTGTGACCCAGCAATAACACAACTAGGACTTTATGCCAAAGAGATAAAAGAAAAAGGAAAAATACATATGATTTATAGCAGCTCTTTAAAAAAAAATTTGTGTGTGTATAATATGTATAATATAAAAGTGAATGTTGAAAATTAATATACATATATATATATATATATATGTGTGTGTGTGTGTGTGTGTGTATACTTAGACACACATATTAGTTTTCAACATTCACTTTTATAAGATTCTGAGTTCCAAATTTTTTTCTCCCTCTCTCCCTCCCCTCACCCTTCCCTAAGATGGCAAGCAATCTATTGTAGATTATACATGTGCACTTACATTAAAAAATATTTCCACATTAGTTATGTTGCAAAGGAAGAATCAGAACAAAAGAGAAAAGCTATGAGAAAGAAAAAAATGAAAATAACATGCTTTGATCTGCATGCAGACTCCATAGTTCTTTGAACGTGGATAGCATTTTCCACCATAGTTCTTTTGGAATTAACGGGTCTTCTTTTTTTCTTTTTGGTGAAAAAGAACTGGAAACTGAGAGGATGCAAATTAGGGAGTGACTAAACAAAGTTATGGTATATGAATATGATGGAATATTTTTATGCTATAAGAAATGATGAAGGGGAGGATTTCAGAAATACCTGAGAAGACTTATGTGAACTGATGCAAAGTAAATTGAGCAGAACCAGAACAATCTATGAAATAACAATAATACTATAATGGTAACTAACTATTAAAGACACCATGATCCATGACAAAGAACTCATGATGAAAAATGCCATTCACCTCTAGATAAAAAACTGATGGACTCTGAGTGCAAATTGAAGCATACTTTTTCTTTTTATTTTTCTTGCATTTTTTCATAACATGGCTAATGTTGAAATATGTTTTTCTTATCTTCATATGTATAATGGATATAGTATTTCATGCTTTCTCAATGGTTGAGGATAGAGGAAAAGAGAAAATTTTAAACTGAAAATTAAAAAAAACACAAATTACCTGTATTCTGAACTGGTCTTCTATTTTATAGGTAACTCTAAGGCAAAACTATTTCCTCAGTCAATTCAAATACTTTTCAACTGACTCCAATTTATAAAAGGCTGTTTCTGACTTAACCTGCAGTGGTTGATTAATTCATTGAAATTTTGTCTCATTTCATCAACATATCTGGGCATCTTGCATCTGACTTTAAGTAGAGCAAGATAACTTGATTGATTTACTCATTGACTATATTTATAAATTTTGATCTCTCCCTGGTTCAATTTAATTTTCAAAGAATATCTTGAATCTGGTTTCACATTTACTCTGCTAAACTGTTTATCCATCTTCAGATTCTTTCCTCTGGTACTCTCACTTTTCTCTCATTTTTCCTCTTGGTGTCTCATTTAATGTATGTGATCATTTTCAAACTCTTGCTTAATTTATTCCAAGAATTCCAATAGAACTTGTGAAAAATCCATATTTTTGAGGCTTCAGTTGTAGATGATGTGGAGTTATTCTATCATTCTGAGTTTGTATCTTGAAATATCTGTGACTCTATAACATTTCTTTATCCTTACTTTTTCTTTTTTTTTCAGTTTTCTAGTCTTATTTCCCAAATGTGGACTTTGGGTCAGGGATAGGCTATGTGTACTTTTAAAAGACCAGACAAGGCTTCTGTTGGTGCTGTTCAGTATTACCTGCTATCACTAATGAAAATTACTATGTTCTTCAAGAAATGACACCAGCCAATGCATGCAGTAATCAGCACAGGGTACCTACTCCTGATCTATCTCCTCTGATGAGGGATAATATGCACTGGCACTGCCTGATCCAAAGCAAACTTTGGTTGTTTCCCTCTCAAGCCTAGGTCTATAAGCTTCTGATGATATGCCAGGATCAGAACAATACAGCGGCAAATTCCAGATATCTTTAGCTAGACCCTATTCCAGCTCCCATCTTCTTCTCCTGGTGCACATCTCTAGGCAGCATGTTAACTTGGTCTGTGTGCAGGACTCCTAGACTGGGTTTTTCTGTTTGGACCCCTTCCCTAGTACCTAGAGACTATTGGATGTTGATCTATGTTGTCCTGGACTGTCAAGCTGTCAAATGCATTTGCTGTAGTTTCTCCTTGAAATTCCTTATTAGTTCTAATTCCAGTTCTCTGCCAGTCTGTCTTTCTGTCTATCTCTCTTTCTCCTTCCCTCTCCTGCCCCCTGTCTCTATCCTGGCTTCTCCCTGCCTCCTTTTCATCCTTATTAAAGTGATTGTGAGAGAGCTTGGCTCTATCAGTCTCACTCCATCATCTTCAGGATACCTCTTCACACTGTTTTAAAATGTACATGCAACACCTGACATCTGATTTATTAGAACAGTTCAATATTCTAAGAACATGTTTACACACACACACACACACACACACACACACACACACACACACACATACACAAACAATTATAGAAATCTGTTTGACCACCATCATCCAAATGTTTATTTGCTGTTTTAACTTAGAATAGCTTATTTTTAAAAATGAGCCCTTGAAAACTAATAGTAGAAAGCATTTAAAGGAGATAAAAAAATACTTTTTTTAGGCTTACATTCCCATTTTGCCTCTTCCTCCCTACACTATGTGGATTTTCCTTTCCTTGAGGCAGACCACAACCAATCTATAACACATTTGAAAAACTGCTTGCAGTTTAGAGCTGTCCCATAGTCACAGTTATTATGTGATTATAGGTAAGAGGCAACTTTTGAACCTAAAATTTCTTAACTCTAGTTCCATCACTCTACCAAGTACACCTTACCACCTCTTGTTATTTAGCTTAAAAGTCTTGATGATTTAAATTCCAGTTTTATAAACACCAAAAAGTCATCAAACTTAAAGTAAAATTAGGTAAAAATTTTATATTACTGACTGAGATACTGAACTAGTGGACACTGGAGTTCAAAAGTTCTCATACATCTATTTCCAGTACTATGACAAATTGGGAAAGGCTGAGTAATTTAAATGAAGTCTTATCAAGCAGGTGACATATGAAAACTAAAATATGACTTCAAAAAATGCTTGCTTAAATAGCCTTGAGCTGATTTTGGGAGGCAAAATGTTAATTTTTAGAGAGAAGACCATAAACAAGTGGATAGACAAATCTGGAAAGTAAAAAAAAAAGAAAGAAAGAAAGAAAGAAAAACAAAACATTGTTGGGAGGGAGATTTTTGTTTCATCATTTTAAAAACATTAAATCCCTGTAATTATTCACGTTCTCAGGGGGAAGTTAAAAATGTCTTAGAATCCTGCTTCTGTAGGACATTATCTTTTTTAGAATATATTTGGAAACCTTGGAAAAATATCCTTATGTGTGATTTTTTTAACTTATTTTTCTTATTGGGATTAGGCCATTGTATTTAGTCTTAGATTGTGAGACAAATATAAAAAGAATTGCTCCAGAAATTCTCAACACCTTCCCCTCCCCCTCCATCTTTTAGAGAAAAACTAAAACTTTTGAGAGAAAAGATAAAACCTAAACTACCCGGTACTCAGCTTTGTCATTTATACATTTGTCTGGTGGTTCTGATGGCAGTTTCCATGGTAAGCTCTGGACACACAAGAAACAGGGTGAGGGGAATGTCTATGACCAGAGCACAACTGTTCACCGTGACAACTTTAAATGCCAAGAACCTCCTACTGAACAAATGATTGAAAAACAGCAAAGTAGGCCTTTTTTATTTACTTTCTTTTGTGTCATGTGTGTATGTGTGGGGGGGGCGGTGGCTTGATCTCAAATGTCCATCTAATCAATGATATAAAGACAGTCACCTTTGCTATATTAGTTTTTGCAAGACAACCTCTCATAATCTTTTTTTTTAAATAGCAGGAAGTTAAAGGTTTTCTTTTCATAAATATTATATAAATGTCCAATTTAAAAGTAGGGAAACAAATATTTTGTAATTGAAAATATAAAGAAAGATTCTATAGAGTGGAAATTCTTGAAGAGGTTTTATATATATATACAATATACTTTTAAAATGTAAGAAAATTTAATTCTATCTATTATTATTTTTAAAAAACAATATTGCAATAAATGACTATATAATTATTGATTTTGTATGTGAATACATGAGCAAAAGTATAATATAATTAAAGACCATGGATTTGGATATTTATTAGAACCATAACTAATTAGAATTTTCTCTTTCACTTCTTGTCACCAATTTAAACTTCAATTTTAATAAATTTTGAAGACTTTTTCATTCCACCATCTAGTTTTAAAAATTCTCTTCCCTCCTCTCCTCTCCTTCAGCTTTTCTCCATCTGTTTCTTCACTTAAACATTTCCATTACACATTTTCTTGCCTTCTTATATCCCTATACAAAATTCTACCTACACAGTCCCCTTTGCTCCTATTGCATCCTTTAATTCAAATCAGCTACAAATTTGAACATGCTATTGTTACCTTACCTTCCTTCCAGCAAATCCTGGCTCAAGCCTCACTTCTCTTAGAAAGTTGATGCTGAAACAGGTAATGATTCTTTAAAAAAGATTTGTCTTTACTGGTTCCTATTTCCAAAAATAGAGCTATAATTTCTCCACATAGCTATTTATTATATCTGATTTAGATGAAAAACTCTCAAAAGAGAAGTACCAACTAAATGGAGAATAAAATGCTTCTATCTGAATTCTCAATTTCATACATGAAAATTCAAATGCTAAGTGACCATTGAACTGAGATCATTGCTTTGATCTTCCCACACAAAATGAACCAAAAACTTAAAGACATCTGGGCTGCTGTTCAGATAGCATGAGAAAAGAAAGTGATCTGGATTGAATAAATTATCATAATATATATTTACTTTAAAATATTTGCCATTTATTTGTGGACAAATGTAGGTATTTTGGACAGTAGATTTTTTTCTTTTTAATGTGTGGCTGCTAAATGATGGTTTTCTGCACCTGACATTCCATGTGGCTTTTTTTTTAGCCTGGACCCCCTTTGGAAAAGGTAGTAAATGGTAAAAAGAACCAAGATATCCTACTCTTTTCTCTACTACATACATACTGAACAATAAAATAAGTACAGGTTCATAAAGCTATGGACTGAAAGAAAGAAAAAGTAGGTTATGAAAAAAGAAAAGAAGGAAAGAGAAGAGAGAAGAGAGAAAAAATGGGACAAATGAGATTGTGTGTGTGTCCCAAAAGTTTTAGTTCATTTTAAAACACTTAAAGCTACATTAAGAATCTTAGAATATTCTGTGTACCTACTAGTATTATCTTTTTGATAACTGTCTTTGAACATAGAAGACACATGATAAATACACACTGGATTTAATTACACTGAATTTTTTGTCATCAGGTTATTCTCAGAAGCAGAGGAAGGATCAAGAAAGTTTGGTGACCTGAAAAGGAAAATTGATGTTTATATCTTGGTGTGCAAAGGCATTATAAATAAAATGATGTACATAATACTTGGCACGAGCAATAATTTTGCTGTAACTTCACTTTGTGATAGCCATAGTCATGTATATATGTGCTTCTATTGATAGTAGGTTGATTGAGAAGTCTGACTCCAGGCATATAAACCATATTTAACTGGTTTCACCACATTTAGTTAGCACCCTTTCAGATTGCTCTTTTTTGTTATGTTTTAATTGTATTTTTTAATTAGATGTTACTCCAAGAAAATATGTATAATATTGGCTATTGGCATGGGAAGTCAAGTGTTTCAAGGATCATTTAAGGCCACAGTGAAACAAGATCAGAACAACCAAAAGGGAAGTTGAAAATGAAAAACACCAAAAAACAAAGAACTTCAGAGGGACTTTCAAGCAGTGAACAGGTTCACTATTATTTCCTCTATAGTATAGTGTAGGTTTCCTGAAGTTGGAAAGACAGAAGGAAGACCAGTACAAAAATCTGCAAGCCAGTGCTGAGAAAAACACAAAAGCTGGAAAACAATGAAGGTTATGAAAAGGTAGTTTTTACCCATAAAATCTGCTTTTTTAGTGAAAAAAGAACTATTGTCAGAAATCTGGGTAAGGCTATGAGATCTGGGCATTTTTATCAGACTATATCACATCCACCATAAAAAGAAGTTTTGAGAAATTTTTATTTCCAATGCACCTGAAAACATATCCGCAGAAGAAATGGTAAACTTATATAAACAATATGTTTGTCATATCATACATATCAATATATGCCTATATTGTAGGTATGTATACATGTGTGCATATACATGTCAAACATTTTATATGAAACATCTTAAAAATTGGCATAATGTATCCAAATACACACATACATATAGACACACATAAGGTAACAGTTCTTTGTTTTCTGATGGATCAAGTTATGAGAATTTTTATGTAAATATTGTTTTTTTAAACCTTCAAAAACCCTTTAGAAGCTTATGCTATTGCATAGAAATATAACAACATTGATACACGTATATATATATAAATATATACATAGAGAGTGAATGAGAGAGACAGAGAGAGACAGAGAGAGAGAGAGAGAGAGAGAGAGAGAGAGAGAGAGAGAGAGAGAAGAGAGAGAAGAAAAGAAAGAAAAAAGAAAATTGTTCCAGAATTATAGATATTCCCAAATGAAGACAGAATTCTGTGACATGAACTTGCACCATGACACACATCACAAAAAGTTAAAAATTTTAGGCAATAGATAGAAATAAACATGCTTAAGTGACAGGAACGTGTGATTTAAATTTTATTGAAAAAATATCACATACCCCATAATCTCCAAATTCTGAGGAGAGTGAGTTTGGTGATTCATTTAAACATGTGAATTCTGAGTCTAATTAATTCAATGTCCATCATAAGTATAGCCCTTGATATAGTAAACCCCAGGAACAGGGGGCCACCAGGTTGCCTAAGGATGAATGAAATAGCTTAAGTAAGAAAAATGGAGCAGATTAAAGCTTATCTGTTGATCAATATTAGGAGTAGGATGTGCTGCACTTCTAGGCTAGATGGGGTACAGACAGGGAAGGAGAAGAGAGACGAGGAGAAGAGAGGAGAGGAGAGGAGAGGAGAGGAGAGGAGAGGAGAGGGGAGGGGAGGGGAGGAAAGGAAATGGAAGGAGGAAATGAAGTAGAAGGAGGAAAAGGAAGGAGGAGAGGAAAGGAGGAGAGGAAAGAAGGGGAGAGGAAAGAGGAAAAGAAAGAAAATGGAAGGAGAAAAGGAAGTGGAAGGAGGAAAGGGAAGGAGGAAAGGAAGGAGGAGAGGAAAAGAGAGGAGAGGAGAGGAAAGATGTGAGGAGAGGAAAGGAAAGGAAAACCAAATCCTATGCTACATATAATTTAGGCTGCAATTGTGGGGGGTGGGGGGGGTGTAGATGGGGATGAACTGTTCTTCTGATGTGAGAAAATTGATGAATTAAAGAATATGCATCCAAATCTTGTGAATTCAACATCAAATCAAGTCAAATAAGTGAGACTGACATGTCACATTAAAAGTTTATTTTTAAGATGTTAAATGCTATAAGGTTTATTGCATAAAATAAATGTATTTATTTTACTTTGTCCCAGTTAATTCAACCCCATAGTATCAAATAAAATTATTTCTGAACCTATTTATTCACAGTTCACATAAGTTTTGTTACATGTTTCACATACGTGTATATAGAGGCATGGAAAACAGTTTTCCCTTGAATCGAGTAAGGAGAATGTCATATAGGGAGATAGTTTTAAAAACCTTCAATAAGATCTTTATAATTTTATACTTTTGCATAGAAACACCATAAAAGCTCAATTCATTGAATAAATGCACTACATGTGGAAGCCTTGGCCTGATTTGTGTTACTTTCACTGTGTGTACCAATATAACCAAGTGAGACAGCAGTCTTGCTTGAACCATGATCAAGTAATTGATTATGCCATTTACTTATTCATGGCACCGGTTTTCAAGAGGAAAGGTAAAGGGACTTGATTTTAAATGCTGCTTTTTCTTCCCATCCTAAGGCTAATCAAGATCATCTACTTCCAAGAACCATTCAAAAAGCCCATTTTATTTCCTTTCACCATTTTAACTAGAACACTGATAGAGTGGGGGGAGCAGTTGCTATGAGGCACAGAAAAATTTCCTGGCAGTTGAGAGCCCTCCATCTATCATGAGGATTTGAAATGCTACTTCTTTTCAATACTGTATAGATTCTGAGGATTTTGTGAAACTCTCATCTAAAATGGAGAGATTTTTAAAGGGTATTCAAGCAGTAAATGCATATTGCAATCATTTAAAAAATCATGGAACCGCCATTTGATTTCAAATTTTTCTGTCTCAATTTTTAGACTGAAAGTAATGGTAATAATCCAAAGATAATGTTTTGAAACTGATTAAAGTAGAATATTTTCATAAGTTCAGTGTCCTTGTGATGTCTGAGAGCTAAAATAGTAGCATTTGAATAGCAAAAATATTATTTTGATGATTATAACTGATACACACAGGGCTGTTTGCAAAACACTTTACATGAATATTTAAAATTGAGTCTTACAAAACCCATGTGGTAGTTGCCACAGGTATTATCATTTTACGTATTCAAAACTGAGGGTCCGAGAGCTTAGGACACCTGGCCATGGTCAGACAGCAAGTCAGAATCAGAGGGAGATTCAAAAAGAGATCTGCCCTCATTGTTAGTGTTACAGGGCAGTATGATGTAATGCCTCTCATCGTAATGTAACTAATGTCCAAAGATTTTCATTAACTAAAGCTTAGAAGTACTTTTCAAATTCTCTCCATTTTTGGATAAAAGAAAGAAAAATCAACTAAATTATCCTATGACTACAAATAAATGAATGAAAATTGCTAGGCACTGGGAACATAAATACAAAATCCCTACCCTCAAGCAACTTACATTCAAATATGGAGGCAGCATATCGAGTGGAATGATAGCCTGGTAAGAGTGCTTTAATTAGGGTAATTAGAGACAGTGAATAGAAGAAAAGGAAAATCATGACTGTGCTCTTACTAGAAGCAATGACGATATTGATTTGAATACAATTCCTAGAATAAAGGGTGAAAGAAGTGAGGGAATTAGAGTTAGAATTAAACTTCCCATGGTAAGAGTTCAAAGCTGAATGGCTTAGATTCTCTAAGAATAGACATGGTCATTAGAGGTTCAATCTGGGATGTAGAATGACAACAGTAGGGCAAAAGATGGCTGGGGCAAAGAAGAGTATTTTGTAAATTTGGAAAATAGTAATTTAGTGAATATCAAGAAAATAGATAAAATCTAGAAACACTATACAAATCAATGCATAGTGTTGGTGATTGTATTATCATATTAGAAATTGTAATTAAATGAACTATTATATTTATGTCCATTTATATTAATATAATCTGTATATCTCAAAGGTAGCTACTACACATGTATGTGCATATGTGTGTTAAAATTCAGACAAATATTAGGTTCACAAAAGACTATATTACATTCTTTGTAATGCATGCATATATATGTATGTATATAAGACTATATGCATATAAATGCACACAAAATATAGAATTTGCTAAATAAATCAACATGTAATCAAGTTATTTGGTATCCTTGGACAACATATGAGAAGAATATATGAAGATAATATATAACAAAGAAAGGATTTTTCTTAAATATACCAAACTTACCTCAGTATGCTTTTCAGTTTTTATGGAAATATTGAAACAGAATTATGTTCAGAATTTTCAGATGTGTCTTAGAATGGGGAAGAGAGAGGCTAGAAATAAAAGAAGAAAAAAGATATAGATATCTATCTCTGCAAGGAACCTTGCATACTATGTTCTCTCCTTTCAAAGTAGAAATCAGAGCAACTTAAAAGGAGTAAGAAGAGTAGAGATAGATTGTGTTTATTAATAAGAATTTCAAAAATTAAAAAGTTTGCCCCCAGAAGGCTTATTCTGTGACCAGAAGAACTTCTATGGTTATGACATTTCTGTTCAAAAACACTATATTCTAAATTAACCCTAAAACCTAGTTATAATTCTGGAGTATAACTACTAGATGAGGAATATTTCTCCTGCCTTGGGAGCCAAACTCTTAGGGTAAGAGCAAATATTTGATGCTGAAGAGCCCTTAAGAGATGAAGAGTGCCATTTACTTATTTCTGCTTCTCACTGTGGGCTTAGGATGTTAAATAGATTAAAAGGCTAAGAGAGGTCAGTCACTCAAGGGAAAACTTTGTTTTCTCTTCTTCTGATTTGTTTCTCTTCAAAAGTTTATTTTTTCCCTCTTGAAAGATCCTGCTGAAACTTAAGATGTGAAACCCCTTCATTGAGGGCCTGCACTTTCAAGGGTAGATGGGGTCAGCCTTCAGGTGGTAGGAGTGAGGAGTGGTGAGACAGAGACCCAGATTCACTAGGAGACTTACATAATTCAGATCATGATAGTTAATCATTCTAACCAGAATTAAAAAAAAAAAAAAAGAAAGCTGATGTCATGTAATTTAACCTTATCACTTCAAAATGAGTAAATTGGGACTAAGTGTTTAGTCCTAGGTCACACAGCTGTCTACTGGAAGAATGTGCACTAGAACTTGTCTCCCAGGCCTGCAGTGCTTAAAGAGACTGAATTTTGTCTCCTGTTTTAACAATGTTGTCCTATAATATGCCTTAAGTCTCTACTTAGGCAGTTGATTTATTTTTCACATATCCCCTAGTGCTATTTCAGTAAGAGATGGAGAGTAAAAGAAAGATGGACAGTCTTTAATATCACAGTATGGAGGAGTTGTCATCCATGTGACCATAAGGGATATTTATATCCACCCAACACAGAATAACAGTAACAAGACCTGAGAGGGGGAGGTTGTGGGGTTAACTTGGCCTCTAACTGTCCTTCACGTTCCTCACTTGCCAGTGAGGAACTTTCCCCAACCTGGCCTCAGAGAGGACAGCCTAGTCATTTCCATTTAACCTCATTTAAAAAGGCATAACTAATAAATCTGTATGGCCTGGGCCTTCGGGGAGATGGCCAGCAGAGTCGATCTTGGTACAAATCCTATTGAACCCTATTCAAAACCATGACAACACAGGACAAGCTCTGATTTATCCCAGTGAGTTAAAGAGCATTGTAAAGATGTGTCAATCATGCATTATTCTCTGTCTGAACAAATGCAAAATCCTGACTGGAACAAATGCTTCCAACAGGTCCAGGGAGTCGAGCTCCATTTCCCCTTTGTCTGAAGCCTAGCAGTTGGCCTGTACTGATTTTCCCCTCTGCCCGACCACCCAGCATGCTAGTAGCAGAGAACTCCTGTCACCAGGCACACTTGGGAGTAGGGGTTGGGTGGTGAGGTTGGGAAGGTTGGTGAAGAGGTTGAGGAGGAGGGGAAATACAAAAGGGAGAGGAGAAATGGAGATACTGTAATTGCTTCTTGGGAATTGAAGGGCCACATCTGGAGCTTCACCCCACTGTGAGCCGGGGGGCAGCCCTTAGTTGGGTTCAGCTCCTGCCCTGTTTCAATTATCTGTCTGCTAACCTTCAAGCTTGGGGAGTGTTATTCCAAATGTCATTGCTTTCCTCACTGTGCATTGACAGGACAACTCTTCCATTCCTCTATTTTCTCCATAAACCAGTGCCTCCAAACAATTTGGGTAGAGAAATACTTTAATGACAATAATTCTGCACATTCAAACATGGAGAAGTGTCATTTGGCTACTGTTTGGTACATATTGGATAGAGTACATATTAGATAGTGCTATCAGTATGATGGATGGAAATTTAAATGTAAAAATAATTACCTGCTGCAGAAACTAAGCCTTTCCATGTTTTCCACTCTGCTTTGGACCCAGATGGACATGTACACTAGGTTAAAACCTAGGGAAACTTGACTTCTAAAAAGGGAGTTTAGGACTTTTCTCAAAGATATGTATTTCCTTTAAACAAAAGAAATGTTTAATATATGTGGAACCTAGAAGTATGCACAGATTAAACAAACAAACAAAAAACCTTGAGCAGCAGTAAGAGAACTGTGAGACTCTCTCAAGAGATAAATACTTAAAACATCAAGACAGGATACAATTTGCAGAACTGAACAGACATTTTACACTTATCACCTAAGCTCTATACTGTATAATCAAATTCCTTCAGGTCCATGTTTTCTGGTAAATCTAGCCAAGGTCTAAACTCCTTTTGATGTCATGGAGGGGGTGGGGGGCAGGGAAGAAATAAGTTTTTATTAAGCACCTACTATGTGTCAGGCACTGTGCTGAATGCTTTACAACAATCATATTTGATCCTCACCACAATACTGTGAGATAGGTGCTATTATCTCTATTTTACAATAGAAGAAAACTGAGGCAGAGAGAGGTTAAGTGACTTGCCCAGGGTCACACTGGTTAGTGTCATATCCTCTCATATGTAGAAATTCCCCCTTGATATCAGGGAACTCAAATGAAGGGACTAGGGATCTCTTGAGCTTTCAAATTCACAAGGTTGCCTCCAAGACTAAACGAGCATCCAATTTATATCTTGATCCAAATTCAGTCACCAGTGTTCAGGGAAGGAAATACAAAGCAGAAAAGATTTGAGAATCAAGGTCCACAAGGCTTGGATTCAACTGGCTCATTGCAAAGCCTGCCCTGACTTCCATGTGGTAGCCAAAGCATTCTCAACATTCCAAAAGGGGACTGTCTAACCTGCCCTTTGTCTCAAAGAAAGTTCTAGAGTTACAAACTTCAGCATAGAGAGTCAAAGAAAAGGGCCAGTCACTCCTTTTTTTTTTTTTAAGGTCCACTGAGAAGATCACTCCCCTTAGTTTACAAGTCAATCCTATCCGCTTCAGATAGGATTTTTTACCCTCCTTGCTTCTCCCTACCTTAGCCTTCAAGGAGTAAGAGACCATTAGGACTCCGAGTTTAGTGTCATTCCAAAGCAATAAGTCTTTTGAAAGTTAGCATTTGTTTTCTTGAATTGCCCAATGAGGACAACTCGTTGTAAACTCCATGGGATGTCTCCCTTTATATTAAAAACAAACAAACAAAAAAACAACCACCACTAAAATAATGTAAAGCAAAGGTATCAAACATATTAGTTGCTGGCAACATGAAATCCATAACACCCCCAAGTGCAGCCATAATCAGATTAAAATGTAATAGGGAAATATTAAACAAAATAAATAAAATACATTAAAATAGATAACATCACATTTAAAAACTGAGTCAATCTGGTCTGCAGGGATCCATGTTTATAGATTCATGCCCTTCCCCTTTTCTATTTAAGTTTGAAGTTGGTGGCTTACAATACCCTCACTTTTCTTTTCCCTAATATGATGCTGCAGACTCAAGAATTCCAGGATATTTTTCTTCAGGGGAAAGGGGACTTTTGTAGTGCAGCTGCTGCTGAAGTGGATGGTAACCTCCTTTCCAGAAGTCAGGCTTGTCTCTTTCCACCTCTTTTGCCACAACTCCGCTGCCAAGGAAGAGAGTGGCCCTCTGATGAAAGCTGGGGTATGTGGCAGAGTTGTACTGCTTTCAAAACAATATTACCATTCTCCAAATTGATTCAGTTTAGTGTGATCATCAGACCTGACTGACTCTGGAATCCCTGAGATGGAGCGCTCTCATCCTAAAATCCTGGGCTAGGAAACCTGAAATGGGGATATCACACTCACCTCCGTTCCTTCTTTTCTGAAATCCCTAAGGGACACAGATTAGGTGAGCAGTGGGGAATCTGTCTAGGCAATCTCGGATGCATAGCCATCATCTGAGCTCAATAGGGATGTGTGGGTGGCCAGTAGATAGTTGGATAGTGGAACTCACCAGTTCAAACAAGAGCATAAGGCTGAACCAACTGAATTAGTAGATCAGGAAAGTGGGATTTTGGTCTGTGTTACCCGGATGGTTACCTCAACCATTCTTTGTACTTTGCCGATGGAGCCCCCGAGACAGGTCTGGAGTTTCTGTGTACCCATGAGGGGCCTGGCCCTGCCTCTCAACATTTCTGTGAAGCCACAAATGTAAATATGAAGTGAAATTCAGTTAATACTGAAGGGTCAGAATCTGAGACCATTTCAACTAACGGAAGAATGATTCTTCATTCGGTGTGGCCTGTATCGGCAGAAACTGAAATGCTAGCGTTTTGTGGATATACAGCTACATCGATGAATGGCAGACTGTTTCCTTAGTGGTTAAGTAGAGTGGGGAGGGAAGAGAAGATGGAGGAGGGCCTTTTAACTCCACCCTTGTAAATCAATTCCCAGATAATTGCGGGGAAACTAACAAACCAGCAAACAACCTCAATGAATAAAGCAAACAGGGAATAAATTCCTGGATCCTCGTAAAACACACCCATTTCACCCTCATAGCCACCCCCACCCTCCAGACTTCAGGAACTCTGATGGGGACCAGACTGTGTCAGTGGAGGAGAGGGAAGCCGGTGTTAGTGAAGGCTGGGGGGATGGGGAATAGAGGAGGTGGGCGGGTGGTGGACCATCGCTTACCACCCAAGATGTTATTCACTGGTAAGAATCCCCATTATCTGTCCTCACTTTAGGCTAATCAGACAGAATCTCTAAAGCTAAAGCCTGTTTCCTGCTGTCTCTGGGAGGTAACGGGGAGGGGCGGGGCTGAGAAGAGGACTGAGGTGGCACCTTACTGTCTCCTTTTAAGGTTAAATCCCCCCCCCCCCAATTTAATTCAGGTACTTATGCTATAGACTGAGACAGTTTTCAAAGCAACCAGAGTTGGGAGAACTGTTTATATAAATAGGGATCTTCTTGTAAATGACACTAATATTCCTTTGGTCACGAAACATCAGTAGCCTCCGTGTTTCCAGCTGCCCCGCAGTACACTTTCGCCCACCCTTTGCAGACCAGTGCAACCATGGGCACATCTGGACGTATTAGCTTCACTGTGCGCAGCCTCCTGGATTTACCAGAACAAGATGCACAACACCTGCGGAGGCGGGACCCAGAACCGCCAACCCATCACCGCCCCGGCCCTTACTCCGAGTGGATGGAGACTGACCGAAGTCACTACCCCTGTGAGTGAGTGGCGATTTCGGCTGGCTCCTTGGGGGATGCGGGGAGGGTAACCTGGGCAGGGGAGGTGTATTCCAGTCTGGGTATTGACGGGGTTCTGTGGAACCCTGAAGGAAAGAGTCTCTAACCCAGAAACACAAAGAGGGTATCCTTTTCCTAGGCAGCCAGAAAGCAATCGGCTTCACTGACGATCCCCATGTGGAGCTTTGCGAAGCCGCTGTTCCCAGAATAGTTCTTTTGATTTAATCTGAAACTCCCAAACCAAGAATTCTGTCCTTTCAAACTTAACATCATGTCAGGCAGGGAGAAGAATAATAAATTTGTCAACTCTGCAAAACTGGAGCTGTAGGTCTGAATGTGATTTCCCGATTATTAGAATTTCGTTTCCTGATTATAAACCAGGAATTTTAAAAGTCCAATCTATTTCTTTTATCCATTCACTTCGAATTTTCTTCTTCCTCCCCCCACATCCTGGTTTTAATGTCCGTTTTAAACCCTGGAAAAAAACAGCTCGTCTCTCCCCAGGCCAGACCTAGGAAATTATCAGCAATTGGATTTATGGGCTCAGTCTTCCTCCCTTGCAGACTAGAATTGGGGAAGGATGGGGAATAGGTGAAGTTACAGAAGTTACAGCAAGATCATCTACCAATGGCTTCTCAGAGGTAGATAATCCAAATTCAGTTAGATGCAAGTGGTTTTTGTAGATATTAGTGAATTTATATGAATATCTACACAGAGCACATTTATTTAGGTTACGAACTGTGTCTTTTATGAGTTCCGAGAGGACTGGTGCCTTGGCTAGAATTATAGAATGCGAAACAAAATATTTAAGTCCTGCATTCTTGGGCAGGCTATCCGAAGGGAGAGTATGGAGGGAAGACAGTATCTAATTCAAATGCCCTTAGACAATCTTTCTAGACCTACGAGGGTAGCTGAGTAGGTTGGTAGGACTCCGGTACTCTGTGCCGCGCCCTCAACTTGGTGCATCTCCTTTGCTGTCCTCTCAGCTTCTGACGAGAGCAGCCCAGAGACCAGCCCTTCAGATTCCGTGCCGCGGCTGCGGGCCCTACCTCCAGTACAGTTGCCTGGCTCTGACCCTGAGAAAAAGAAGAAGAGACGCGTGCTGTTCTCCAAGGCTCAGACTCTGGAGCTGGAGCGGCGCTTCCGGCAGCAGCGTTACCTCTCCGCTCCAGAGAGGGAACAGCTGGCTCGGCTCTTGAGCCTGACGCCTACTCAGGTCAAAATCTGGTTCCAGAATCACCGCTACAAGATGAAGCGTGCCCGGGGTCATGGGGCTCTGGGTCCTGCCTGTGCCGCGGATCTGAGCCCAACTCCTGCGCTGCTACGACGGGTGGTAGTCCCGGTGCTGGTCCGTGACCGAAAGCCTTGCCAAGGTTGCGAACCTAGTCTGGCAGCAGCCCCGGACAAGCAGAATTTGCCTCAAGCTGCCACTGCCTCCGCTTGCCTCCTCCAGGGTTACCCTTCTTTCCCCTCCAGTTCCACGGCTGCACTCAGTCTCTTTCAGGCTAATCAGCACTTAGCGCACCCGACACTTGTCTCTTGGAAATGGTGAGATAAAACTTTGCAGTGCAGAGCGGAAGGAATGTCTTGGGTCTCTCTCCCTACTGATTTCCACCCTTCAAGTGGATTTACTTCAAAGACCCAGAATCTGCTCAGCTGTCCCGAAGCATCTTTAGATTGTAGGGGCAGTGGATGACTGTGGCAGTTCTCTGCCCTCCTTACACCTGCCCTTTCTGGGACCCCTAGTTCTCTCCAGGTCACATGCCTAAGTCTCGGAGAAAGCTAGGAATAGAATTCGCCAATATTTCCTCTGGCCCTCTCCCCAGCTGCAAATTTATCAGTTAAATGAATTGTTCAAACCATGTTTGTATATTTTTAAATAGTGATTTGTATGGGAAACGATCTATTTTTTAAAGAAATAGATTTTTTTTGTAGTAGAATGTGAATAAAATGTATTTGAATGTCTTCTCTTCCCCTTCCTGCGGAACAGAGTAGAGAAGTAAGGCCCCATTTTGAAGAGCATATATTACCCTGCTGCTTGTTTTTCTTGGCTTTTAAAGGCTTTGTTCTGTCCCTCCTTTCACTACTCCAAAATGGGTGCAATCGAAATTCACACTCAGCACGAAGTGGTGGAGGTGTGGAGAACAGCTAGTTGTTGCTAGAAAGGACCTGGACGTACAAGTTTGTGGGTCCTTTCCCCCCCATTTTGGAAGTTTCTAATTTTAAATTCAGCATCACAATCTTGTGTAGAGACATAATTCTCCTGATCCTTCCCTTTTGAAATTTTTAATAAAAACATTTTTTGCCCCACATGGTTTTGAAGGATTATAGAATCATAGCTGAAAGGAATATCAGAGGTTGTGTAGTCCACCCACTTCATTTTACAGACAAGGAAAGGAGTCCAAAGGTTGGATGTAAATTGTTTCTTCATTACCACATTATCTCTTGCCTCCAATCTAAGCAGATCCATATATTTATGCAAAAAGATTTAAACTGGAGACCTGGATTTAGAAAGACAAGTTCAAATTTGACTACAAATTAACTGTGTGACCTTGGACAAGTCAATTAACTTCTATTTGCTTAAGTTTTCTCATCTATAAAATTGGGATAATTATAGCACTTGTTGCAAGGATGAAAACTTTAAAGCTAGTTACATAAATGTTAGACAGTGATGTTGATATTGATAATGACTGGGCTGTCTCCCTGTTCAGAAAGTACAAACATTTGACTATTTCATGCAAGCTGCTTGTGCATCTTGATTACAGGTAGGTTTTAAAAGTGATTTTTTTTCCTTCCTGATATTTAAATTGACTTAAATAAAGATGTTTTGGATAAGGGCAAAAATATAAAAAGACAAAAGTCTAGAGAAATTCCTAGGAGGAGGAGGAGTCATGAGCTCTTGATTAAAAGAACACAGTATACTTTTAGGTAACTGAGACCATTCTCTGATTCTCACCTCTCACAAGAATGACCTGGACTCAGGAGAAGGATCCAATATCTGTCACCAGTCCTCTCCATTATGATGGGGAAAAAAAAAAGCCTTTTTCCTTTTCACCAGGTCTGCCAGCAGCCCAGCCCACTTGTCAGAAATTACTGTCTCACTAATAGGATCGTAAGATTACATATTTACAGCTTGAAAGAACCTTCAGTGCTATTGTGTTCAATTCCCATATTTGCAGATGAGGAATCTGAGGCACCCAGAGGTTCAGTGATGGCAACATCATACAGCTAGCATGTGTGGGAGGCAGGATTTGAGATGCAGTCTTCCTGATTCCACCCCACTACTCGCTGCCTTAACTAGCTGTCTTTACAAATTTGAAATCCTGCCTCTTACCAAGCCAGAAAATGGGGAAACGAGCTTTTATGCTCTGGGTGGGAAGGTTAACCTTGTGTATTTCAAGACTTTGACTCAGGAGCCCAAGAGGACAAACCAAAACATAAAACTGGGGAGCAAGTAAAGTCCAAGTAAATTCAAGGAGGCAGTGGTTTATAATAGTAGCCATTAGCTTGAGTAGATTGTAGGAGAAAATTTGAAAAATGTTGGTCCCTATTCAGAGGAAAATGTCCCAGGATTTATCACCTGTGATGGGAGCATGTGGCTAAGGAAGGAAAGGAAAGAGGGGGGAGGGATTGGGATATTTGGGTCTCAGCTGCTGGCCACCTTGTCTTCCATATGGATAGGGTAATCTTAGCAGAATCTAGATCCTTAAACCTCTTTTTGTCTTGAGAGCTGAAAAGTGTATTGTCAAGCCTGAAAAGGACCTGGACAAAATCAGAACTGTTTCAATTCAGGACTGTTTAATCAGTCCCTGGTGACAAAGTAATGGGTGTTAGGCAAAACAATGGTATCTTTTAAAACCTTGTGGCCTTCAGGAAGACAAAGGACTTGAATTTTATGAGTTTACAACTTCAATTAGAATACTGCCATTGTGAGTTGGAGATTATTAAGTTGGTATCATAAAATTCTTTTCCAATAAATGATTGCTGGGGAAGTAGCCCTGACCTTGTAAGACATATATGGAACCTAACAGGTTGCTTCATAAGTTAACCTTAAGTAAAAAGGTAGGGGAAGTTGGGGAGGGGCGGAGTTCCCTTTAAAAATCACCAGTAATCTTGTCCATTCTTCATATTTTCCAACTTCTAGAAATAGTGTTTTCTCTATTCATAGGAACAAAAGTTCAGTTTGCTTCTGGCTATTGTCAATAACAAAGCTTTCCATCATTTTCTGTAGAAAGGCATTGGAATAAAAAACATCTCCCCTATCCAGTTCTTCTTGATACTTTTATTCTGGTAATGACTCATCCTCTCTTCTATCTTTTCTTTTCCTAGAACTCCTGGTAAATTTGGACTGAAAGGTAGTTTAATGTATTAGGAATATTATCAAGAAGGCAGACGGGTGGAGACAACAGGAAAAAAAAATCCTTTCCTGATTCACTGATGAAATAGTTATTCATTCAACAAATGTTTATTAACTACTATTATGTGCCAGGTACTGTGCTAAGCACTGGAGATATAAAGAAAGGTAAAAGACAGTCCTTGAAAAGCTCACAATTTAATGGGAACGACAATATGTAAACAATGGAGCATAAACAAGCTGTATGCAGATAAATTGGAAATAATCAAAAAAGAGAAGGCAGTAGAAGTAATAGCACTAAGAAAAGACTTCCCATAGAAGGAAGAATTTTATTTGGGACTTGAAGGAATCCAGAGAAGGCAGGAATTGGTACAAAAATAACATTTTACTTTTTTTGATTCTCACCCTAATGGAAACTCAGGGATTCATGAATCACTTTTTGTTTTTTAACTCAAATTCCAAATAACACTGAATTTGGAGCTGATTGACATAGATTTTAATCCTCTGCTTACTCCTTCTGTGATTTTAGGTAAGTTTCTTTTCCTCTCCTTCAATTTGTTCAGATCTAATATGTGAATGTTGAACTTTGGTAATCTTTAATATCTCTTCCAGTTCCAAATCAATTATCCTATGAGCCCATGGGTCTGTTTTCTCCTATCCTATGACCAGTCAGTCAACATTTATTGATGTTCCCAGTACTATGCTAAGTTCTCAAAATGCAAAAACAGTCCCTGACCTCTAGAAGATTCTATTGTAATCTGGAAAACAACTATGCACATAAATAGATATAAGCAAGATAAATACAGGAAAGTCATTTGAGGGGGGAGAAAATACAACCTGAGGGGACAGCACAAGACTGGAAAGGCGCTCCTGTAAAGGATGTCATTTCAGTTAAATCTAGAAGAAAACTAGGGATTCTAAGAGGTGGAGATGAGGAAGGAAAACATTTCAGGAATGAATGAGGGATAGTCAAAATAAAAGCAGAGACAGAAAGTGTGTTGTTATCTGTGAGAGCAAGTGTAATGGATGTTAGAGTGTGTGGAGTGCAAGAAAATTAGTTGGGCAGGAAGCAGGGAGATTATGAAGATCTTTAAATACTAACTTATATTTGATTCTGGAGGTTATAGGCAGCCACCAGAGTTTATTAAGTTGTTGGAAAGTGGGGGAAGGTGACATAGGCAGACTTTAGGAAAACCACTCTGAATAGATGGCTTCAATAGGAGAGAGTCTTGGGGCAGAGAGACTAACTAGAGCACATGATATAAGGGACTGAACTAGTGTGGTACCTATGTGAATGGAAAGAAGTGAAAGAAAGATTACAAATGTAAAACTGCAAGATTTGGCATTGGATTGGATATGTGATCCTCACATCCCCTGAGGGTGTGGAATTCAGGATGATAGCAACATTTTGGGCCTAAATGACTGGGACATAGTGGTATGCTCAACAGTAATAGGGAATTTGGGAAAAGAGGAAGGTTTGAGAGTAAAGAAAATGAATTCAGTTTTGGATACTCTGAGTTTGAAATGCCAAAGTTATAGCAAGTTAACATTCAAAAGTCAGTAGTAAGGCAGATCCAGAGCTCAAGAGAGAGACTGTGACTCTATATATAGGTACAGAAATGGTGTGTATAGAGATAATAACTGAATCCCTAAGAAACAAATCAGTTCACCAAATGAGATAGTATGAGGATGTTTTTAACCTAGGGTCTGTGAATTTGTTTTAAAAAATATTTTGATAACTGTATATTTGATAACCAATAATTGGGTTCCTTTGCAAACTTATGCATTTAAAAATATTATTATAAGGAGACCACAGGCTTCATGAGACTGCCAAAGGAGTCTATAACAGAAAACAGGTCAAGAACCCCTAGTAAAGAGAAACAAGATCCAAGGTAGAATTTGGGGAGACAATCATGATTAGTTGATGTGACATGAATAAAGAACCAACAATGGATACTGAGGAGTGATCATCTAGATAGGAGGACAATCAGAGAGAACAGTCTCACAAAAATTCAGGGAGGAAATAATATCCAGAAGGTAAAAGTGATCGTTAGTGTCAAGTGCTGCAGAGAGGTTAAGAAGGATAAAGATTGAAAAAAGGCTGTTAGATTTGGTGGTTAAAAGATCATTGGTAACTTCAAAGAGAGCAATTTCAGGAGAATGATAAAGTCACAAACCAGATTGCATATTACTTAGGATAGAGGGGAGAAGGGATAAAAAGTGGAGGCTTGCTCAAGGACTTTGTTAAAGAAGGGGTAGAGATGATAGATGTTGAGGGTAGTGGGATCTAATAAGGATTTTTAAAGGCTGAGGAATATTTGGATCTATTTTGGGGTAGCAGTTCAGTATGTATACATATATATATTATATATATGTATACATACATATTTGGAGAGAGAGAGACAGAGAGAGAGAGACAGAGAGAGAGAGAGGGAGAGAGAGAGAGAGAGAGAGAATTATAGTGCAGGAAACCTATAACAGAAGATAGGAGATGATGGCTTTAAAGGGACAAGAAGAATAGTTGGTCTTGCCAAGAAGAAGGCATATTTTTTCCTATTGGAGATTGGAGGAGAAAAAGGAGATAGAGGGAGTGAGATGAGAAAGGGAGAAGGGAGAGTTCATGACAAATGGTGTTAATTTTTTTCAATGAAACATGAGCTCAAAGGATGGGAATAGGAGTGCTATGGGAGATTGAATAGAGAAGACAGGGTTTGGAACTGTGACTGTGTTGAATACATCAATTAGGAAAGAACAGAATAATTGCCTTGCTGAAGTGAGGGTCCTGTTAATTTTGGAGAACATAAATTTGTCAGCATATACTGTGGTTTCCTCTAGCTCTGATTAATAGCTCATGAAAGAGGCGAATGGTGGGAGGTGAAAGAGTTTTGTGGTGGGGATGATCTGGTTTTGGCCTTTTGCAAGATGTGGTTGGTGAAAGGATAAAGTGAAAAAAATTTTAGAGTAAAAGATGGTGTAGAGTTAGGTGGTTTACCATGAAGTAAAGATGGGGAAGTGGAGCCAGTACAGGGACAATGACCTGGAGAAGTATTGAAGAACGAAAGAAATGGAGGTCAAGGCTAGAATGAAGATTGGCTTTTACATCATAAGTAAATGGAAAGATGGAATGATAAAAGGTTATGATCAGATAAAGTTATTTTAGAGTTCAAGAACATGGAAGTGGAACACATGTGAATGATGACAAGATGGACAAAATGTAGTTGAAGAAGAGTAGGGGAACAGTTATGGAAATTGAGTAGACTGAGGAAGGAAGTTAAGTATTTGTATGAGTACTTATCTATCCTTATCTATATTGAAGTCATCTAGTATGAGGGCAAAAGAGGAGGGTGAAGAGAAAAATTTAGAATGTCACTGGAGTCATTGAATGAAGGAAAATAGCCTGGGACTTGATAGATAATTTCCATCAAACTCTACATTGAAAAATAAATAAATATGAATAATATGAACCATGAAAAAGGAAAGGCTGATGAATAATGGTGATTTAGAAGTGGTTTGGAGATTAAGAAGCATCCTGAGTCTTCTGTCATTATCAGAATTGGAGTGGAGGTGATGGTGAAAGTATAGCCAGTACTGGAAAATGTGATAGGAAACAATGTCATTAGAATATAACCTGTTCTTACTGTTAGAAGATGGAAAGAGTGAAAACAGAACAGAATGTAGATGAGAGGAAGTTTATGAATTTTTGTGCAGACATTCCAGAGGGTAGAGTGGAAGGGGCAGGTGGGTCTGCAGTGTGAAACTTTAGAGAGTGTGGTTTAGATAGATGGGGAATAATGAATGGGGAGTAGATGGTTGGAAACTAGATTTAGGTCAGAATCCCAGGGATAGGGAAAGTGAAAATCAGCTAACCATTGAGAAATAAGTTCAGACGAGTAGTTAGAGGGAGTACTCTTTGAGAAACATGATTAAAAGGTTTAAGTTTGTGGCACGTGGTGATGATGTTGCATCCTGCGAGGCCTCAGAAGACCTCTCTTGGAGCAGGAAGGACTAGGAGAAAAAGAGAATTACATTATGAGGTGGTGATGCATTTGCAAAGAGAAGGCCTTTAAGAGTAAGAAATAGATCTGTTCTTGTTCTCCACTCCTACCTTATCAACATGGCCCTAGGACAGGACCTGAAGTCTATAGTATGCAGTAGGAAAAGGAGAGTCCCCTGTCACATCAACCAATCACATACATTTATTAAGTTCCTACTATGTGACACTGTGCTAAGTGCTCTGAGGGATATAAAAAGAGACAAAACAAAAACCCTTTTCTCAAGGAGCTTTCAATCTAATGAGGGAGATACCACGCCAACAAATACATGCAAAGTTAGATATATCTTGGATAAATAGGAAATTATTAATAGAGGGAAGGCACTGGAATTAAGAGGGTTTGGGGAAGGTTTCCTGTACAATGTGGTGGAATTTAAAGGAAGCCAGGGAAGCTAATACTTGGAGCAGAAGAGAGAAAGTATTCCAGGTGTAGGGGATGGCCAAAAGAGAATGCCTAGAGCTGAGAGTACTTTCTTCAGGGCACTGAACACTGAATGGAATAGTGTGTGTTGGGGAATGAGGTATAAGAATTTTTAAAAAAGACCTTTAAGTGTTGGAGATTTCTCTTATCTTTTGACTGTAAAGCATCTCTAGACTGAAGTAGCAGCTGACTCAAAAGGCAACTCAAGCAATTACTTCCTTTACTACTAATTCACTGTGAGACTCAAATCCCTATTCTTTCTAATTTTACTTGTGATAAGTCTGAGAAGAGATAAATTCACGTCCTTGGTAGTCCTAAGGGACAGTTATTTGGATGCTAGTAATAGCTAAAGAGACAAAAGAGACAAAAGGATCAGAGAATTATTTATTTGGAGCTCTAAGGAACCTAAGAATAAATCTAGTCCAACATCTTCACTTTACAAGTGAGGAAAGTGAGGCCCAGAGAGTTTAAGAGATACACTTAGGGTCACATAGCTATTAAGTGCCTGAGGGAGGATTCTGATACAGATCTTCATGCTTTTAAGTCTAGTGTTCAAACACTCAAACAGGAATGCTGGAAAAATTCACTTTCTGTAAAATGGAAATATTGCACATTTAGCATGCCTTACACAGAAAAGATTTATTAAAATACAGATGACATTCTAGTATACTGCATTGTCTTGCAAATACACAGTCAAGCAACAAATCTGTTAAGTACCTATTAAGCTGGACATTGTGGAAACACAAATATGAAAAATAGTAGACTGACATTAGGGACTATCTACTTGGAAAGACAAAATATATGGAGATGAAGTAATAATAAATTGCCTAGTTTTCTAACTAGGTGGTAAATTAGAAACAGACATTAACTAGTACAGAATTCTAGAGAAAAGAAAAAAGTAAGAGGTAGTTTGGGGTCACCGGAAAAGGGTAATGACATATCATTTCAAAGCAAAATAAGGGAAAATAAATTTCATTTCTTTTGTGTCTGCTGTATCAGCTAGTTTAATTTTCATGATTAGCATTTTCTTCATCACTTTTCTTAAGTCTAGAATCAACAGCAACAAAATAAACATAATCTCAGCCCAGTTGATTTATATTTGCTGATAGTAAATGCTCACACTAAAAATCTAACAACTGGTTCTTTGCACTAGTCACTAATAGGAATGTTCACCAACTTGTCCTTTCCTTCATCCCTTTCTTTCCCTCCCCCAAATACCCTGCTGCTGGACACCAAGCCTGTGTTTCTTCTGTGTTTGTTTAGGTGCATTCTTCTCCAGCTGCCGATGAAACACTACTGTTGTCCACAGGTCACAATATTCTTCTTTGATAATCATTCTACCATTATTTTTCCACAAAAACATCTGCTGTTACTGCCTTGACACCAATTGTCAACTCTGGTTTTCTCACTAGAGCCTCATAGATCATGTTGCTGTTGTGCTTTGGAGGTTCATTCAAGCTTTTCTTGTCTTCCCTGTTCCCCCATCTACCCCAAGCCTTATGTGCTCTGACATTCTTGACCTTTATCTCATTCGTGCCCTTTCTTTCTCTCTCTATTTGACCCCTATTTTTTCATTATATCAAATAGTATTTTCTTTATATTTTCCCTCTTTTCTTTCTACCATTGCGAATATATTCACTTTAGCTCATTTAAGTCTCTTGCTATTGAGGATTGCAACTTTCATTTTTCCCCATTGTGATTCAAAGGATATTACACCTCTTTAGCACATCTAGTATTTGACCACAGCAACTTAGTGTCTTAGCAACATATGATTGATGGAGGAAATTATTCAGCCATTATAACTTTGTCTTCTAACAAGTATGTTTGTGATTTTTAGTATTTTCTTGACACAACATGTCTTCTAAATCAAAATACTAAATTCAACATATTTAATTATATAGATAGATATAAAGATATTTACTGTCTTTTCTTATTAGAACATGAGCACCTTGAAAGCAGCAACTGTCTTACTTTCCTATTTGTATCTCAGTACGGAGCAAGTCACATAGTACTTAATAAATATTCATTCATACCTTCATTTAGATAGAGATATAATATCAGAGACTCTAGCATATATAAAAGAAAACCTGATCTTAGAATCAAGACCACTTGGGTTCAATTTCCACTTCTGATATATTGGAGATAAATACACATATGTATATATGTACATGTATATATATACACACATGTATATGTGTGTATGTATATATCAGTGTCCTAGGCAAAGTTCTGAATTGGTGGATGTAGTTTCCTCATAGAAAATTCTATTCTCTCATCAACTCTTGAAAACTATAGAATGCAGAGAAAAAATGGTAACCTGTATTGTTAGAGAGAGTTTCTTCTCTTGGGAGTTCCTTTCATCAATTAAATCATTGTTAAGTTAAATCTATATGTTGTATATAATGTATAGAAAATATAGTTGGTGAGTTTTTTGTTTGTCTGTTTTGAAGACCTATGATTTCATTGATGTGGGGAGCTCTTGATGAGGAACTTTCTTTACTAACACAGGTTGACATCTTCTTTGCTACTTAGTCTTAGCTCTCTAAAAACTAAGCCTCCTGGGCACTGAAAGATTCAATGACTTTACCAAGTACTCAAGTTGCAGGTGATTTTATTTTCCCTAAACTTGGCTTGTTTCTCATCTCTTTTGGTAGTTTGCTTTCAGTGGCCTAGATTTGTTTTAGATGTGTATGGGGTGTTAAGGGAGGTCTGTCTCTGATGTGAGAACTGCTGAGTCCTTTTTAGAGATACTCATCCCCCTTTTGTGACCTGCCACCCAGCTTTCACTTGTGGCTCCAAGAAGTTGTTGTTTACCCAGTGGCCACGTGCTGGTAAAACCATCTAAACAGATGAGAGAAACCAGGTTGAGGGTAATAATGAGCCTCAAACCTATTGGTAAGCTGGGGGATATCCATCCCAAGAACGTGAAGATTTGCCTGAAGGAATAGGTGGATGTGAAAATTTTGTTTCAACATCCATAAATACAGCTGATGCCAGGGCTATGGAGCACTTAGAATTTGGTCAGATAATGAAGACACCAAGATCATCTACTGAATCTCTATCCATAGCAAGTCATCTTGACTTTTGTTTTACCACTTGACTCAGATGGTTCTTGAAGAAAGAGGGAAGCTGCAGACTTCATGCAGCTTCTGTTTTACTGAAGACTTCTGCTTTACTTCAATTCATGCATGAATGAAAAAGTATCATCAATATCATTCTACTATTAAATAATTTTATAATAATTACATGATTTTATAATTGTAATAATAAATTATTTTATTATTTTTATATGTTATAATTTTACTATCTTACTATTTGACCTACCTTGAAATCTTGTGGTGATAGCCTAGTGACAAAGCAGCAGATATGGATACATTAGGAGCTATAGGCACAATCCTGCACACAGGGCCAAGACCATAGTGTCATAGACCATAAAGGCATCTTTTCACTGGGCTGAAGCAGCAGTGGGATTTGAGTTTCTGAGCAGCCTTATTAAGGACTATGCTGCTCACTCCCTGGCATGATGAAGGGGCTAGAAAATGTATCCTAAAGATTGTGTGCTTCATCTAACCCTGGCCTGATTACCTTAGCAGGTGGGAATCTCACCTTATGGTCAAAGCACAGTAACATGTACAAATACTTGCAAAAATAATTCCACACAAAACTGGATAATAGTGTGGTAGAAACTGGGCATAGATCAATGCCTGACACCATACTCAAGAATAAAGTCCTAATGGGTACACAATCCAGGTATAAAGGCTAATACTATAAAGAAATTAGGGAAGTAAAGAATAGTTTATTTTTCTGATTTATGGAGAATGGAGAAATTTATGACCAAACAAGAGATAAAGAACATTATGAAATGCAAAATGGATAATTTTGATTACATTAAATTGAAAAGGTTTTGCACAAAGGAAATCAATGCAACCAAGATTAGGAAGGAAGCAGAAAACTGGGAAAGATATTTTACAAGTAGTATCTGTGAAAAAGGCCTCTTTCTAAAATATATAGAGAACTGAGTCAAGTTTACAAAAATACAAGTCATTCTCCAATTGATAAATCATCACAGGATATGAACAGGGAATTTTCAGAGGAAGAAATTAAAGTTATCCATAGTCATCTGAAAAACTGCTCTAAATCACTATTGATTAGAGAGATGCAAATCAAAACAGCTCTGAGGTACCACATCACACCTATCACATTGGCCAACATGACAAAATGATAAATGTTGGAGATGTGGGAGAGTTGGAACACTATCTCATTATTAGTGGAGATGATCCAACACTTCTGGAGAGCAACTTGGAACTATGCCCAAAGGGCTACAAAAATGTGCATACCCTTTGACCTAGCAATATTGCTTCTATGGCTATTTCCCAAAGAGATCATAAAAATGGGAAAAGGTCTTACATGTACAAAAATATTTGTAGCAGATCTTTTTGTGGTGGCCAAGAATTGGAAATTAAGGGAATACCCATCAATTGGTGAATGCCTGAACAAGTTGTGGTATATGAATGTAATGGAATATAATTGTGCTAGAAGAACTGATGATTAGGTGGACCTCAGAAAAACCTGGAAATGCTTATATGAACTGATGCTGAGTGAAATGGGCAGAACTGGAAAAACAGTATGCACAGTAACAGCCACAGGGTGCAAGGACAATTTCTGATAGGCCTAGTCCTTCACAGCAATGCAATCACTTAAAACATTCCCAAAGGATTCAATGCAAAATGCCATCCACATCCAGAGAAAGAACTATAGAATCAGAACTAAGAAAGAAGCAGATTATTATCTGTTGTGTTATGTTTTGTTTTGTTTTTTCTCATGGTTTCTTCCATTTCTTTTAATTCTTCTTTGCAACATGACTAATATGAAAATGTGTTTAATAAGAATGTAAGTGTAGAACCCATGTAAGATCCATGCCATCTCAGGGAGGGAGGGAAGAGGAAAGGGGAGAAAATTTGAAACTTATGGAAGCTATGGTTGAAAACTGAAAACAAGTAAATTAATTTAAAAAAGAAAAAAATAATAGTAATTCCACTCACCACTGGTACATAGAATGTGTGCATGCTTATGGATATAAGAAATCTAGTAGACCTGAAAGATGAACAACTCTCGTTACAAGAGAACTTAGCAGATATTGCATCCAAATAGCAGTCCTGAGGCTAATAAAATCCAGCATGCCAAAGTTGGAGCTGAATTAAGTTTTTCTAGAGTGTCTTCAGTGATGAGGAGCACCATGAAGCTGATGTGGTTTGCTCCATCAAGACTAATCTATTCAACAGGCTTGTATGTCTCCAAAAGGAGTTAACTGACAAACTCAGGAAGATGCAATTGCCACTAGTGGGAAAGTGTCATGCCACCATCATCAGTACATATTTCCCATCATGACAAACCTTGATAGGATCAAATAAAAATTTTATAAAGACCCAATGTGCTGAAAGAAGACAAACTTATAATTCTGGGTGACTAATGGAAGAGTAGGCAAAGACTATCAGATATGACAGGGAAACCTTGAGAAGGATGAAGTAAGGAATAACCACAGCAACACTCACTTATTATTAAAGAGTTTTGTGTCTCAAGACCTTCTTATCATCAAAACTGTTTTTCATTTACCTAAATGCAACAAAACTTCAAGGATGTACCTTTGCAGTGAACACTGACATTTAATAGATTTTGTAGTTCTAAAGAGAAGCGACAGGCAGGGTGTGAGAGTGACAAAAGTGATGGGTGGCACAGAGTGCTGTACTGATCATAGACTTATTCTCTCCAAGTTAAACATTTTCATTCAACAAAAGCAGTAGCCCCAAGGGATGAAGACTATCGGAAGACTAAATGTTAACAGATTAGAGTGCTTCTCTGTATGTGAACAGTTTGTCACTGTCTTGGAGAGAAAGCTGACCCAACATAGAGTGGAGCAGAAAAGGAGTATTCAGTTTTCAGAGATTTAGCATACAGGCACTGCATTTATTCATCTGGGACAGAACACATGAAACATTAGCTTAGTTTAATTTAGTTTAGTGAAAATGATGGAGAAATTCAAAAGCGACTTAATGAAAAATGAGAACTCTACAGAGAATATTAGCATGATGGTTCATCTCTAAAAATGCTGTATTTAATTCCATCAAAAGAAAAGTGAAACAAAATTTAAAGAGATGAAGGAATCTTGGTTCAGTAAGAAGGCAGATGGAATCCAGTTTTATGCTCATAGTAACAATCCAAAATGTTTTTTTAAACAATACCTTAAGGATATTTACGGGTAAAAAGTTTTTAGTGCATCTTTACTACTCAGTGCTGACAGAAACACACTGATGGTCAGTGATAAGGACATGATCCCAGAGGGAGGGGCTGAGCACTTCTATAGCATTCTTTTTTTTTTTATTAAATACATTTATTTAACTTTTTACATTCATTTTCACAAGATTTTGGGTTCCAAAATTTTCTCCCCATTTGTCCCCTCCCCCCTCTCCAATACACTGGACATTCTAATTACCCATATCACCAATCTGCCCTC
>CM053769.1:426471640-426495817 GCA_028658325.1 Potorous gilbertii
GTCCCGGAGATCCCCCGCTCCCCTCTCAGCCCGTCTTTCTCACTGACCTGTGAGTCTGTGGGTGGTGGGACCTTCGCAGCCGCCCGGAGATTCAGGTCCGTGACGCCTGCTGGGCTCGGCTCGCTCCTCTCAGTGCCGCGTGGCCAGGGCGGGGGAGGGGAGCGCTCGGCCGGGCAGGGCTCCGCTCCCGTGTCCGGGGCACCTTTGCGGTTGGTTCTTCAGGGCTCTCTGCAGCGGAAATCTCCTTCACTGTGTTTCTGCTCGGCTTCCACTGCTCCAGAATTTGTCAGGAGTTCTTTTTACAGGAAATCTATGGGCTGTGGGTTCGGACCTAGCTTAGGTGAGTCTTTCTACCACTTCTATAGCATTCTTAAGAAATCATTATCAACCAATGCTGAAGCCACTGACCATTTATCTGAGGTTGAAATGAATCCTTTTCTACCTGAACTTGCAACTGAAGAAAAGGTTTTCAATGCCAGTAGATTCCTCTCATGTGGCAAAGTGCCTGATGCTAATTCCTTTCCAGCAGAGAGCAACAAGGCAGGGGATCCACTGCTCTTATAAAAGATGGACTGAAATTTTTCAGGTTATACGGCAAAAAAAAAAAATCCCAATGGTAGTATCCTAACACAAAATGTCTTCCACACTCAGAGAAAGAAATATGGAAGTCATTCACAAAATGTAGCAGATCATGTTTGTATATGTGTAGGTTTTAGTGTATTATGTTTTGATTTGTTATATGATTTCTTCCATTTATTTTAGTTCGACTACATAACATGATCATTGTGAAAATGTACTTAATAGGAAAGTATACATAGAACCTATACACAGGGAGGGAGGGGGTAGTGGGGGAAAGGTGGGGGGGGAAGGGGGGGATAAAATCTTAATTTTAAGGATGTGACTGTAGAACAGCAAAAAAATAAAAATAAATTAATTAATTTTAAAAAATAAATAAATAAAACTAAAAAAAAGAAAAGAACATCAAATATGTCTTTATTGTCCATCTATATAAAGGAAAAGAAATAGGTATTCCTGTGACAACCATAGGGGAAATTTCGGTTATTACCAAATTATTGGTAAGAGTCTTGTTAGAGTGTTCCTCAATCCACTGATATGTCACCTGGAAGATGGTCATCTACTCAAAAACCAGTGCGGCTTCAGAAAGGTCACATGAATGGTCAACACAGAGCTTGCTGCCTGACAACTCCAGAAGAAATGCCAGAAGAAGAATGAAGGTCTATACTAAACACAATCTTACCAAGGCCTTTGATACTGTCACTCCCAAGGGTCTGCAGAAGATTATGGTAAAATTAGGTTGTCCAGAGAAGTTCATCAAAATTGTATTCCAGTTTCATGATGGCGTGCTTGCACGGATTCTTAAAAATGGACAGCACACTTGTGTTTCCCCAGTCCCTAACGGAGTAAAGCAGGGCTGTGTGCTTGCTTCCACACCTTTTTAGCATATTTTTAAGCAATGCTATCAGATGCCTTCAACAAGAGCAAAAACAACATCAAGGTCAACTACTACATTGGTGATAAATTATTTAACTTAAAAAGGTTATGAGCCAAGACTAAGTGGAGGGAGATTTGGTGTGTGACTTTTTGTTCCCACATGGTTGTGCACTAATAGCCTCTAAGGCTGTGGTGCAACAAAGTATAGATCAATTCTCTACTGCTTGTGTTAATTTTAGCCTAATTATTAACACCAAGAAAGGGCAGATTATCCACTAGCCTGCATCACATCCATATGTGGAGCCATGAGTTACAGAAAATAGGAAAATTTTTAATGTTGTGGATAAGTTCATTTGGCAACATACTTCTCAGGGATATCCACATATATGATGAGGTTGCTATGCATATGGCTAGTGCTAGCTCAGCATTTGGGAGGCCCTTGAAGAATGTGTGGTAAGAAGAGGTATTAGGCTGCATACCAAACAGAAGATCTAGAGTCAATGTGCTGATATATGAAATCTGGTTATTATATCAGTGCCATTCCAGGAAGCTGAATCAGTTCTATTTGAATTGTCTTAGGAAGATTCTAAAGATAATCTGGGAAGGTAAGGTACCAGATGCTTAGGTTTTTCCCTCACTTGAACTGTCAAGCATGCAAACTCTACTGGAGAGAGTGCAACATGGCTTGGCCATGTGGCTCAAATGTCAAATGTACATTTTCCTAAAAGAGTCAGAAGAAGCAGTATAAGTATACTCTTACGGTCTCTCTGAAGAACTTTGGCATCAATTGTGAGGCATGAGAGACATCAGTACAAAAGTATTTAATATGATGTGCTGACATCAAAGAAGGCACTGTGCTCTATGAGCAAAGCAGAATTGTAGAAGCCCAAAAGAAATGTGCGATATACTCCTCCCAAATGATCATATCTATTTGTGCCTGACCTGTGGCAGAGCCTTCCAAGGTTGTATTGGTACATTGACCCAGGCATCATGATATCATTTTGGGCCTCTTCAACACAAAGAAAAAGTCATACAACAACAACAATTTTACATTAAATTAATATAACTTGCTCTTCTAGTTTTTTTGGCAGATCTGACAACTCTGTCCATTACTAAAATTATTTAATTCTGCAAACTCGACCTAGTTTGACTATATCTCAGATGAGGAAATGTTTGAAAAAAAGGAAATGTCTCAGACAAAATTATTTTTTTCTTTGTTTTCTGACCATTTTGTTATCAGGACATCTTAAGAAAGATTGTTTCTATTGAATTCAAGCTATTAATAATAGCTAGATGAAAAAAGTATTCCAAATAGTTAATAATTAGGAAATGAAAGTTAAAACTATTATGAAAACTAAAGCAACCTCATACCCATTAGATTGGCAAAGTTGATAAAAGTGAAAAATGATAATGTTGGAGGAGCTTCTAGAAAACAGGAACACAGTGCACTGTTAGCAAGAGTAGTGAATTGGTCTGGCTATTTTGCAAAACAATTTAGAACTTTGTCTTTATTATTGCTCCATTATTCAGTCATATCTGACTCTTTTTGACCCCATGAATTAAAGCACTCTAGACACTTCATTCCTCCACTCTCTCTCAAAGTCTGTCCAAGTTTATTTGCGTTGTTTCCATGTCACTACCTATCCATCTCACATTCTGGTATCACCTTTTCTTTTTGTCTTCAATCTTTCTCATCATCAAGGTCTTTTCCAAAGAATCCTGTCTTCTCATTATTGTGGCCAAAGTATTTAAGCTTCAGCTTCAGTAGTTGACCTTCCAGTGAAGAAAGTATTGAAGTAAATTAAGTAAGTATTGATTGATTTTATCTACTTGCCATCCAAGTGACTCAACTGGAATCAATCTAAATTATACTTTTCCTTTGACCCATTTAACTACTATATGCCAAAGAAATCAAAGAAAGAAGAAAAGGTCCCATACAATATGCACAAAATATAGAAGATTTTTTTTTTGGTTTTGGCAAATAACTTCAAACTACTATGGAAATACATTTTACATGATTGCACATATACAACCTATATCAAATTGCTTACAATTTGAGGAAGAGTGAACAATTCTGAGAAACCACCTCATACCTATCAGATTGGCTAATATGACAGAAGAGGAAAATGACAAATGTTTCAGGGGTTGTTCAGGGAAAATTGAGACATTAATGCACTATTAATGGAGTTGTAGACTGATTCAACCATGTTGGTAAACAATTTGGAACTGTGCTCAAAGGGCAATCAAACTATGCACACACTTTGATATAATAATATAACCACTAGGCCTGTATTCCAAAGAGATTTTTTTAAAAAGTAAAAGAATCTTTTTTTTTTACTAAAATATTGATAGCAGTTCTTTTTGTGGTGTCAAAGAGCTGGAAATTAAGGGGATATTAATCAACTGGGGAATGGCTGAACAAGTTGTGGAAGACTATTGTGCTATATGATATGATAGTTTCAGAAAAACCTAGAAGAGGAGAGGGAGCCAAGATAGCAGAGTAGAAAGATGCATACATGCTAGCTCTTACTCCACAGCCCATAGAATACCTATAAAGAAGAACTATCAACAAATTCTAGAGCAGCAGAAGCCACAGAAAAACAGAGTGGAGGATATTTCTATCCCAGAGAGACCTGTAAGACTGATGGGAAAGGTCTGTCATGCACCAGATCTGGAGCAGAGTCCAACCCTGCCTTGGCCACACAGCACCGAAAGGAGCAGATCCAAGCAAGCTTCAGGGACAGAATCTCCAGTGGCAGCACAGATCCCTCAACCCACAGGTGCCAAAGGTCAGTGAGAGTGTCTTTTCAGCTGGCCCAGAAGGGAGCAGGGTGTTCCCATAACTCGGACCTTCCAGGTGTCAGCAATAGAGACAGCAGTGGACAGGGCTCTCAAAGCAGGCAGTAGCCCACATCCATTGTTGAAGGTCTCATCATAAAACCCCTGAGGGAATTGAGCCCTGTGTGGTGTCCCTGCCCCTACCTGAGCAGTTGATCTTAATCTCACACTGAATAGTAGCTCTGCCCCTGACTAAAACCCCTGAGGCTTTGGAGCAACTCATCTGAATCTCAGGCCCAAGTGATGGCTTGTCGGAACTGGAGATGAGGTGGTTGTGAAAAGGAAATTCAGAAGTCAACTAACTGGCTGGGAAAATGCCCAAAAAAGGGGAAAAAATAGACCTTAGAAGGTTACTTTCTTGGGGAACAGTTGTCTCCCCCCATCCTTTTGGATGAGGAAGAAGAAGACATACTGTCAGAGGAAGTCAAGGCCTCTGCCTCCAGGGCCGCCAAAGGGAACTTAAATTGGGCTCAGGCAATAGAAGACCTTAAAAAAACAAGTTAGCAGCTTATTAAAGGAGAACCAAAAAATGCTGAGGAAAATAACAGCTTTACAAAGAGGCTTACTCAATTGGAAAAAGAGGTCCAAAAAGCCAACAAGGAGAAGGAGGTTTTAAAAAGCAGAATTACCCAAATGGAGGAGAAGGTTCAAAAGCTCACTGAACAAAATAATTCATTGAAAGAGAGAGTTGAGTTCAGGGAAATGAATGACTATGAGTTAAACCAAGCAGTTAGTAAATAAAATCAAAAATTTGAAAAAATAGAAGATAATGTAAATTGGTAAAAAAAAAAAAAAAGAAAAGAAAAAGAAAAAAAACTGACCTGAAAAATAGATCCAGGAGAAACAATTTAAAAATTATGAGACTACCTGAAAGCCATGATCTAAAAAAAAGCCTAGGCATTATCTTCCATGAAATTATTAAGAAAAACTTTCCTGATATGCTAGAACCAGAAGGCAAAATAAATATTGAAATAATCCATCAATTACCTCCTGAAAGAGACCCGAACAGAGAAACTCCTAGAATATTTTGGTCAAATTTCAGAGTTCCCAGATCAAGGAGAAAATACTGCAAGCAGCTAGAAAGAAACAATTCAAGTATTGTGGAAATGCAATCAGGATAATACAAGATTTGACAGATTCAACATTAACAGAGAAACCTAGAAGAGCATACTTGAAATGATCCAAAGTGAAGTGAGCAGAATTGAGAGAACATTATATACAGTAACAGCAATATTATGCAATGATCTACTATGAATGAGCTAGCTATTCTCAGTAATACAATGATCCAAGACAGTTCCAAGGGACTCATTATGAAAAATGCACTTTCAGAGGAAAAAGAAAAACTAATGGAGTCTGTGTGCAAATTGGAGCACAACATTTTTCACATTCTTCATTTTTTTGACCTGTGTTTTTTTCATGACATGACCAGTATAGAATTGTGTTTTGAATAACTGTATATGCATAACCTATATCAAATTTATTTCCATCTCAGGGATGGAGAAAAGGAAGGCAAAAGGGAGAGAATTTGCAACTCAAAATTATTTTTTTGAATGAATGTTTAAAATTGTTTTACATGCAATTCAGAAAAAAAGTCTTATTAGGAAAAAATGATGTTAGATAGTCTAAGAGAGAATAGAGAGGAGGTAGAACACTGGATGCATGAGGATTCCCCCTGTGCCAAGGCACAGAGGCATGAGATGGAATCTTGTGTGTGGAGAACAGCAAAGATGTGTTTTGGACTAGAATATAAAGCACACTAGGGGCCTGTCTTCCTTTGAGCTTCATTGAATCCAGATTTATTTCCCCATTAAATTCTGATAGCTGTTGTTTATCAAATGTCCATACATTCCTTTTTTTTCTCAATGAGTTCGGTGCTTGGGTCAATCTCTCTTTTTCCTTCCCAACTCTTGCCCTCATTTTTGGTGACTTCAACAACATATTGATATTCTCTCAAATGCCACAGTTTCTTATTCCTCACCCTATTCACTTACTTTCTGCTACATTCTCTTCCATTACCTCTTTCCAACACTTGATAAACCAGTTTATCTCTATCCTCCTTCTTGAGTCCTTTTCTCTTTTAACCTATCACCAATCATGGTTTGGCAAGTCTCATGATTGGATTATTCCCACTGTCCCCTAGCTCTAATCTTTTTCATTTGCTGATAAATTAAAGTGGAGAAAAATCATGAAACCACACTGACTGGGCCCCAAACAATTTTTTGGTGTTATATATAATCTCTACTGGGTTCTTAGTGAAGCAAGGAAATTTTTTCCAAATTTATTAACTTATTTGTTTCCAGTTTTCAATAATCACTTCCATAACTTCCAAACTTTCTCCTCCTTCCTTCCCAAAATTTCATGCAATCTGATATGGGCTCTACAAATACATTCTTATTAAACAAATTTTCATATTTTTCATGTTGCATACAAGAATTAAAATGAATGGGAGAAACCATGAGAAAAACAAAACAAAACACAACAAAAGAGAAAATTGTTTGCTTCATTCTGTATTCTGATTCTGTAGTCTTTCTCTGGATATGGATGGCATTTGGCATCATGAGTTCTTTGGAAATGTTTTAGGTCCTTGCATTGCTGTGAAGGACTAAGTCTACCAAAAACAGTCCTCAAATGATTACTCTGTAAAATGTTCTTGTGATTCTGCTCACTTTACTTAGCATCAGTTCATGTAAATCTTTTCAGATTTTTCTGAAGTCCACCTGTTAATTATTTCTTATAGCACAATAGTATTCCATTACATATATATACCACAGCTTCTTCAGCCATTCCCCAATTGATAGGCCTCCACTTGATTTCCAGTTCTTGACTACCATAAAAAGAGTTCCTATAAATATTTTTGTAGATATATCTTTTTCCAATTTTTATGATCTCTTTGGGATACAACTCTAGAAATGATATTGTTAGGTCAAAGGTATGCACATTTTTATAGCCCTAAGGAAATATTTTTACACCCCACAATCACATCCTCCTCATTATAGCATCTTTTCCAAATCTTCTTTTCATCCTTCCTCAAACATTCCATGGCCTACAAAATTCACTAAGTAAAATTTGGGTCATTCACATTTTCTCCCATCCTTATCTGACAACATCTAGATGCCTTCTCCCATCGTCTCCTCTTCCACCCAATTCACAGGAAGAGCTGCCTCTTAGAAAATTTCTTTGAAAACCTTTGATAAAGGTTTTCATATTTTAAACTTCTGCATATGTAAGTGATCCCATTCCATCCTGTCTTCTCTAGCAGAATGTCTCTTCTATCCCACCTTATTGTTATTGTTCAGTTACATTTCCATCACGTCCAACTCTTTGTGACTTCATTTGGAATTTTCTTGGCAAGAATACTGGAGTGATTTGCAATTTCCTTCTCCAGTTCATTTTAGAGATGAGGAAACCAAGACGAACAGGGTTAAATGACTTGCCCAGGGTCACACAGCTAGTAAGAATTTGAGTACAGCAGTCAACTCAGCAACATAAGTCTTCCTGTTCCAGGCCCAGTAGGTTATCTATAATACCATATAGCTGCCTGAAATACAAATATAATGATAGAGAAAAGCATTAAAAAGCAATAATGTTAAAAAGAACTTATGATTTCAATATAAGTCAAACACATAGATTTAGAAGACATAGTGCATAGAGATAATTCAAGGATTATAGACTTGAGTTAAAAAAAGAAGGAAAAACATGTTTTAATTTATAATGCAAGAAACTTGGGACCCACCAACACCATCTGGATCCTGTCTGAGGTTCCATAAGCCTTGGGGCCATACCATTTCCTGCTTATGCCTGGACTGAAACAAGCTTTCAGATGCTACCCTATCAGTGCAACATAGAAATAACCTAGCTGCCAATTTAAAGGTTTTCATTCTTTACTAAAACCTGCCTTATGGGTAGCACAATATCAATTTCTTTTAACTTTTTCAGATTACTGTAATATCCCAAGAAGATATAACACAGAAAGAAAGCAGTAACAAAACATTATATGGAGCTATAATTGTGTTCCTGTTTACCCCTGCCACTCACTACATAGATTTTTCAATTCTCCACCAAAAGAAAACCAATGTTAAACTAGCAGTCCTTTTAATCTTTTATGGCTAGCCTGATGAGAAATTGCCTCCCTGCAATTCTTAAACAATGACTTCAGCATAATCTATAACTAGAACAAAATAATTTTCTTTCTGAGTTTTTTATCTCATTTATGTTCCTGAGTGGGTGGGGTAGTGTGAGTAGGAGAAGATGAAAATTTAGAAAGGTGTTAAGAGATTGTGAGGAAGTAAAGAGGGAAGGATTAAGACCACATTTGAACAAAGGAGCAGTTTGTCCTTACTTGTATTTGTGAAAAATTTCTATATTCACATTACAATTTAACACATGTTCAAATACAAGGAAAAGAAAAAAATAATGAAATGTATAACTATAGCAAAAGTCAGGAATACTAAATTAACATTGATTCTTAACAAGATGCAATCCTCCTATGTCCAATGACTATCTGGGCCAATTATCTCACCAGTTAAAAATTGTGAGCACATTATATTTTATTATTATTTTTTGTCAGAAGTATCTAAATTCAGATTACCTCAAACATCATTTTTTTCTTTCACGATAGATGGGAAATTAAGAGACAGAAGTAGGAGTGAAGAAAGCCAGTTAACAGATTTTTTGATTTGCAAAATTTGATAGCATATTGTTGGCTTTCTATTCTGCAAAAAGTTTCATTATACTTTGAAGGTTCTGGTAAATGATGCATCACTCTAGGTGACTGATAAACAAGGCAACAACTTTTTAAACAAATTGCATATGTACTTTTATCACAGTATTATATGAAGTTCTATTTCAGTAGTTCTATTTGAGTTTTCTGCTTCTACTTCCCCATGTAAATCTCTACTATACAAAATGATCTTTATATAACCTTTAAAAATGAAACAAAATGAAAATAATGGAATGAATATTCAAAATGAGAAAAGTAGTGAGCTTCAAAAATTCAATAAAATATATAAATCTAAAAAAATATATGATTACACATTGATAAAGGGCTGCAAAGTTCTCCTGTTGCCAGTATATAATAGAGATTTGAGAACTTTCAAGCCAGGATTTGTAGTTCAGATAGACAAACATTCTCTCTCAGTTCTGAGAATACACATACATACACACAGACATATATGTACATATAAATACATGTACATTCATGTTATGTTTTTCTACTTAGAAGTTTGAATACTGCATTTTTTGTCTTGATTTTGCCTACTTTTAATAGGATTTTATTGAAATATTTATAACAGTATTTTTATATTAAGCATTTATTATGGGAATCTTAATTTTTATCTCCACCTAAGACATAACTACAAAAATATCTGCTCTGCATTGTGGTTGATACTGTTATTATTTCTAATTTGAAATGATGGGACTGATCAAAAGGTGAGTGATTGATTAAATATTGGCATTATGGAGCAATATTGTGATCCTCCCCACAACATTGTTAGTATAGAAATAATTTCACCCTGTGAGCATTGATGTGTATAAGGGCAAACTGATACATGGAGTAAATAATGCATATGGGAATGAGGGTATTTTGAAAGATTTGAAGGCTATTGTAAGAAGGTTGTGAAGAGTAGAATAGTTAATTTGGGAATGGGACTAACAAAATGCACTATAAGTACATTTCAGCCCAGAACTTCAAAGTTGGGTGCTCCATGTAGACACTAATTGTGGACATTGACAGAAGTAGAGTCAGTGAAATCAAAAATAGAGGTTGATGTCAGATTGTAACGAGTACTCCTGGCTTAAAATATGATAAATTCATAATTCATGCCACAATTGGGTAGCTGAGAGACTGGATGTAGAACCCCCTATTTTTCAAAAACATAGTAAGCCTGAGCGATATGGAAAATAAATCTAGTGATGTCCATTTGGCTTCCCACTGGGATGTTCCATATACAATTGAATATAGATCACCTACTAAAACATAAACTAAGATACAAAATAGGATAATTTCACTAAGAATAAGAACCTTCAATCAAGAATTCACAAGAAACTTTCCAAGGGAGAGTACCATGGGCAGCAATAATCTCAAGGGAAAACAGTGGACTAATGGAATAGCAATTATGATAGACTAATACACAAATACTATCAACTATGGAAGAACATAGAGACAGATTTCTATTATAACTGTGAATCAAAAGGCCACACATAGGCTATATGTAGGTGAGAAGAGATACTGTCTTCATTACAGCACAAGCAGAGGACTATAAGACCAGTTGTGGGAAAGGGAGCTAGGACGAGAAACCTATCTGATCCCTACTAAGAGCAAAGATGTTCTTATCTGCAATCCCTAAGAGCATAGGGGGTCATACCAATAATGCTCATTATCCCCTTCATGTGCTAGAGCTCCTTGCTTTGAAATGAACGATTATTGAGAAATTCAGAAACAATGTGTGTGGAGAAAATTTATAGATTGATAATGGCCTCCTGACATTCTTACCAGCAACAAATTTAATTTGAATTGTCAGAGATACATAGCAACACCATTAATTCAGCATAATAATTGGCAGGGAAAAATTAATGGAGACACAAATACTTTGTCCAGAGGTATACATGACACCAAAATTATAACGATACTTGGGGAATGAGTGAAAGTCATCTGCAACACCTGAGGGCTTGTATTACAAACCTGGAAGTACACCTGAAAGTTAGGTATTTCCACCAGATAGCATTCTAGAAGCATATGGCAACCATATTCCACTGAGGCATTCATCTTTGCCTCAATTGTCTGTGGATAATTGGTGAAGTAAACCAATGGCAGATAAAGTTAAATAAAAACAGTCACATCAAAGGACTAAAATGCCAATCCTGTAAAGTTACTTTACTGTTGAGACTATTAGGGAATTTAGAACTATGTAATGGAGCATTATATAACACTGTCATTAATCTCACACATGATATAAGTAAGTAGCTAGTACTGCCCAGGACATATTGTTCCCTGGTCAAGAAAGTACTTCACGGTGGTTTTGGAAATATGGGTCATGAAAGGACTATAAAGCTACTAAGATATATTTTACTGACCCGAAGGCCACAGATATCACCAAGAGGGAAGATACATGCTCAGTATGTATGAAAAAAAGCACTATTAATTCATGCTACATATTTCCATCTAATTTAATCAGCAATTATTAAGCACTTATGTTGTAGCAAGGACTATGCCAAGTTCTGAGGATACAATTAATAACAAGAAAGACAGTTTTTGTTCTGAAAGAGCTTATAATTTCAAAGGCAAGACAATACACAAAGGAGTTAGGTAAGAGGGAGTGGTTGGGAGACCAGGACACCAGAGGATTGCCAGTGGGGGCATCTTGCTCAATGAAGTTGAAACCAAGCATGGTAACAGATGCAAAGTGGAGTATATTTGAAAATATAAGTACTAACAAACCTTCAGAACTCATGAAATTAATTTTATTTCTAGAAGAAGACAGCAAGAACATCAGTTATGCACTGTTGGTAACATCACTTTATGAGGTTTACATGAGAATCCCACTCAGGAATAAGAAAGCTTCCAAGCTTTCACACATAAAATATGTGTGAAAAAGGTTTCTTGGTATATGAATTTCCTAGCAGGAAATTTTTCGACTAAGACAGAGACTTTGAATGTATACTGCTCATAGAAGCATTAACTTTGGATGTAATTAATAAATTTACAACAATTCCTTACCATCCTCAAGAGAACCACAATTTGGACATGCATTGATGAACGTGTTAGGTTCATTGACAACAAAATAAAAAGCTCATTGAAGTGAGCAAGTAGCTTTATTGGTGCCATTAGAAAATTCTACCAGCAATGATGCCTCTGGCCTTACAATATATTTCTTGATATTTGGGCATGAATTATTCCTAGCCAGTAATATGATAAAAATACATAAATCAACACCAGAGGGCACCACATGAAACTGGGATGCTATTATATTGCCAATAAACTAGAAAGAAAGCTAAAATTGTGAAAAGTTTTGCCAGAATTTTCTTCTTCAGGATTTGAAAATATTGCTCATTTGGTGCAGGAGACTCAAACTAGTCAAGGCTTTCTATTCCCTTCCTATCTCTTTACCTATCATGTGTATGAAGTCCTTATTACTCAATTTTATTTTGACATTTATAATGTAAAGTTCATTCTCCTTTCTAAAGAAGACAAAAATAGGCATTAATTAATTGTTTTCCTATTTTCAATTGACATTCTGCCACCCAGTAAAAGCAAAGCTCCTATTTCTTCTAACTTTCATTTACTTCCAATGTAAGAAAAAGAAGCTTACCTTTTCGTTTTTACATTAACTTTCCTTAACAATCCAAGTTCTTTCTGACTTTTAATTAATAAATTCTATTTTAACAGAGGAGTATAGCCTAACATTGGGGGTCTGGAGCAGGTTGCACGGCATGGAATCATGGGCAGCAGCTGCAGTTCCCAGATTTCTTAACTCACGGATGCCAAAGACAGCTTCAAAGGTCAGTAAGAAAGCTCTTTCACCTGGGTGAGAGGGGAGCATGGTCTGGCCCTAGCTCTGACCCCAGGGCCACAGTACCCACTGTGGCAGCAGTGTCCACTTTCAGAATCCCCTGCATAAAGAGCTGGGGGAATGGAGCAGCTGGCTTGAATCTCAGTTCTGAGAGGCGGTCCTGGGGTGTGGAAAAGCACTGGGATGGTAGAACTCATGGGGATCCTACTCACAGATCCTGGGCAGATAAGAATGTTTGTGGCTGCTCACAGAACAGAGAGCAGACCAGGAGAGGGTTAAACTCCTCTCCCTTGATTGTGCCACCTTGGAGGAACTGAGAACTTACAGGTCCCTTGAGTATACCCTTCACTTGAGAAAGGACTCAAAAGTCAAGTAACTGACTAAGAAAATGCCCAAAAAAGGGAAAAAATAAGACTATAGAAGGTTACTTTCTTGATGAACAGGTATTTTCTTCCATCCTTTCAGATGAGGAAGAACAAAGCATACCATCAGAGGAAGACATCAAAGTCAAGGCTTCTACATTCAAAACCTCGAAAAAATATGCAATGGCCCCAGGCCATGGAAGAGCTCAAAAAGAAATTTGAAAATCAAGTAAGAGAGGTGGAAGAAAAATTGGGAAGAGAAATGAGAGCAGTGCAAGAAAATCATGAAAAGGAAATCAACAGGTTGCTAAAGGAGACCCAGAAATGATGAAAAAAGTAACATCTTTAAAAATAGACTAAGCCAAATGGCAAAAGAGGTCCAAAAAGCCAATGAGGAGAAGAATACAGAATTGACCACATGGAAAAAGTGACTCAAAAGGTTACTGAAAAAAATAGTTCTTTAAAAGTTAGAATGGAGTGGATGGAAGCTAATGAATTTATGAGAAACCAAGGAATTAAAAACAAAACCCAAAGAATGAAAAAAATAGAAGACAATGTGAAATATATCATTGGGAAAACAACTAATCTGGAAAATAGATGCAGGAGAAATAATTTTAAAATTATTTGTCTACTTGAAAAACATCATCAAAAGAAAAAGAGCCTAGACACCATCTTCCAAAATATTATCAAGGAAAACTGCCCTGATTTTCTAGACCCAAAGGGTAAAACAGAAATAGAAAAAATACACTGATCACCTCCTGAAAGACATATCAAGAGGAAAACTCCTAGGAATATTGTAGCCAAACTCCAGAGCTCTCAGGACAAGCAGCCAGAAAGAAAGAATTCAAGTATTGTGAGAATACACTCAGGATAACACAGGATTTAGCAGCTTGTACACTAAGGGATCAAAGGATTTGGAATATGATTTCCTAGAGGTCAAAGGAGATAAGATTAAAACCAAGAATCACCTACCCATCAAAACTGAGTATAATACTTCAGGATGAAAAATGATCATTCAATGAAATAGAGGACTTTCAAGTAATCTTGATGTAACCTTGATATCAGAGCTGAATAGAAAATTTGACTTTCATATACAAGAATCAAGAGAAACATGAAAAGTAAACAGGAAAGAGAACAAGATGAGCTGAATATGAAGGGAGAATTCCTAAAAAATATAATTTACTGTTGAATGGAATGTAATAGGAGTAAGAAAAAGGGAGAGGTAGGTTGTAGCAAATAATCTCACATAAAAGAGGGAAGAAATAACTTTTACAATGGAGGGGAAGAGGGAGGGATGAAAGGAAATAATTGAGCCTTACTCTCATGGGATTTGGCTTAAAGAGGGAATAACACACTTTCAATTGGTTTTGGAAATCAATTTTACCCTGAAGGAAGGCAAGGGGGAATTGGATAGGAAAGGGAAGATAATATAAGGGACAGCAAATTGAGGAAAGGGATAATCAGAAGCAAACACTATTTTCAGAGGACAGAGCAAGGAAAAGAATGGAATGAATGAAGGGCAGGATAGAACAGAGGGAAATGTGGTTAGTCTTTTACAACATAACTATTATGGAAGTGCTTTGCATTGTTACACATGTATGACCTATATTGAATTGTTGTTTTCCCAATGAGAGTGGGTAGGAAGGGAGGGAGAGAATACCAAACTCAAAGCTATAATAATGAATGTTAAAATTTGTTTTAGCATGTAACTGGAAGTTAAACTATACAGGCAATGGAATATAGAAATCTATTTTGCCCTACAGGAAAATAGAGGGGAAGGGGAACGGAAGAAGGGTGGGTAATAGAAGGGAGGACAGATTGAAGGAAGGGATGGAGGGGTGCAGGCTGTCCTGACGTGGAGGGTGGGGAGAGATGGAGAGAAAATTTTGAATTCAAATTCTTGTGGAAGTGAATGTTAAGAACTGAAAAATAAATAAATTATATATTAAAAAATATAAAATTTTGAATTTTCTCCCCCTTTTCCTCCACTCTCCCCATGACAGCATGTAATTTGACATAGCCTCAACATATACATTCATATTAAACATATTTTTACATTATTAATGATGTAAGGAAAAATTAGAACTAAATGGTGGAACCATGAGAAAGAAGGAAAAAAAGAATAAAGGAGAACAAAAAGTATGCTTCCATCTACCTGCATATTCCAAAGTTCTTTCTCTGGGTGTAGATAGCATTTTCTATCATGAGTCTTTTGGAGTCATCTTGGACTCTTACATTGCTGAGAAGAGCTAAATCTATCAAGGTCAGTCATTGCAAATGTTACTGGTATTGTGTATAATGTTCTCCCAGTTTTATTCATCTCACTCAATATCACGTCATATAAGTATTTCCAGGGTTCTGAAGTCTGCCTGCTCCTCATTTCTTGTATCAAAATAGTATTCCATTACTTTCATATACCACAACTTGTTGAGGCATTCCCCAATTGACAGACATTCCCTCAATTTCCAATTCTTTGTCACCACAAAAAGAGGTACTATAAATTCTTTTGTCCATGTATGTCCTTTTCCCTTTTTTATGATCTCTGTGATATAGACCTAGAAATGATATTGCAGGGTCAAATGGTACGCACAATTTTTTTCTATTTCCTTCCTTCAGCTGAAGCATAACACATTCTATTCCAACCTTTTACCTTAACTCTGTGTGTATCCCTCTGCTTCAAATGTGTTTCTTATAAGCAACATATTGTAGGATTATTGTTCTTAATTCACTCTATTGTCCACTTTCTTTTTATGGGAGGGTTCACCCCATTCACATTCACAGTTATTATTACTATCTGTGCCTTTCCATCCTATTTCCCCCTCCACATTAAAGATTTTCTCTCTCCTTCCTCCTTTTCCCTTCTTACTAGAGTTTTACTTTAGACCTCAGTCTGCTCTCCCTTCTATCAGCTCTCCTCTCTTTTTTCCTCCCCTTTTTCCCTTATTACTTCTTCCCTTCCTTCTATCCATCCCCTCCCTTTTCATTCCCCTTTAACCTTCTAGTTCCTATAGGAAAATTAGATTTCTATACCTAATTGTTACCCAAATTTGATGAAAGTAAGGATCAAACAATGTTCATATCCCTCCTTTCATTCCTCTACTATAATAGATTTTTGTGCCTTTTCATCTGATGTAATTTACTCTTGTGTGTCTTCTCCTTTCCTCTTCTCCTGGAACAATCCTTTTTCACCACTTAATTAGATTTTTTATCATCACATGAAAGTCAACTTATACTCATGCCCTCTTACTATTTATACCCCTTTAGATGGCATAATAACAATTCAGTTCTCAAGTTCTCACTTTGTACCCTCATACAAATTTAATCTTCTCATGTGTGATGTAAAGAGTTTGCCCTTATTTATAACATATTATTGTTGTTTACTTTCTTATTTACCTTTCTTTGTCTTCCTTGGGTCTTGAATTCGAAGATCAAATATTTTGTTGCGCTCTGGTGTTTTCATCAGGAAAGTCTGGAAGTTCCCTATTTCACTGAATGTCCATCTCCTCTCCTGAAAGGTTATGGTCAGTTTCACTGGATAGTTGATCTTTTGTTGTAATCCAAGCTCCTTGACCTTACAGAATATCACATTCTATGCTCTTAAATCTTTTAATGTAGAAGCTGCAAGGTCCTTCATAATCCTGACTGTGGTTCCTTGATATTTAAATTGTTTCCTTCTGGCTACTTGCAGTATTTTCTGTTTGACCTGGCAATTTTGGAATTTGCTACAATATTCTTTGGTGTTTTCAATGCAAGATCTCTTTCAGGAGGCTATCAGTGGATTTGTTTGATGACTATTTTACTCTCTGGTTCTAGGACCTCAGGGCATTTTTCCTTGATAATTTCCTACATGCAGAGTCATATAGAGAAACAGAGAAAAACAAACTCAAAAACAGTGAAACAGAAACAGACAGACATGGAGATACAGAGACAGAGAGAGAGAAAGAGAAGCAGAAACAGAAACACATTGGTAGAGAGATAAAGAGACAGAGCTACAGTACATGCCTAGATAACTCAAGTCTTGATCACCACTGTATCATGTCTGTGTTCCAAGCTTTTGATTTGAGTTCCAAACTCCTCCTCTCTGTTATTTTTTCTATCTAGATGCTCTATCATAATTGCACTCTCATATTCTTGGATTTTCTTGTACAAGTATGCCTTTTAAAGATATAACTCCAAGCTACTCCTTTGTAATGGTTTTTTTGATCTGCTTTTCTAAAGGAACGACAACTTCAAAAGGGTCAACAATGTTACTTTAATCATAGATAAGTAGAAAATACAAGCAGAGAAATTAGCACAGAGACTCAGCAGACAGGGCTTCAACTATCTGAACAAAGTAATGCAACCATCTACATACATCACCAAAGCAGAAGAGCACCAACATCTGAGTATTTGGGAGGCAGAGTCCTATCCAGTGAATCAAAAGGTCCTTCTCATGAATGAGACACCAAAGTAAAATGTCAGCCTCCCACAATATATAACAAAGACTTGGCCCCTGAGTGTCTCAGAATTAGTAGGCATGAAACCTATGTAACTCAGCACAATTGTGAATTATCAGGGTTCAAGGGAGATTAATTCTTCAAATGTTCACAATTTACATGAGCGTAGGAAACTGAACTCCATTAAAAAAAATCTCACTTTGCTTACACTTGCCCTTTTTATTTATGCTTTTTTCTTTGAGTAAAGAACACCCATTAAGAGTGATATTCTAGTCATCGGAATCATCCCACTAAGTTTGAATGGTATCTAACAGGTACATTTTGCATACTTGCACTGGACCTTTAGTTCCTTCATTTTCCATAAATTAGTCATGTATGGACACTTCAGGCTTTGGATTTTATTATTTGACTTTTTCATGCGTTTCATCTCTTGTTAATATATTTGGATGATTCAGCGTCTATTATACTTTGTGGCTATTCTCTGTTGTATTTATCTTGGAGGATATACATAGAAATTCTTTCTCTACTTCAAATTTTTAATTTAAAACTCTTTTTAAAATTATATTTCTAAGGAAGTTGGCAAAAATATTCTTGTCAACCTCGCTTAATTATGTTCCATCTCTGACCTGGAATCTATCATCCAACTTTTGTTAACCTTGTTGCATAAATCCAAATCCATATTTACCATGTAAGATACCTCCATGTGAGCCAACTATGCACTATCCTAATGATATTGTTTCTGTTGTGCATACCTTTCCTAAAAGAGTAACAATAAAAAAAGCCTGTAGATGCTTGGCCAATATTTCATAGCCACTGGCCACACATTTTTAGATTCTTTATGGAGGCATTGTACCCTTTGAAATAATCAATAGTGTGTATTTGTCATATGTTTTGATAGATCTTGTTAGATTTGATAAGTATTCTTCTTCAATAAGGCTGTGCTTGTTTTGGACATAAGCCAAAGAATAACCCTAGGTCTCTTTGCTATTTTAGGTTGACAAATAACTATTCTTATTCCTTTTCTTCTCCTCTAATCCTCACTGTGTAGAAGAATGGCCTTGCTTTACCTCTGCCTTTTCCCCAGCTTGGTCTTTCTTCACAATCTGAGGCAGCCAGGTACCAATTGCAAGATTTATGGTGATTTAAAGGACCTTTTTACCAGCTCTGCAACTATATCCTAAAGTCCTCCAGGCATTCTTTTTGGTCCTGCTTCTAATCTTTGCAGACTAGGAATCTTACCTGATGGTGAGGAGTTAATAAATACTTATATCCCAGGTACTGTGCTAAGAGCATGAAACTATATGTACTCAGAAGCACTTGCATTCTAATGGATGGGACAATAAATTCATATATAAGTATGTACAAAAGGAACAGAAAGTGAAAAATATGAAGTATTTGAATGCAAGATAGTTTTAGTGAGGAGGGCACTGTCAATTGGAGAATCAGAAAAGGTTTCATGCCGAAATTAATCTTTAAATTGCACCTAAAAAGAAAAAAAATTATTCTATAAGGTGCATTGAAAGATTCCGTGAGTCAACATTTGTTGATGGAATAAATTGTGGATGGAATAAAACAGAGGTCACTTGTGTGTGAATATAGAAAGCAAGAAATAAAGGAGAGCTAAAAAAAGAAATAAAAGTGAGCTGGAGATGCTCACCAACCCATCCTGGAAGTTAATACTGAGAACAGGTAGTAATTTTCCTAATCTCTCAATAATAATGAGGACTGTAGAAAAATATGATAAAAACAATGAAAAAGAGGTAGTAGAATGAGGGATAGTGGAAAGCAAACTTCACTCTAAAAAAGGAAATGAAAGAACTTTCCCATTTGTGGCCAAGAGGTCTATGTCTATGATAAGAAGCAAATGATTTTATACTGAGTTTCATTTGGGTGAAATAGATACAAAAAGAAAAAACAAAACAAAAACTAGCATACCTAAGAGTGTTATGTTTTCCGTGATTCCATCATATCCTAAGTTAAAGGATGTATGTGTCCCAGGAAACAATCAGAAATTGGGAGCAGAGTGGGGAAGGAGTAAAGAATCAGAGAGAGAGGATAATCTGGATTTAGGAGTGGTGGAAGATAGTTGGATGTGTGAAGTGAGGGTGTATGAACTTTTAGGTTATAAAATGCTCTCAAAAACAACCTATGCCCCCTACACACACAGCTCCATCTATTAATAGTTTCCTTATACATCTTTTCTCACTGGGTTCAAGGGCATTCGATTTTATGCTCTGGTATATTTTTATTATTTAACATAACACACAGAAAAACTTCTGTCTCAAATCAGCTCATTCTCCACTCTGAGTAAACTACAGAAATCTCTTCTATTATGAGACAGTTTTCCCTTTCCATTTCAAACCACAAATTTGTAGGCTTAGATAAAAATCATGTAATGAACAAGTTTAAATAAACACAAGTTATAGAAACTGTGATGATGGTTGCACTCATGGTCATATCTTCTGTCTGCAAAGCAGGGAAAAGAATTGCTGTTGACTGATCTTTCATCTCAGCAACTGTTATCAGTTTTCTGAACTGGCCCAGCATGGTCCCATACCTAGTGCACTCCTCTGCTATAAATCAGTCTCTTCTCCTCAAAAACTCTGTTTAACATGATGATCATTTTTTTTCATATCATTAGATGATTTATCTGTCATTCTTATGACTGTAATTACATATATATCTTTATATATATATATATAAATACATACCTACATACATATAAATATATGCCAATTACTTATATATATTGGATATCTAAAGTTTATCCGAGAAAACTACTGCCAAGTTTTTCCCCAGTGAACTATTAACCTTTGAATTGTCATTGCATTGATTGTCCAAAAACTTTTCAAAGTTACATAATCAAAGTTATCCAATTTTTCTTCTAAGATCCTCTACATTCTATGTCCATGAACTTTCTGTATCTATGGCTTATGAAAGATGTTTTCCTTCATGTTTCTCTAATTTGTTTATGACATGACTTTTAAAAGCCTTTTTTGAAGTAGAATGTGAAATCTTGATCTTAGCTTCATTTTTGCTCTAGTAATTTTCAGAATTATTAGCAGTTTTTCTCGAATAGTAAGTTAGGGATAATTGGTGGTCTTTGGATTAGTAGAAAAAAATTGTACCATGTTCATTTCCTTCTGTATATTGTATCCCTAAAATGTTACCTTGTTTGTCCCTTCTATTTTTTTAAATAGTATCAAATAGTATCTTTGAGATTTTCAATTACTATTTTGGAATTTTCAATAAACTTTTGCTACATTGTTTGAGCCTCTTTATTAGATATAGTTTTAATTACATTGTGACTGGTATAAGATGTGTTTGATATTTCTCTTCTCTGTATTTATTTTATAGTATTTATGTCCTAACACATGGTTAATTTTTTAAAAAAGTGCCATGCACAGCTAAGAAATAATTATATCCTTCCAGTATTTACCAGAGATCTATCACTTACCTTTTCTAAAATTTGATTGTTCTATTGTTTAATTTTGTTTACCGTTTTGTTTAGATTTGTTGAGATATAAAAAGGAGACATTGAGATCCCAAAATAGTATAGATTTTATTACTTGCTTCCATAAAGGAAAATAACTTTTCCTTTATGGATTTGTTGAGATTTGCTGAGATATAAAAAGGAGACATTGAGATCCTAAAATAGTATAGATTTTTTACTTGCTTCCATAAAGGAAAATAACTTTTCCTTTAAGTACTTAGATGCTATGCCATTCTGTGAATGTATGTACCTATATTCACATATTCACATATAAAAATTGATAATAATTCATTGTCAATGGTACATTAAAGTCTAATGAGACCTTCCTGTTTGTCTCTTTTAATCAATTATATTTTCACTATTTCTTTGCCTTATTGAAGAAAATGATTACTATCCCAGTTGTTCTGAATTCCCTTGAAGCATATGAGATATTTCTGAAACCTCTTATTTCACCAGTTTATGAATCTTTTTGTTTAAAATGTGTTTATTATAAGCAACATAGTGTTGAATTTTACTTTCCAATACGTTCTACTATTCTCCCCAATTGTATAGGTGGGTTTATCTCATCCACATTTATACTTATACCTATAGTATTTCCTTCCATTCTATGTTCTTGGATCATTTACTCTCTTTGCCTCAGACCTACTTTCTGCACTGAGAAGCAATGTGCTCAATAGGTGATGTATATGCTCCACTCCACTTCTATTCTGTTCCTTTCGCCCAGGCCTTCATGACAGTTTAACCTATAATTTCTTTCCATTTTTAATAAAAATAAAATTTTTAATTCAGAGTGTTTGCAAACCTCTCCACACATTCCACCATTCTCTTAAATCCCACCTCCCTTCCCCCTGTCCCACCTTATTTATTCCTGAATCTATTGCATTTCTACATCAAAATCAATTACTTTCATATGTGCACATATGTATAATAAAACCATTTGTCTAGTTTACATGAAAATAAGATTTATATGTAACCTACTCCTCAACCTCTTTCTTATTCCATGCTTTACATTTTTGTCACATGATCTCTGGTTATATAAGCTAATAATCTCCACCCCTAAAAACAAAAAAAAAATATTCCCTGCCCTCAAACAGCTTATATTCTAATTTTAGAAAATAACACAAAAGGGAACTGAAAAGCAGATTAAGGTAGAGATGAAATTCTTGGGCACAAGAACATGATTTTGAAGTCCAGAAAGTCAGGAGCAGTGATCCCAGAAAGGAAATGAAAGTAGGGTGGCCTACCAGGGATGAGGAACGTGTGGCCTCGAGGCTACATGTGGCCCTGTAGGACCTCAAGTTTAGCCCTTTGACTAAATCCAAACTTCACAGAACAAATCCCCTTACTAAAAGGATTTCTTCTGTAAAACCTGAACTCAGTCAAAAGGCTGCACCCAAAAACTTAGAAGGTCATGTGTAGCCTCGACTCGAGGCCGCAGTTTCCCCACTCCTGTAAGCCATCCTCAAAATGGAGACTACAGTAGAAATTCAATTTGAAAAGCAGCACAGTCCTTATAGTGAGATGCCACAAGGTGAGGGGTTCCTAAGTCCAAAGGAAAGTGTTAGTATAAGAGAGTAGCCCTGGCATGATTTTTTAATAGCGAAGTTCAAGAACTACACCAGGAGAGGATCATAGATGTACAGTTAGAAGAGATCCTAGAGACAAATCAATTTAATTCTCTGTTTTTGTAGTGAGGGAAACCAAGTCACAGAGAATTTGTGACATGCCTAACACTACAGAAATAGCAAATGAGAAGAGAAGAATTTGAACCAAAGTCCTCTTTTTTTTCAAATAGAGCACTATATCCACTGCAAAACGTTGACTCTAAAGATTTTTATATTTTTCCCTTTCATACAGAAGCTATATTTATATCATTCACCTGAAATGATATAAAGATTCAATTCAGATTTAGAAATAACACTGAATTTTCTTTGTAAACTCCAGTTCTTTGGCTAATTTTCTAGACTATTTTTTGATGTATTTTAGATGAGTTAAATAAAACATTTAGTGTGAACCAGTTGTTTCCTTTGTGTCTTTTCTCTTCCCCCTTTCTTATTATGAATGACTATGTCTCCAAGAAGGGGTCATGCTGCTCATTCAGGACTCAGGTCCCACTAATATCAAATGGCTGAGTTTTCTAATGTTAAAGTATATAGTAGGGGAGGAGGAGCCAAGATGGCTGGGGTAGAAAGATTCAAATAGGCTAGCTCTGAACCCCCAGCCCATGGATTTCCTGTAAAAAGAACTCCAAACAAACTGTGGAGAAGTGGAAGTCTCACAAAAACAGAATGAAGGAGATTTCCATTGCAGAGAGCCCTGAAAAACCGACCCCAATGATCCACAACACACCAGACAGGAGCAGAGCCCAGCGCTGACCTGGCTACAGGGCAAAGAGAGGAGCAGATTGGGGCAGGCTTCAGGGACAGAATCTCCAACAGCCATGAAGGTCCCTCCACCCACAGATGCACAGGTCAGTGAGAGAGACTTCTGGGCTGGCCAAGAGGGGAGAGGGGTGTCTCCATAACTCAGGCTCCCTCAGGAGGCAGCAGCAGAGGCAGTAGGTGGCCAGAAGCTCCCAGAGCAGGCAAAAGCTCAGCAGGAGCTCCATTACAGAAAGTCTCTCCATAAACCACCTGAGGGAACAGAGCCTGGGAGGTGGCCCTGCCCCCACCTGAGAACCTGATTTAATCTTACCATGAATAGCAGCCACACCTGCCACTGAAAGACCTGAGACTGGGAAGCAGCATTTGAATCTCAGACCCCAAGCACTAACTGGGTGGATCTGGGATGGGGTGGAGAGGAATCTCAGAAGTCAAGTAACTGGCTGGGAAAATGCTCAGAAAAGGGGAAAAAAATAAGACCATAGAAGGTTACTTTCTTGGTGACCAGATCATTCTCCCCTTCCTTTCTGATGAAGAAGAACAATGCTTACCATCAGGGAAAGAAATAGGAGTCTAGATTTCTGTATCCCAAACATCTGAAATAGATATCCAATGGGCTTAGGCCATGGAAGAGCTCAAAAAGGATTTTGAAAATCAAGTTAGAGAGGTGGAGGAAAAACTGGGAAGAGAAATGAGAGAGATGCAAGA
>CM053769.1:426496317-426538002 GCA_028658325.1 Potorous gilbertii
GGGAAGATAGAAGAGAGGGCAGATTGGTGATAGGGGAAATAAGAATGCTCAGTGTACTGTGGTGGGGGAGGGGACAAATGGGAAGAAAATTTTGGAACCCAAAATTTTGTGAAAATGAATGTAAAAAGTTAAAAAAATAAATTTATATTAATAAAAAAAGATATACCTTAGACCTCTCATTCCACAAAGTACTTTCTTATACTAAAAAGTTCTCCCTGTTCAGCTAAAAGAGAACATAAACATATATAAAAGGAGTGAGTTTAATCAATGGATTCATACTGATGGTAACTGAAGGGGAATGTATAAAGGGTAGCTAGGTGGTTAATTGGAGCTTGAATCAGAGAGAAATGAGTTCAAATCCACCCTCAGACACTTACTACTTGTTTGATCCTGGGCAAGTTATTTAATTTCTTTTGGTCTCAGTTTCCTCAACCATATAATAACAGGGATAGTAATAGAACCTACCTGATAAAGTTGTTATGAGGATCAAATTAGGTAATACTTTTAAAGTCCTTAGCACTGTATTCAGTAGGTGCTTAATCAATACACCTTAGCCCCTTCATCCCACTTATAGAAAATGTCAGGATGTTATGCCATAATAAATAAATGAGAACAAGTTCTACTGAATTAATCAATTATAGGATTTAAACTAAGTCTAAAAAATGTCTTGGTCAATTTAGAGACCTTTGGAAATAATTGGATGATTTGAATGATGTTATCTCCCTACTCAATAAACTCCAGTAAAATCAATAAACTAGGATTTACAGTACTTCCAGGACTAAATGTAAAATTATCTGCTTGGCATTCAAAGTCCTTTATAACTTTACTCCCTCCTTAACATTTCCATTCTCCTTATACCTTACTCCCTATTACATACTGTTTAATCCAATAACTGACCTCCTGGCTGTTCCACCAATTCCATTCTTGGTTCCAGGGATTTTCTCTGATTGTTCTTCATGCCCAGAATATTCTCCCTCCTCTACTCCAACTACTGACCACCCTGACTTCCTTTAAATCTCAACTAAAATCACACCTTCTACAGGAAGCTTTCTCAAGCCCTCTTAGGCCTAATGCCTTCCCTTTCTTAATTATTTCCTTTTTATCCTGTATATAGCTTGCTTTGTATATATCTGTTTGCTTATGGTCTTCCCATTATATTGCAAGCTCCTTGAGGAAAGGGACTATCTTTGCCTCTTTTTGTTGCCCTAGGACTTAGTACAGTGAATGACATACAGTAGGGGCTTAATTAATGTTGATTGATTGTTGGTCAGGAAGTATATCTGAACTTGTTAAGGAAATGTAGTGACACTCTAAGGTCATAAAGCAACAGATCATTTTGGAACTAAGGCATTTGAATAAGTGGCTTGCTAGGTCAGATCTAGCCAAGACACTGAAAATAAATAATTTGAGAATGAAGAGGGTACCTTGGCTCCCTTATCCTCTTTCCAACTTTGGCTGGAGAAAAACAAGAGGATTTAGATTTTTTTCATCGGTATTTTATTCCTAGAATCTTCCTGGGATATAGTGCCAAGGATAGACTAGATGAAATGCAGAAAATCAGAAATCCAGGTTCCAAAAACTATACTATACCTAAAGTGAACCTTTTGAGGACTCCAGCAAAACCACTTTCAGGGGCTACAAAATACCTTTTTTACATTTTCTCTTTCCTCTGTGCTATGGCAGAACATTTTATATATTTTGAAGGAGTATATTCTGTGCCAACTAGGCCACTGTAGTATTTAGCAGTTTCTAAAAGTTAATTATTTTTGATTGACTGTTACCTGATTATCACAGGGGAAAGCACACTAATAGGGGCCATAGTATTAGAAAGATACACTCCATCCTTCAGGGTTAGTTCTAACCCTAAGGAGATGCTGTAATTGATATAGAGGGATCCAATGCAAGAGAATTGAGAGAATTAAGTTCAGAATGACTTACACAGAAAAGATGTTGAAGTTGGTAATAGATATATCATTATTCAAGCATTACTTGCAAAACTGCTTCAGAGAAATGCAAAAGGAAAATTGCATTGAGGGTGAGGGGCTGGTAAAGGATAGATTCAACACATTTGGCAGAAATCACCAACAACAAAGAGAAAAATGATGCTTTATTGGAAATCTCTGTCAAGTGACCTGTTGGATTCCCTTGGAAGCTGTTCTACATGGTTTCTTGGGTAACTGCTACTATACTCTTGCTCTTACTGTCATTCTAAAATGAATTTCATACAATAATAATATGATACCTTGCCCTTCAAGATTTGTAAAGTACTTTACCTATGCTATTCCAATTCATTCTCACAATAGCCCTGATAGCTAAGCAAACAAGCACTCAGAGCTTGATGAAGAATCTTTGGGCTGAGTGAAGCACTTGGTTGTCCCAGACTTTGCACATCCCACAAGTCTCTCTGGTAAGGTCACACGACTTCTTTCATTTTTGAGTTTCACGGGCAGTTGCACCATAGTCCTAGGTCTGAGATCACAAGGTAGACGGAATCCATTACCTCCTCAAACAACATATTCCACTTTTGGACAGTTCTAAGTATTAGGCAGTTTTGCTTATGCCAAGTCTAAGCTGACCTCTTTGCAGCTCCCATCTATTCCTCCTGGTTCTGCCCTCTGGGGCCAAGTGAAATAAAGCTAATGTTTCTATTACATGATATAGTCTTTCATATGAAAACACATCACTCCTACATCTTCTACAAAGCATCTCCAGTTCCTTCATCAAGTCAACTTATGACAACATGGCCCATATCATCTGACTGCCATAAAGCTTATCAATCAATATCCTTTCTCTCTAAAAAAAAATTTCTAACATGTAAATCCTAATGCAAATATTTTTAAATTTGTTTATTTTTATTATTCTTGTTCTTTTTAAAATTTGAGTTTCAGATTCTCTTCCTCCCTCTCCTACCCACAGAGATGGTAAACAATAAGACATCAATTATGCATGTGAAATCATGCAAACATATTTCCATATTAGCCATATCACAAAAAAGCAAAAAAAAGAGTAAAAAGCAAGAAAATTATATTTCAATTTTCACTCAGAGTTCATAAGTTCTCTCTCTGAAAGTGGGTAGCATTTTTTTCTCACAAGTGTGATCAGAGTGTGTGGGATGGGTCTTGAGACCCCTGGAAAAAATTGATCAGAGATTTGTCTTAGGAAAAGCAAAAACAGGTTTATTGCTTTCTCATGAGAAACAGCACCCCTACTTCACTAATAGTGCCTGCCAGAGAGTATAGAAAGTGAGTTCGATTATACCCTAATGTGAGCTCCCCCTCCCTAACCCCTTTCCCTCATCCGATTTGCTGGGCTTAAGGGGGTATAATCTATTTGCAGAAATCTTCCCTAGCAACAAAGAATATATAAGCTTGGTGGGAAGTTTACAAAGGTATGAAATTTAGGCAGGAGTTGTAGGGCATAGACAAGGTCAGGAAGAAGCAGGAGTTGAGCACAGTACAAGATATGTTACAAAGCATGCTTCTTTGCAAGATCATATAGCTGTGGATGTAGTTTTTCAAGGGAGTGTGTTTCAACAGTACAAGAAACAATTAACTCCTTGAGGAAGCTTCATTTCTGAAAGATCCCCTCTCACAGGAGTAACCAAATCTTTCACAGATGTTCATCTCTACAATATTTCTGTCACTGTGCGCAATGTTCTTCCAGTTGTTCTTGCTTTACTTTGCATCAGTTCTTACTAGGTCTTCTCATGTTTTTTTTTCTTTCTAAAACTACCCTCCTTATCATGTATTATTGCACAATAATATTCCATCACAATCATATGCCCTGACTTGTTCAGCCATTCCCTAATTAATGAGCTCCAATATACAATTCTTTGCCACCACAAAATGAACTGCTATAAACATTTTTGTACATATAGATCCTTTTCCTTTTTCTTTGATCTTTGGGTTACAGACAAAGTAGTGGCATTTCTGGGTCACAGGATATGCACCCTTTGACAAGGGGCATAGTTTTCCATTGTTCTGAAGAGTAGTTGGGCCAGTTCACAACTCCACCAACAGGTTATTAGTATACTATTTTTCCTCATCCCTTCCAGTATTTGTTATTTTAGAGAGGTGTGAGGTGGCACCTCAAAACTGTTTTGATTTATATTTTTCTAGTAAATACTGGTTTAGAAGATTTTTTTTCATATGACTATACATAGCTTTGACTTCTATAAACTTCCTGTCCATACCCCTTGACCTTTATCAATTGGAGAATGACTTTTATGTTTATAAATTTGCCTCAGTTCCCTATGTACAGGAGAAATGAGGCTTATACTAGAGAAACTTGCTGTAAATTTATAAAAATATTACTTTGTTGCCTATGGTACTTTTAACAAAATATAGTTTCCATGGTTATCTTTTAATTAGGTTTATTTTTGCTTCTGCTTTGTCTGAAGTCATGTCTGCCTTTTTTTACTTCAGCTGAATATTGTGCTCCAGGTCTGTATTTTAACTCTGCATGTGTCCTTCTGTTTCAAGTATGTTTCTCGTAAAAAAAAACATGGGTTTTTTTTGGATTTTGGCTTTAATTCATTCTACTATCAGCTTCCCTTTTATGGGTGAGCTCATCCCATTCCCATTCCCAATGATGATTACTGTGAATTTCCCTCCATATTATTTTCTTATGTTTCTCCTCTCTTTTTCATCTTGTCTCTCCTCAAAAGTCTATTTTGCATTTGACCACTACCTCCCCTAATGTGCCTACCCTTTTATCATCCCCTCCATCTCTCTTATCTCCTTCCTATACTCTACTGAGTATATATATTCTTTCTCTCTTTGAACCAATTTTGATGAGTATGAGGCTCAAGCATTGCCTGCCATACCACTTCTACTTTCTCTTCCACTATAAAAGTTCTTCCTTACATTCCTCTTTTATGTAAGAAAAGTTTCCTGATGGTAGAGCCAAGTTGGCAGAGTAAAAAGCAGAGACTTCCTTGAACTCTTCCTCAAATCCTTCCAAATACCTAGAAAATGACTCTAAACAAATTCTAGAGAAGCAGAACCCACAAAAGAACAGAGTGAAACAAGTTTCTAGCCCAAGATAATCTAGAAGGTTGACAGGAAAAGTCTGTTGCACCAGTCTGAAAGAGAAGTGCAGTCCAGCGTGGGCTGCATCAGCACAGACAGAGCGGCACAGGTCACAGGGGACTGAATCACTGGCAGCTGTGATGGTTTCCAGATTTCTCAACCGAAAAATGCGAAAGACAACTTATAAGATCAGTAGGAAAGATTTGTGGTACTTGTGTGATTGAGAAGCAAGATCTAGTCTCAGTCCTAGGGCAGTGGTGGTGTGGGTAAGTAACTACTTCCAGATCTCTTAGCCCACAGATGGTGGGGAGATCAAGTGGTTGATCACAGGGGAATTGCAGGGATCTCTTTGCTGCCACTGAGGGAGAATTGTCTTGCTTTGCCCATGTGTGGATCTGAGTCGCAGTCCTGGGTGGCAGTCCTGGGATGAGGCTATAATGGAGAGAATATCTTCCCCCACTTCCAACGCAGAAAATAGTGCTTGTTGTCACTCAGAGAGCAGAGCACAGACAAGGAGAGGAGTAAACACCTCTCCTTTGATCATACAATTTTGGAAGAACTAAAAATTTACAAATCCCTAGAAATATCTCTGAAAACAACTGTGCAAAAGCCTTGAAGCTTGGCATAGAGCACTTTCCATTCTGGAAACACAGAGCAGGAGAAGAGTAAACAAACACCTTTCCTTTGATTATACAACCTTGGAAATAGTGAAAATTTACAGGCCCCCTAGATGTATCTCTGAAAACAGCTGCACAAAAACCTTGAAGTTTGGGACAGTATACTACCCTGTTCCCACTGGAAGCAGAGTCCTACCATGACAAAGAGTTAGAAAACCAAGGATTTGGCTGCGAAAATGAGCAAATAGCTTAAAAGACTCAGAATAGAGTATCTTACTTTGATGACAAAGAAGATCAAAATATACAACCACAAGAAGACAATAAAATCAAAGCTCCTATATCCAAAACCACAAAAGAGCTCAAAAATGATTTTTAAAATCAAATAAGAAAAGTAGAGGAAAAATTGGGAAGAGAAATGAGAGTGATGCAGGAAAATCATGAAAAATAAGTCAACAGCTCACCAAAGGAGACCCCAAAAATACTGAAGAAAATAACATCTAAAAATAGTCTAACTCAAATGGTAAAAGAGGTCCAAAATGCTATGAGGATAAGCATACCTAAAAAGAAAACTTGGGCACATGGAAACAGAGATCCAAAAGCTCACTGAAGAAAATAATTGCTTCAAAATTGGAATAGAACAACTGGAAAAGAAATTTATGAGAAATCAAGAAATTATAAAACAAAACCAAAAGAATGAAAAAATGGAAGACAACATGAAATATCTCATTGAAAAAACCACTGATATGGAAAATAGATCCAGGAGAGATAATTTAACATTTATTGGACTATCTGACAGCCAGATCAAAAAAGGAGGACAGACATTATTTTTCAAGACATTATCGGAGGACCCCAGTTGGGGCACCACCACTGGTTTGTTTCCACTTTCCCTCAATCACCTACTCTCAACCTTGTTCACTCCTTGGAGTAGCCGCAGGCTTTGGTCTCTGCCATAGGTCCCTTCCTCTATCACTGCCCAGTGGCTCCCCAGGCTGTCTGGTATGGCCTTACTGTGACTGCCCAGGTCCTTGGGGGCAAGAATGCATCCTGCCTTGTTCTTGCTGCCCAACATTCCAGTGCTTCTGCAACAAATCTGAAGGATGTGCTCAGTGACATGATACCTAAGGAACACACTAGCATAAAGAACTTCTGGCAACAGCATGGCAAGACCGTAGTGAGGTAGATCATGGTGGACATGATATATGGTGGCATAAGGGGCATGAAAGTATTAATACATAAAACATCAGTTCTGGACCCTGGTGAGGGTATTTATTTCCATGACTATAGTATCCCAGAGTGCCAGAAGTTGTTCCCTAAGGTCAAGGGAGCAGAAGAACCCCCTTTCCAAGGGTTTATTCTAGATGATTGTGACTGAACAAATTCCAACTGAGGAACAGTTGGCTCTCCAAGAATAAGCAAAATGAGATGCTCTGCCTTCCCATGTGATCACTATGTTGGACAACTTCCTTACTAATCTGCATCTAATATCTCAGCTCAGTGCAGCTATCACCACCCTCAACAGTGAGAGTAACTTCACTCAGATTTATTCTAAAGGCATCAATTGGTCCAAATACTGAGAGCTGAGTCATGAGGACCGTGTGGATCGCATTGCCAAGCTACCTTGTGTTACAGCAAAGATCTACCAGAATCTGTATCACTTGGGCAGTAGCATTTGAATCTTTAGACACCAAACTTGACAAGTTTCATAACTTCACCAACATGTTGGGCTATAGTGATGCCCAGTTCACTGAGCTCATGATGTTATATACCTCACAATTCACAGTAATCATGAGGGTGGCAATGTAAGTGTCCACACTAGCCATCTGGTGGGCAGAGTTCTTCTAGATCCATATCTGTCCTTTATAGCTGGACTGACTGGGCCCCTCCATGGACTAGCCAGTCAGGAAGTACTTGTCTGACTGATGCAGTTGCAGAAAGAAAGTTGGCAAAGAGGTGGCTCATGAAAATCTGCATGATGGCATCTAAAACACACTCAACTCAGGAAGGGTGGTCCCTGACTATGGCCATACTGTACTAAGAAAAAATGATCCACAACATACCTGTCAGGGGGAATTTGCCCTGAAACATCAGCTGAATGATTTCATGTTTAAACTGGTCGCTCAACTCTGCAAGATTGTACCTGATTGCACCTTTTGGAACAGGGCAAAGCCAAGAATCCTTAGCCCAATGTAGATGCTGTAACAGCAAAGATCCCTGCATACACAGGAGGGCCTGCCATACTGGTTATTTGATCTGCTTTTCTAAAAGGAAAGTAACTTTTGAGGGGTCAAAAATCACTTTAATCAACAAAATATATCATTCACTTAGTTTTGGGGAAAAGTCAGCAACCTGAACTTCAGAGAAAATAGAAACAGAAAGTACAAACAGAAAGACCAACAGACAGGGTTTCCAACTGTGATCATAGACAATACAGACATAATTATCAGAGAGAGAGGCACCAACATTTACATTTTCAAAGCCAATGGGGTCCTTAGTGGCTACCCAGAGTCTTATCTGGCACATGAACCTTCTTCCAAAAAATAAGCTCCAAAGTAAAACCTCAACTCAGAGTGTATATACAGTTTTCAGAGCTGGAGGTCACAACCCTTGTCATCCAGTGCCTCATTAGAAATTTTGAAAAGGTATCTGAGTCCTATTGATGGGCAGAGAAGATCTTTCTTTTCCCCCAGCCACCATTAACTTTACATTAACATTACAGATGGCCATAGTGGATGGCTTCTGTAGTACCATGTCACGATAGAGATGAATTACTACACAATTCTTTTTGGAGTTCCATGAGTGCTGGGGGTGCCAACACAGCTCATCTGGAGCAGAGTTCTGGGCTTCCCCTAGAGAGGCCCAAATCTATGAGCACAGATGGCTTGATGCAGTTATAAGTTCCAAGTCAAGGAAAAGATGGAGACTGTTCAGGGAAAAGAATGTCTATCAGAGTGAGGAGATTTTTAAGAGAGACAGTACAAACTATTTTGTTTTTGTTTCAGAGGGCCTTTAAAAACTTTTGCTGTTGACCAGATAACTAGAACTTTCTGCATTATCTATGCATCATGGGTTTTCATTATTAATTTTCTCCCCATCTCTTCCTTCTCCCCATCCCAAGACAGCATGCATTCTGATCACCCCTTGCCCCAATATTTCCTGCCTTCCGTCACACCCAAACCCCTTCTCTTATGCTCTTCCTTTCTATTTTCCTGTAGGGTAAGATAGATTTCTACTCCACACCACCTGTTTTTACCTTATTTCCCAGTTGCATATAAAACAATTTTTAACATTTGTTTTTAGAACTTTGAGCTTGACATTCTTCACCTTCCTCCCTCCCTACCCACCTTCTTTGAGAAGGCAAGCAATTTGATATAAATTAAACATATGCAGCTATGCAAAACATTTCCATAATGGCCATATTGTGAAAGACTAACTATATTTCCCTCCATTTTATCCTGCCCCCTCATTTATTCCATTTCCTTCTTTGGCCGTTATACCTCAAAAGTGTTTCCTTCTGATTGCCCCTCCCCCATTTGCCCTCTTTTCTATCATCCCCCCCATTCCCTTGCTCCCTACTTTCCTGTAGGGTAAGATAGATTTCCATACCCAATTGAGTGTGTATTTTATTCCATCTTTCAGCCAAATCTGATAGGAATAAGGTTCACCCATTCCCTCTCACCTTCCCCTTGTTCACCTCTACTTTAAAAGGTTTTTTTGGAATGAAAAACACATTTAAAAAAAAATATCTGGTTTCCTTAATACACCTTAAAAGGCTTTAAAATTGTTTCAATTTCTATTTTACCCTCTGGTTCTAGAACATCAGCATAGTTCTCCTTTATTTTTTTTTATGTAAAGATCTTTATTAATAGGTGTGTGCAGTTTGAGGATTTTTGAAAAAAATCAGGTGTACTTTTATACAAATTAAAAATGAGGTTCTTATAAATATCAAATTGACCAGATATGAAATTAAAAGAATCCATTAATCACCTCATGAAAGAGATCCTAAAAGAAAAAGTTCTGGGAATATTATAGCCAAATTCCAGAGTTCCCAGGTCAAGGAGAAAATATTGGGGGCAACCAGAAAGAAACAATTCAAATGGAAGCACAATTAAGATCACACAAGATCTAGGAGCTTCTACATCAAGGGATGGGAGGACTTGGAATATGATATTCCAAAGGTCAGAGGAGCTAGTATCCACCCCAAATCCACCAAAATCACCTACCCAGAAAAACTGAGTATAGTCAGTCAGGGGGGAAATGGATATTCAATGAAATAGAGGACTTTTAGGCATTATTGATGAAAATACCAGAGCTGAATAGAAAATTTGACTTTCAAATAGAAGAATAAAGAGGAGCATGAAAACGTAAACAGGAGAGAGAAATCATTAAAGACTTATTAAAGTTGAACTTTTTACATTCCTAAATAAAAATATATTTGTAACTCATGAGACCTTTCTCAGTATTAGAGTAGTTGGAGGGAATACATACATACATACATACATACGCATATACACACACACACACATATATATGTGTGTGTGTGTGTGTGTGTGTGTGTGTATTTATGTTGATTGGTTGGTTGTTTTTCTTTGTTCTCAAAGAGGACCAAAATGACATCACTATGATAAAGTCAAGTTTCAATGTATCAGATCAATAAGAGCTTGGAATGCTCTACCACAGAATGGACACAGATAGTTCGTGTGAACATTTGGGGTGGATACTCTAAATTTGCTCATCCTATGTTTCCTTTGAGCTGTTTCAATTCTGCTTTGCTCATAGAATACATCACCTTCTCTGATGTGTGCATGCCATGCTAAGTGGTCCTGTGCCAGTGTCTCCCATGTCACACTATCAATTCTGAAGTTCTTGAGAGAGACCTTGAGAGTATTCTTACATTACTTCTTCTGACCACCATGTCAGAACCTGCCCCATGTCAGTTCTCAGTAAAATAGTCTTTTTGCCAAGCATACATTTTGCATTGAACAACATTGAACAATAGTCAGCCCATCAGAGTTGTCTCTCTGAAGTGTAGTTTGAATGCTTGGCAGTTTAGTTTGAGTAAAGACCTCAGTGATTGGTACCTTATCCTACCAGGTGATCTTCAGAATTTTCCTAAGACAATTCAAAGGGAAGCAATTCAGTTTCCTGGCATGACTCTGGTAGACCATCCATGTTTTATAGGCATATAACTATGAGGTTAGTACAACAAACCTTCAGTATGGTAGTCAGTCTAATATCTCTTCTCTCTCATACTTTTCTCCAGTCTCCCAAACACTGAGATTGCTCTGGCAATGTCTGTGTCAAACTTATCATCAAAGTGTACATCCCTGGAAAGTACTCTACCAAGGTAAGTGAACTTATCTACAGTATTCAAAATTTCCCCATTTGCCTATGCTCCCACCATGAGGAGCCCTGATGAGGTCAAAGAAAAATTTTATGAGGACCTACAGACCATTATCACCAATATGCCAAAACAGGACAAACTTGTAATTCTGGGTGACTTTAATGCTAGACTAGGCTCAGACTACTGGACTTGGCAGGGAGTCCTAGGAAAGAATGGAGCTAGAAACAGCAACAGCAATGGTCACTTACTACTGAAGACTTCTGCATCTCATATCCTTCTCATTACCAACACTGTTTTCCATTTACTTAAACACAATAAATGGTCATGGATACATGCTCGCAGCAAACATTGGAATTTAATAGACTATGCGATTGTAAGGAGAAGAGACAGACAAGATGTAAGAAGCACAAAGGCAATGCGGGGTGCAGAGTGCTGGACTGATCATAGATGTATCCTTTCCAAGCTAAATATTCGCATTTATAAAAAGTGCTGCCCCCAAGGCAAAATAACTACTAGAAGAATTAATGTCAACTAATTAGAGGTCTCCTCTGAGAGTGAGCAGTTAGTTGCTAATTTGGAGGGAAAGTTGAGCCAACACATAGCTGGCAACAGTGGAGAAGAAAAAGAGTGGGCAGCTTTCAGCGATTTAGTGTACAGTACTGCATTTACTCATCCAGGTCAGAACACTTGCAAACACCAAGATTGGTTTGATGAAAATGAGGGGGAAACGCAGAGGCTGCTAAATGAAAATGAGAACTCCACAGGATTTACCAGCAGGATAAGAAGGCAGCATTTAATTCCATCAAAAGTAAAGTACAAGCAAAGTTTAGAGAGATGTAGGGTTTCTGGCTCCATAAGAAGGCAGATGAAATCCAGTTTTATGTACATAGTAACAATCCAAAGCATTTTAATGATTCCCTGAAGGCTATTTATAGATCCAAACCTATGCTGCATTACAACTACTCAGCACTGATGGAACCACATTGATTAGTGATAAGAACATGATCCTAGAGGGAAGGACTGAACACTTCTATAGTGTTCTCAACAGACCATCATCAATCAATGCTGAAGCCATAGACTGCTTAGCTCAGGTTGAAGTCAATCCCCTCCTTAGGTGAATTTCCAAGTGAAAAAGAGGTTTTGAGTACCATTAGGCTCCTTTCATGTGGCAAAACACCTGGTGCTTATTCTATTCCTGCTGAGATTTACAAGGTAGGAGGTCCATTTCTCATACAAAATCTGACTGAAATTTTCCAGGTTATATGGAAAGAGGACGTTATCCCCCAGGAATTCAAAGATACCTCCATTGCCCATCTCTATAAAGGTAAAGGAAATAGATTGTCTTGCAACAATCATAGAGGGATTTCTTTTTTAATATACATATTGTGTGTGTCTGTATGTATATATATATATATATGTATGTGTGTGTATATACATATATACAAACATACACATACATTCATATATATGTACATTATATATCTATATCTCTATATACACACACACATATATAGTGTGCATATATATATATATATATATATATATATAGAGAGAGAGAGAGAGAGAGAGAGAGAGAGAGAGAGAGAGCTCATGCACAGGGTGAGCTGAATGGCAAGGGATGATGTCTAACAAATAAAATTAAGGGGTGAGAGGAATGTACTGGGAGAAAGAGAAAGGAAGAGGTAGAATGGAGTAAATTATCTCACATAAAAGAGGCAAGAAAAAGCTTTTAAAGTGGAGGTGAACAAGGGGAAGGTGAGAGGGAATGGGTGAACCTTATTCCTATCAGATTTGGCTGAAGGATGGAATAAAATACACACTCAATTGGGTATGGAAATCTATCTTACCCTACAGGAAAGTAGGGAGCAAGGGAATGGGGGGGATGATAGAAAAGAGGGCAAATGGGGGAGGGGTAATCAGAAGGAAACACTTTTGAGGTGTAACGGCCAAAGAAGAAAATGGAATAAATGAGGGGGCAGGATAAAATGGAGGGAAATATAGTTAGTCTTTCACAATATGGTCATTATGGAAATGTTTTGCATAGCTGCATATGTTTAATTTATATCAAATTGCTTGCCTTCTCAAAGAAGGTGGGTAGGGAGGGAGGAAGGTGAAGAATGTCAAGCTCAAAGTTCTAAAAACAAATGTTAAAAATTGTTTTATATGCAACTGGGAAATAAGGTAAAAACAGGTGGCGTGGAGTAGAAATCTATCTTACCCTACAGGAAAATAGAAAGGAAGGGCATAAGAGAAGGGGTTTGGGTGTGACGGAAGGCAGGAAATATTGGGGCAAGGGGTGATCAGAATGCATGCTGTCTTGGGACGGGGAGAAGGAAGAGATAGGGAGAAAATTTGGAACTCAAAATCTTGTGAAAGTGAATGTTGAAACAATATGGTGTTTACAAGAAACACATTTAAAACGGGGATACATACAGGGTAAAGTAAAAGGCTGGAGCAGAATCAGCTGATGTAAAGAAAGTAGGGGTAGGAATCCTAATCTCAGACAAAGCATAAGTAGGAACAGACCTAATAAAAAGAGATAAGGAAGGAAACTATATCCTCCTAAAAGGTACCCTAGACAAGGAAGCAATATCATTACTAAACATTTATTCACCAAGTTATATGGCATCTAAATTCTTAGAAGAGAAGTGAAGGGAGTTGCAGGAAGAAATAGACAGCAAAACTATACTAGTAATGGATGTCAAACTCTCCCTCTCTGAATTTGATAATTCTAACCTCACATCTCTGAATGAAATTTGATCTCTGGAGAAAATTGAATGGGGATAGAAAGGAATATACCTTTTTCTCATCAGTACATGTCAGATATACAAAAATTGACCATGTACTAGACCATAAAATCCTCACAATCCAGTGCAGAAAGGAGGATATAGTAAATAAATCCTTATCATATCATAATGCAATTAAAATATAGGTAATAAAAAGCTATGAAAAGATAGACCAAAAATTAATTGGAAACTAAATAATCTAATTCTAAACAATCAGTGGGCTAAACAACAAATCATAGAAACAATACACAACTTCATTGAAGAGAATGACAATAATGAAACAACCTACCAAAACTTATAGGATACTGCAAAAGCAATTCTTAGGGGAAGTGTTATGTCACTGAATGCTTACATGAATAAAATCGAGAAAGAGGAGATCAATTAATTGGGCATGCAACTGAAAAAGCTAGAAAAAGAACAAATTAAAAATTCCCAAGTAAATACCAAATTAGAAAAGCTGAAAACCAAATGAGACACTAATAAAATTGAAATTAAGAAAACTATTGAACTAATAAATAAAACTAAGAGTTGGTTTTATGAAATAAAAATTGATAAAGCTATGGTCAAGCTGATTACAAAGAGAAAGAAGAAAACCAAATTTCTAATATCAAAAATGAAAAGGGTGAACTCATGTCCAAAGAGGAGGAAATTAAAGAAAGAATTAGAAATTACTTTTGTCCAACTGTATGCCCATAAAATTGACAATCCAAGTGAAATGGATGAATATTTTAAAAATATTTAAATTGCCCTGATTAACAGAAAAGGAAGTTAAATACCTAAATAACCCCATATCAGAAAAATAAATTTAACAAGTTATCAGTGAATTCCCTAGGAAAAATTCTCCAGAGCCAGATGAACTTGCAAGTGAATCTTGTCACACATTTAAAGGACAGTTAATTCCAATACAATATAGACTATCTGGGAAAATTGACAAAGAAGAGGTGCTGCCAAATTATTTTTGTGATAGAAATATAGTTGCGTTACCTAAACCTGAAAAAGCCAAAACAGAAAGAAAATTATAGACCAATTTCTCTTATTAATATAGATGCAAAAGTTTAAATAAGCTATTACAGCTTATTTAAAGAATACAGCAACTTATCATAAGAATAATACATTATGATCATGTAAGATTTATAACAGGAATGCAGGGCTAGTTCAATATTAGAAAAACTATCACCATTATTGATCATATTAACAACAAAAATAAAAGAAACCATATGAATATCTCAACAAATACAGAAAAAGTTTTTAACAAAATACAACACCCCTTCTTCTTGAAAACACTGGAAAGCATAGGAATAAATGGAGCCTTCCTTAAAATAATAAGCAGTATCTACCTAAAACCATCAACAAGCATTATATGCAATGGTGATAAGCTAGATGCATTTCCAGTAAGATCAGGGGTGAAGCAAGGATGTCCATTATCACCACTATTATTCAATATGGTAGTAGAAGTGTTAACTTCAGCAATAAGAGAAGAAAAAAGAAATGGAAGGAATTAGAACAGGCAAAGAAGAAACTAAGTTATCACTCTTTGCATATGACGTGATGGCATACTTAGAGAATCCTAGAGAATCAAGGAAAAAAACTACTTGAAATATTAAACAACTTTGCAAAGTTGCAGGTTACAAAATAAATCCACATAAATCATCTTCATTCACATCCACAGTTATGATTACTATTTGTGTCGTTTTCTCCATCCTATTTCCCCTCATTTATGCATTTAGTTCTTCCTTCTTCCTTCCCCTTCACAATAGTTCTAATTTTTGACCACTGCCTCCCTCAGTTTTCTCTGCCTTCTAACAGGCTCCTCCCTTTATTTCCTATTTTCCTTTACTAATTCTTCCTTCCCTTTTAGCCTCCCATCCTTTTTCTTTCCCCTTTCTCTTCCTATCGCCTATAGAGTTAGTTAGATTTCTATACTTAACTGATTTTGCTATTCCCTCCTTGAACCAAATGAGATGAAAGTAAATCTCAAGCAATGCTCACCTACCTCCCCTCTTTTCCTCTACTGTATTATATTTTTGTGCCTTTTCCTGAGATGTAATTTACCTTTCTCTGCCTCCTCCTTTTTCACATATCCCATTACAATCCCTTCTCACTCTTAAAACACATTTTTTATCATCGCATCAGTTAATTTATACTCACTCCTTATATCTATCTATCTATCTATGCATCTCTTTTAAATAGCATAATAATTATACAATTTTCAAGATTAACACTTATCATCTTCCCTTAGAGGAATGTAAATAGTTTGCCCATATTCTATAACAAGTTGTTTTTTTCTTTTTAAGCCTTTTTTGAATCTTGAATTTGAAGATCAAATTTTCTACTGAGCTCCGGCCTTTTCATTAGGAAAGTCTGGAAATCCCTTATTTCATTGAATGTCCATCCCCTTGCCTGAAATATTATGCTCAGTTTTGCTAGGTAATTGATCCTTGGTTGTATTCCCAGCTCTTTTGCTTTGTGGAATATCATATTCCCATCCCTCTGATCTTTTAATGTAGAAGTTTCAAGGTCCTGTGAGATCCTGACTATAGTTCCTAGATACTTGAATTGTTTCTTTCTGGCTGACTGCATGCAGTATTTTCTCCTTCACTTGATGGTTCTGGAATTTGACAATGACATTCTTTGGTGTTTTCAGTTTGGGAGCCCTTTCAGGAGGTGAATGGCGAATTGTTTTGATGATGATTTTGCCCCCTGGATGTAGGACCTCAGGGCACTTTTCCTTGATGATTTCTCGAGGGATATTGTCCAGCCTCTTTTTCCATCAGCATTTCAGTAAACTAATAATTCTTAAATTTTCTCTCCTGGATCTATTTTCTAGATCAGTTGTTTTTCCATTGAGATAGTTTACATTTTCTTCTTTCTTTTCATTCTTTAGACTTGGTTTGTCTGATTCTTAATATCTCATGGAGGCGTTAGCTTCTACTTGCCCAATTCTAATTTTTATCAAATTGTTTTCTTCAGTAAACTTTTGCATCTGCTTTTCCATTTGTCCAATTTTCCCAGTTAGGTTGTATGCTTCCTTTTCCATTAGTCTAATTTTCCTTTTAAATTCTTCTGTGATTTCTTTTTCCTTATTTTTAAAATCATTGGCTAGTTTTTCTTCCACTTCCCTAATTTGTCTTTTAAAATTCTTCTTTAGCTCTTCCAAGAATGTTCTTTGGTTTTGAGACAAGTTAATATTCTCTTCTGAAGCTTCGGATGGGAGTAGTACCTCAATACTGACCTTTTTGGCATGTCTATTTTGGTCCTTGTCCCCATAGAAAGATTCTATGGTCTTATCTTTTCTGCTTTGCTTCTTGCTCCCAAGTCTCCTTTCAAACAATGTGAAAAACACCTCAGAACTGTTTTAGAAATAGTAAAGCCGCTTGCCAAGAGAGTACTAAAAGTCTGTCTCATTGGAGTGTGAAGGGAGTGAAATCTGGGAGCAGAAGCAGCCAGCATCATGGTAAGGGGCCTATAGCAAAGCTACAAACCCTAAGCCACTCACCAGTGAGGCCCCTACTCTTGTGCAAGCCAGAAGCCATCAGACAAGTCAGTAGTCTGTGCAGCACAATAAGACATTACCTTAGTGGTCTATCCCCAGCATGAGCCACCAATGAGGTCTCATCCCCATTTGTGACCAACAGTGAGGCCCCATACCTAGGGATGGCCAGCAGTGAGACCACACACCTGGGATCACCTAACAGTGAGATCATACCCCTGGGGCCAGCCAACAGTAAAATCTCTCACTAGGGCTAGCCAACAGAGAAATCCTATTTCCATAAAAACCTAGCAGCAAGATCCCACCACATGGCGGCAAACCAGCAGCAAAACACCACATTCAGGCCAAAAGGGAGCCCATAGGAAGTCACCAGTACAAGCCAACAGGGAGATTCTCCCTCTGTAATGGTAATTTAAATGGAAAGATCTTTCCCATTCATTAAAGGATCATGTAACCTGCCTGGGTTACATGGAAGTCTGAGTGACATGGAGTCTGTGGTGGGAGGATCTTTCTGAATTAGTGGAGCAGACAGGATTGGAGCAAGAAGTAAGTCATACTATTCATTTCTGAGAGAGAGGAGAAAGCAGGCAACTGGCTGTGGGTGGGAGGGCATTTTGCTTGAGGGGCTTCATTGTGGGAAAGCCTGATTATGTGTATATACTTCTTGGTTACTATGATTGATTTCTTTGTTGCTATGATGGATATGGCTTTCTGATGTTGTAATTTGACTTTCTGGCATGTGAATAAATGTTTTTCTTCTGCCTTCTACATGGAGAATCTATTATACTTTGAGATACAGAACTATACTGGCATATTCATAGTCACCATCAGCGCTGTGAATATTGTCTTGGTGATATACCTTCCAATACAAGCCAGCAGCTAGGTCCTGAGGCTCAGTGAAAGCTAGCAGCAAGACCCAGAGATTCAGCACAAGAAACTTGGAATACTGCAGGAGCAGAGCTCAACCCTCACATTAAGATACCAACTTCCAAAAGAGGCAGAAAAAATGGGTAAAAACAACAAAAATAATAATGAACTTGACTATAGAAAGTTATTATGGTGACAGGGAGAATCAAGGCAAAACTTAGAAGAGGACAACAGTGTCAAAATGATTCCATGTGAAACATCAAAGAAAAATAATTTTGTTTCAGGGCCAAAAAGAATTCCTGGAAGAGCTTTGAAAGGATTTGAAAAAGCAAATTAGAGAAGTAGAAGAAAAATTGAGAAATAAAATAAGAGTAATGCAAGAGAATCATATAAAAAGACAACAGCATGGAAAAATATATACAAAATTCAGAGAAGAGAATAATTTCTTAAAAAATACTATTGGTCAATCATGAGCTTGTAAAGGGACACACAGTGTGGATTCTTCTGACTACTGTATTTACTTATAAATAAATCACCATGCTGGCTAATGCAGCAGGAATGAGAGTAGCTATGATCTATGAACCTTGTCACTTCTCCAGGATAGTCATAGCTCACCACATACAAGTGATGCTCTAAAGGGGAGTGTTTGGTGCCTTCAAAATACACCAGCTTCTGTACTTCATCAACTTGGATATTAGATCCATATCAGCCAAGCACTTCCTATTCATCACTTGTAATTGCTACTTCTTCCTTAAAATCACTTGTGGCAGGTAGTCCTCCACTGAATCGTTTATACTTCCTCTTCTTTAAAATGAACGTGATTTTATACAGATATCAGAAACCTCTTTTGCATTCTCAGGCAAAAATAAACTCTATTTCATCTTCATGACTTTGGGGGAAAACATAAAAGATATCATGGATATTTATCCAGATGTCTGTTTCTTCATAAATAGTGAATGGTGTCACAGAATCAGGCACTGAATCTATTAGTTTCTGTCCTTCCATTGCATCATCTTCTACTGGGATAAACAATGAAGGGGATATTACCACTATCTGTAGTCAAGTTTGAGAATAATTTGGTAGGATGGACCAAACATATTTCCCCTCTGGAGTCCATCCAGCCCAGGCAATATACTCAGCTCCTTCAAACAGAACCTCAAAGGGTTGTACTAGTTCCTTACCCACCACATCTGTAGTCCTTCCTTCTGCATCAATCATTACATCTGACATCTTAAAAGTAACTTTTGGATCTACTGTGCCTGTTTTGGGATATCTGAGTGAATCTGTCCTTCTAGTCTCTAACATGGGGAATGTAACAAGAATAATTTCCACTTTTGATTCATCATTTTCTTCATATAGAATTCGAAGAACTTTTCCTCTGTTGGGAGTTGGGTCTGCCTCTGGACATCACCAATAACCAGAATATCTATCAAATTCTTCCTGAAGCACAAAGGTAGCAACACCAGCAGATTGTGGGTCCTCTTCCATATTAGCAAACTCATTGTGCACATAGGTGAGCCTCCTTTCTTCCCCAGTTACAATGTTCACTATCCAGATATCATTTCTATGGATGAAGATAATCCAATTTGCATCAGCAGGGCACAGTGGTGGATTCATCCTTATGTTGGAGCAACTGGTCTCCACTAAATTGGATCTTAAGGGTTGTTGAGTAAATCCATGTGGGCCTCCATCTTTTACATGGCAAATTCTGCTACCAGCTTGAACAAAAATGTTCCACTTTTCTAGTAATAATCATAAAAAGCAAGTCCAATTGTTACAATGTATTTTCTTTCTCTTAATAACTCTTCTTTTTAAGAATGCATTGCATAGTCCAGGGTTGCCTGAAAAAGATCTAAGAGTAGCTTCCAAGAGAGCATTAAAAGTTCTGCTTTGTTGATGGTTTTGGGAATTTCTCGCCAGATCTGACAAGGTAATAGACCCTGTCTGAATGAGGCCTATCTGGCTCATTCTTCTTTACAAACATAAAGTCATGTGGTACCTCAGCCATCATGTAGCCATGGTATCTGCAAGCAATTTCTTAAGTTGACTCCAGAGATATGCCTCAATATAAAATGGCTGCAATTTAGGCTGTTCTTGTGATTCAACATTCTCCTCACACTCTGCAGTTTCAAAGATTTCAACATCTAATTGTTCAGTTTCCATTGCTGCCGCCATGTTGCATCTTCCTTCCCCTCAGCCCCATCAGGTCAGCTAATCCCAATGCACCCTACATATGGGGCCACCACTGCTTCATGTCATGCCCTATTCTCCCTAGACTTCAGCCCAGGCTTTGGCCAGTCCCAGTGCCCAGTGGCTCCTTAGCTCCTGGAGGGCAGACAGGAGACATTGGTGAATGTGGCTCCCAGCAGTGGCAGCTCCCACCTCAGTTAGAATTCTTAAAGAAATATTTTCTTCAACAAGTTTTTGGACCTCCTTTTCCATTTAACCAATTCCACTTTTTAAGGAGACTTCTCTTCAGTGAATGTTTATGTCTCTTTTTCCATTTGGCCAGATCTTTACCAGACATTCTTCTCATTGGCCTTCTCTGTTTTTTAAGGTGTTATTTTCTTCAGTATTTGTGTGTGTGTGTGTGTGTGTGTGTGTCTCCTTTACCAAGTTTTTGACTCATTTTTCATTTTTTTCTTGCATCATTCTCATTTCTCTTCCCAATTTTTCCTTTACCTTTCTTCCTTGATTTTCAAAATCCTTGTTGAGCTCTTCCACGGCCTGAGACAAATTCATATTTTTCTTGGAGACTTTGGATGTAAGAGATTTTTCTTCATTATCTCTTTCTGAGTGTGTGTTTTGATCTTTTTGTCACCATAGTAACTTTCTATGGTCAGAGATTTTTTCTGTTGTTTCTCATTTTCCCAGCATATTACTTGGCATTTAACTCTTTATTAAAGTAGGACTCTGCTTCCAAGTGGAGAGTGCACTATCCCAAGCTTCAGGGGTTTTGTGTAACTGTTTGTAGAGGTTATTCTAGAGAACTATGTTTTCAGTTCTTCCAAGGCGGTATGATCTAAGTAGAAGTGTATATTATTTTCCTGGTCTGTTCCCTGGTCTATGAGTGATGACAAGCACATTTTTTTATTTGCCCTGGAACTGTGAGGAGATTTCTGGCTTCATAAGCTTGTGTGTGCTAGTGTTCCTTCTTGTCCTGGGACTGCCTCCCAGGAATAGGAACCTGATTCAAGCATAGGCAAAGCAACTATCCTTCCTTGGTACTTGTAAAGAGACCCTTGTACTCTCCTGACCAGTTTATGACCCGCTTACTGTCTGTGGTCTAAGAGTTCCACAAGCTGCTTCAGCTGATTTAGTGGCTCCCAGGACTTGCTCCTGCTTTTCTATGACTGAGGCTGTGCTGGCATAATCTGTGCTGGACTGCACTCCACTCTCACCCTGGTGTGACAGACCTTTTCCAATAACCTTCTAAGTTGTCTTGTCCTGGAAAGTTCTTTTACTCCTTTTTGTTGGTTTTGTCACTCTAAAATTTGTTTAGAGTCATTTTTTAAAATATTTGGAGGGGTTTAGGGGCAAATTCAGGCAAGTCTCTACCTTTACTCTGCCATCTTGTCTCCTCTTTCTTCGATGACCTTTTCTTGGTACTCATTCTCTTTGACCTCTCCTCAGTCTTTTACATGTTGATCACCCTCCTTTCTGGATAAGAGGAGATAGAAAACTCTAAATTTTAGGGACACTACTTTCTCCTGGTCTTCCTTCTACATATCTGACCACTCCTCTGTCTACTTTGCTGGATCCACATACAGACAATGCCCTCTAATTGTAGGGGTCCCTCAGTATTCTGTTCTTTGGCCTCTTTTCCCTCTGTTCTACTTCATTTAGTGATTTCATCAGCTCCTATGGATTTAACACCATCTCTGTGCTGATGATTCACAAATCTCTCTATTCTATCCCAACCTCTCTGCAGATTTTCAACCTTGCATATTAAACTACCTTTCAGACATCTTGAACTGGACACCCAAGTGGATATCTTAATTTCAACATGCCTACTACCACTCTAGTGTAGGTTCTCATGAGCTCATGCCTAGGTTATTTCAACAGCTTACTGGTTTCTCTGCTTGCCTTGAGTTTCTCCCTACTCCAACCCATGTTTCATTCATCACAACAGTGATTTTCCTAAAGAGCAAAAACATTTTCTTACCTCCTACTTGCTAAATTCTAGTGGTTTCCTATTACCTACAAGATCAAATACAAAAATCCCCTGTCATTCAAAGCCCTTCATAACCTAGTCCTCTCTAACATTTCCAATCTTCTTATACCTTACTTACTACCATGTAATCTTTGATCCAGTGACTCTGTCCTCCTGACTTTTCCATGAAGAAGACACTCCATCTCTTAGTTCTGAGTACTTTCTGTGGCTATCACTCATGCTTGGAAATTCTCCCTCCTCAACTTCACCTATTGACTTTTCTGGTTTCCTTTAGATCCCAACAAAAATCCTGTCTTCTGCAGGAAACTATTCTCAACCCCTATTAATTACAGTGCCTTCCCTCTGTTTGTTACTCTCTATCTTGTATATAATTTGCATCTATTTGTTTGCATGTTGTCTCCCCTGTTAGATTGCAAACTCCTTGAGGGCAGGAACTGTCCTTTGTCTCTTTTTCTATCCCTAGTGCTTGGTACAGTGTCTAGTACATAATGAGCAGTTAATAAATGTCTGCTGGTTGATTGAGTTATATTGCCACTACCATACCTGGGTAGGTACAAAATGAACCATGAACCATAGGGATTGAGATAAGGATAACATTTAAAGTGAGGCAAATTCAGTTTTTTTAGGACCACGAACAATTGATATACAGATTAAATGTATAAAAACAAAGAACACTTGAATATAACCTTAGAGTAAATGCTATTTGAGTTACCATATATGAGATGATACAATAGAAATATGATTTTGGATAGTTACATTTTAATTTGGTGTATAAATATATAAACAAGTGTTTAAACAATTTAAAATTGTGCCTCATTTGCCCAATTATAAACAGCTGAGAGCAATTACAATTTACCATCTAAATCCTTATTTGCATAATTCAAAATGTGAATACTCTTTACTTGGTAAAGACTATAAATAAAATGGAAACTAAAGTTTCATATTATTTGAGTTTCAAGAAAACTTAGAGAAAGTCAAGCTTTTATTGTAAACGTTCTAGTTTAATAACTCTGTTAATTAATTCATTAAATGTGAACCTATTAAAAAAGGATCGTAGGATAAAAGGAACTGATGTCTTTTACTATTTAACTTTTGAAAAACTACAGAAACTTAAACATGGAACAGATGCATTGAAGATGTATTTGTGAGAGGTTAAGAGAGGGAATTTGGTTTTTGTTATTGCTGTTTTCTTTTATTTTTGCTTTACAAAATTATTTGTAACAGAAATTACACCTGTTGTCTCATTTTTGGAGGAAACCCAGTAAGGATATATTTTTTCCAGAAAGGCATCTTCTTTGAAATTATAGTTTTAGAGATTTGCATAGGACACTGAGAAGTTAAATGACTTATCTAGGGTTCAGTACATGTCAAAGGTAGAATTTGAAGCAAGGTATTAAGGTTATCCTTGTTTGAGAGTGGTTTTCTATCCATGAAGCTATATTGTCTTCTCTATAATAGCTTTCCTTTATATAGTTAGCTTCTTTCATGCACTCAGAATGTGACTTGCTTTACAATCATTTAATTTCTGCACAATTAATTCAGTGGTATATCTGAAGTATAAAATAAGGTGCACCTGTTTGCATAGCCCCAAAATATATCAACAAAAGACTTAATTTTGGGGGGGACAAGAACTGTAAGCAAACTTTACTTTCCAATTCAGATTGGCACATTCTGTAGTTTAAAGTTTCAGAGAATTATCTAGGGTCACTGATCAATCAATTAATCAATCAAAAATTTTAGGCACCTACTATGTGCTACACTGTGCTAATCACTGGGAGTACAAAAAGAGGCAACAGACAGTTTGGGCTCTCAAGGAGTTAACAATCTAATCATAACAAGAAGATACATATATACAAAACTGTTATGTACAAGATAAATAGAAAATAATGAACACAAGAAAGACACTAGAATTGAGAGTTCCTGGGAAAGGTTTCATGTCAAAGATAGAATTTTAATTGAGATGTAAAGGAAGTCAGGAAAGTCAATAGAGTTCAGGAGGGACAGCATTCTAGACATGAGGAATGCCCAGAGGAAATTCCCAGAAACAAGAAATGGAGTGTTTTGTTCATAGGACAGCAAGGGATCCGTTGTGACCCTGAATAAGACATAAGAAAACTGGAATGGCAGAAGGGACAATTTATGAAGAGCTTTGAATGACAAACAAAAGATTTTATTTTTGATCCTGAAGGTGATAAGAATTCACAGGAGTTTCTTGTATTGGAGATTAAACCTGTACTTCAGGAAAATCACTTTTGTGGCTGGATAGAGGATATATCTTGGAGTTAAGAGAGATGTGAGGGAGGCACACTCATCAGTAGGATAATTACTGAAATGATTTAAGTTTAAGGTGATGAATGCCTACACCAGTATTACCAGCATCAGAAACGAAAAGGGGGCATACACTAGAGAGGGGTAGAGGTAAAATCAACAGGCCATGGCAACAGATTGGATATGAGGATAGAGAGATAGTATTGCAAACATAAAGAATAGGGACTGTGGTGTTTTCTTTTGTGATTTAGCCTTCGTTCTTGAAAAGGACTACAACATTAGAAAGATGATGACATCACTTGCAATTGAATTGGAGTGAAAGAGGGTTGTGCAAAGCCACCAGTCTCACTTTCTCCTTTGGATCAAGACAACTGGAGATGGCCCCTGTTTTCCTTGATTGTCATAGAGAAGTTAGGAGATTGGAGGAGGGGAAGAGTTCAGGGCAAAAGATAATGAATTAGGGTTTGAGCATGCCTAATTTAACATGTTTATTAGATTTTCACTTCAAAGTTTCTGAAATGCTCTTGGAGATGAAAGATTAGAAGTCAGCAGAGAGTGATTTTTCTCAGAGCCATAATCCAGTATGTGCTTTGTTATAATACACTGAACTTTTGCTTACTCATAATTCAAACAACTGAAAAGTTCAAACAACTATAATATTTATCGGTGTGCTACATTTAAGAAGGAGACAGATGGCTAGTAAAAAGAAGATAGCATTTAAATAGCATTTTAAGGTTTTTAAAACTATTTTATATAATCCTTTTTTTAATCGTTGTAACAACCCAGTGAGATAGATTTTATTATTGTTTCCATTTTACAGATGAGGAAACTAAAACTTAGAGAGATTTGACTAGGTTAACATAGCTAACTGTCTGGGATAGAATTTGAACTCAGTTCTTCTTGTCTCCAAGCCCATTCTATTTTTCAGTACAATATTAATTAAATTTCCCACATTTCACTGACAGAGCTATGCCAAGAGACCAGATGTGCAACATGATGGTCTTATGTGTCTCAATCAAATTTTAATGTATTCAACTCAGCTATACAAATAGATCTGTGTCTTCCATAGTATCATTTGCAAATAGGAACAGCTGGAAGATCTCTACAGAGATTATCCTCTATTTCTCCTATAGAGGATCATCTACAGAGAATTCCAGAAAATCAATTATACATATTAAGACATTTATATTGGACTTCTTTATTAACAAGAATGTCCAGTTAACCAAAATAACCTATTCTTTGATGATTAATTTCTGATAAATGAGGATTTACACATATTTGACTATTTGCCACATCTCTTCAATGAGCTAGTAGCTAATGCATCAGTCATTGCCAAATTAGATTGAAATGGAATAGGATGCATTCTTCCATTCCTACCCTCCCTTAAGTCATGTGGAAACTGATCCTAGAATCATAGGAAAATAGATTTAGAATGTAGAGGTCATGTAATCTATCTCCATTTTACAGAGAAGGAAGCAATTCTATAGACATTAGTGATTTGTCTAGAATCTGACTATTGATACCAAATATACATAGTTCAGCAAACAAGTTCTCGAATTGGCCACATAGAAAACTATATGTCACCTTCTGTATTTTAAGTGCAACACTACTCTAATGTCAGTCAGTTAACAAGCACTTATTAAGCATCTATTATTTGCCAGACATTGGGTCTGGCACAAAATACCCAACACCATCAACTTGCTATCAAGGAGTTCATAGTCTGATAGGGTAAACAACATGCAAACAATTCCACATAAGCAAGATGTATCGATATGTAGACGTGTGTGTGCATACATACACATATGTATGTATGCATATACATATATACACATACATGTATATAATTAAACACATTATCATATATGAATATATGATATGACTATATGAATATACTACTTATATACTATATAGTGTGTACATATGTGTATATGTATGTATATTAATAAATTAATGAATGAATGAATTAGAGATGATCAGTAGATGGAAGACACTAGCATTAAGGGAGATCATGAAAAATTTCTCATAGAGGTTTGGATTTTAGGCAAAATCTGAAGGAAGTGGGTTAGTAGAGATGAGAAGATGGAGCATTTCAGGAAACAGCTAGTGAAAATACACAAAGCCTAGAGATGGAATGTCTTAGGTATAAAGGAGAAAAGTAAACATTAATTTTTATTTTAAACTACTTTTGTAAAACATCAGAACCCAAAATACTTAAATGAAGTTTGATGTGTCTATTGTAATAACAAGTGTAAATTCAATTTCTTTTGTGAAATGAAATAAAAACTCCTGAATTTCAGAATATGCTCCTGTATTTCAGTAATATTCAATCCCCTGAATTCATAATTTACCATTACATTGTTTTTCTCAATAAAGGTGTAAGTTTATAAATTGGTCACGTCACTATGTATCAGTTCATAGAAGTTTTCTTAGTTTCATTTGAGATCATCTATTTTTGTAATTTTTATGGTGTAATAATATTCCAATACATTCATATACTATTATATGTTTGATCATTCCTCATTTCAATCTTTAGTTGCCAGGTTGGGGCTACTACAAAAACAGCTACTATAAATAATATTTTTACATTTTTCCTTTTACATTTTTCCTTTTCATTTTTCTTAAATCTTTTTGGGGATATTGGCCTAATAGTGGCCTAACTATGTCAAGGGGTATGCACAGTTCAGTAACATTGGTAGCATAGTTTTGTCTGTCTCTATGACCAACAGCACAAAGGTGTATCTATCTTACTGCAACCCCTCTAATATTTGTCTCTTTTGCCTTCTTTGTCAATCTGTGAGGTTTAAGGCAGAGTTTCCTTATTTTGAATTCTCTAATTGTTAGTGATTTATAATGTTTTCAGAGGGTTGCTGGTAATTGTGATTTCTCCTTTGAAAAACTGTCACCCTATGTCTTTTCACCAAAATCTATTTAGAGAATGTCTTTTCGCCTTATAAAATTGAATCTGTTCATTATATATCTTAGATTTGACCCCTTTATCAGAGAAACTTGCTACATTTTTTCTAGTTACCTGATGTTCTTATCATTTTAACTGCATTAGATTTGTATATTCAAAAACTTTAAAATTTTAAACAATAAAAATTGTCTATTTTATCTTCTGTTATACTCTGTATCACATTTTGGTCATGATCTCTTCCCTATCCATGATATGAAAGCCAGGTTCTTCTTTGCTTCTCTAATGTGCTTATGTTATCACCATTTACATCTCAGTCATATGTCTATTTAGAGTGTGTCTTGTTGTACTATGTGAGATGTTGGTCTATACCAAATTTCTGCCATACTCCTTCCAAATTTTCCCAAAAGTTTTTGTTAAACAGTGAGCGCTTATTCCAGTAACAAGAGCCTTTGGGTTTACTGAACACTTAACTATTCTGCTTGTTTCTATATGTTGTGTAATTAGCCTTTTTTCATCAATTGATCTCTGTATTTTCAACTATTACCTAGTCATTTTAATGATTATTACTTTATGTTATAATTTGAGATCTGGTTTTCTTTTTCTTCTTATTTTTTAAATTATTAACCTTAAGGTTCTTGACCTTTTGTTTCTCATGAATTTTATTTTTCTCTTGGTCTATAAAATGATTGTTTGGTAATGTGATTGTACAATATTGAATATGTAACTAAATTTAAGTGTTGTTCAATTATTTCAATCATGTCTGACTATTTTTTTTCCTATTTGGGGTTTTCTTAGGAAAAGAACTGGAGTGCTTTGCCATTTCCTTCTCCAGCTCATTTTACAGATGAACAAACTTGAGTCAAACAAGGTTAAATCAAACAAGGTTAAATGCCATGTTGAGGGTAACACAGCAAATAAGGACCTGAGGCCATATTTGAACTCATAAAGATGAGTCTTTCTGACTCCAGACTCAGCACTTTATCCACTGTGCCATCTAACTGCTCCAAGATTAGGTAATATTGCCATTTTAATTATATTGTTTAAACTTACTATTAAGCAAAGAATATTTCTTCAATTATTTACAACTGTCTCTATTTTTGCAAAAAAGAGTTTGCGGTAGGAGAGCAGAGTCTGTCTATTGAGACTTTCATCTTTTATCCCCAGGACCTAGAACAGACTTTAATTAAAAAATAATTTTTAATTGTGCAGGCTACTATCATCTACTTTATGAAAGACAATTTTTCACTTAGGAGAATAAACATTACAAAGAGTCATAGGACCAAAAAGTGGACAGAAAGCAACTGGTATACAAGAAAGCCTATCCTGAGCTCCTTGGCTCTTACAAAAGGAATCAATGGACAGGAAAGGACCTTTAAGGCTTATCTAATTCTCTCTCCCTGAAATGGATTACTATCACCTCCATCCTCTAGCGATGTATATATTGATACTAATATAGTAGTATCAAACAATTAAATTCAACAAATATTTATTAAGTACCTACTATCTGTTAAGCATCATGATAGGTACATAGAAAATAATGAATCAGCTTCTCCCATCTAGGAGCTTACATTTTGTTTTCCTGATTTTTTTAAAAGTTTTACTTTTCTAGGAACACGAATTTCTAGTTGTCATTGTCATTTTAATCACTTGATTATAATCAAACTACATATTATTTTGTTTCTACTTTCTTCTCTCTGTTCATTGCATATATTTCCACTTATATTTTCTCTCAATAATATTCCAATAATTAATATATTTAAATTTTTTAATCATTCCCTAGTTGATAGATTCTTAATTTGTTTCCAGTTTTTTCCTTAATGTATATCTAAAATTTAAAACATTTCCAAAATATTTTAAACTTTTTAGCCTTTTTTTTTCTAAGCAATGCTAACTTTAAATTTCAAATAAATGTTTCAGGTTCAATTCCACTATGAGAGTCAGTTTTTGGTATGGATTCCTGGAATAACTGACCCCCCTCTTCCTGAATGACTCTATTTTATTCTAGTTTTTGTGAAACAGCTATGGAGGGGTAGATATTAGGGATTCTAAAACTGTACATGTTAATAATATACACTGAAAACAAATTCTGTACCTCTTTGTTTCCTAATTGTACTTTTCTCTTTTAATCAGAAAGGACCAACATTAGCATTTTATGGTGTCTATGAGGGGGGCCCAGTTAAGTAATAAAAGGGCACCCTGGTGAGGAAATTCTGGAGGGGAATAAACAGTGAATTTCTCATATGTCCAGCACCCCAGAACTAGGACTCAAAACACCACACTAGTTCAGTGACTACCAAAGGTCACAACCTTTATTGGATAAGGCAGGCAGAATAGAGTTGAATACTATTTATGGTGAGATGGTTTGAAAAAAATTAATTTCTATGTCACCTTCTACTCAAATCTTCTTTTACTCCTAGTTTTTCCAAATGAGTTGATTAATAAAGAGCTCCCTAAGTTGTTGTCATTGATATCATCATCATCCTCATCATCACTATCATCATCATGACAGATTCTATTTTACTAGCTATTTTCCAAAGATTTTGTAAACGTTCCTCTTTTTTTATAAGCAATTATTGATTTTCTTCTAGTCCTAATACTGTACCTATCAGGGTCTTGAGGGAATGAAAGGTTTGAAACAGTCACTGGAAGACAAATGGAGACAAATAATAGGATCCATTTAGAGATAAATGGAATTATAGAATAAAACAGTTCCCTCATTTTTCCAATTGGTTTCAATTTAGTCTTCCATATGAAGATCATCAAAGTTTTAAATAGAATTACAAAATCAGAAATTGTTCCTTTCTATTTCCTTCTCAAATTGAAACTCTCTCTGAAAGTTGTTCTAAAGGATTTTCAGACTTCTTAGATCATTTTTATTCCACCTGACATTTTGCTGACTCCATTGTAGGAACCATTATAGTTACAACCTTGCTATCATCCAGCTGTGGAAACTTACACATCTAGTGTCAGAAGGATTGGTACCTCAGGCAAAAGTCTTGGGCTACTCAAAATGGAGATTCTGAAAGGAGCAGGGTATCAACTGCTACACTAAACACTTAGCCAAGTGCATATTCCACAAGAGCAACACTTTCTGAGAAATCTCCCACACAGGAAGTAAGGGAGATCACAAAAGATGGTTTGATTTTTTATTTTCCCTTAATTTTTTTTAATTTTTTATGAACTTGACAAATATCTTCCAACACAAATATTTCCATCTACAAAGAACAGAACTCGAAGTACACATGAAGCAGGGAATATCAGCTATGTATATGTAGCATGTTTGATATGGCCCTCTCTCTCAGGTCCAGGCAGATGATGTTTGCTCCTTAAGATTCTAGGGTACCTTGGAGGATTGAGGGGATTCTTCTCTCCAGTACTCTTTTCTCAAGATCTAACCAGATGTTCTTCCCATTACTAGGAGCCAGTGACTAGTGCCCCAGTTTAAATTAACTAACATCAAGTAGAATTTACAAAGATATTTTTACTTCAAAGATATAACAAGAACAAAACATGAATACTTTCCCTAATACTATAGGGACTATAGGGACTCCCTTATATAACTTAGCTTAGTTCTTACATATTTTCAATCCAAAAAAGTTCATATCCAAAAACAGTATCATTGCTGGATAAGCCTTTGTCTCAGCTAGACTGGGGTGCCAACGATCACTCCCAAAAGGCTACTTCTTAATCCTGGGAACACTAAGACTGAAATGACTGCACACCTTGACTCTAGAATCCCTGAATGCCAGAGGCTCTATTCCTTTTATACTTCAGAGTATCATTGCTATCCTGGCATCAAATCTGGAATGCTAGGATTACAAGGTATGCCGTGAACCTTTCACATTTATAGCTGTAGGATCCCCTCCCTTCAGTGGTCACTGTGAGTGAAGGATTCATTGACTTTCCCTCAAGAACACTGAGGTAAAGAAAGTAACTGAAAATGGTGGGACTTTTTGAATGCTTCTACAAACTAGTTGTGTGATTAGCTGATCAGAACCATTTCAGAATATCCAAGAATAACTGACAGTCTTTCCAAGGCATTTCTGTTCTGTGTCATTATGACCCATCTGGTGGTAGACTCCACAGTGTCACCATAGAGAGAGACTCTATTAGAGACACTGTACATATGGCAAATCTTTTTACATAGAGTATGGAGCTTCGTTTTGGTGTTCGTATGCATATGTATGTGTTTTAAACTTAACATGGTTATTACAACAGTGTTCCTATTGTTTCTTCCACTTCTAAACTTTCTGTACACTTCTAATTATTGTTTAATGATCCATTGATGATCTTGTCTTTCTTTGCTTCCTTTTTTTAAGGTTCACTATCACTACCTCCTCCCCACCCCCAGAAAGAGCTCTCATGCATGGTAACACCCATCCCCAAAATCCATTCATTGGTTATATCTGAAAATGTGTTTCTAATTCTGAACTTCCATTTGCTTAGCTCTCTGTCAAGAGGTGGAAGATACAATTCCTCATTAATGTTATGGAACCCTGATTGTCAATATACATTGATCATAACTTATTTTTCTTTGCAATTATTTTCCTGTTGTAGTCATTGTAAAAATTGTTCCCATGGTTCTTTTTACTTCACTCTGAATTAGTTAATACAAGATCTCCCACGTTTCCCTGAATCATTTTTTTAATGAAACAACAAAATTCCATTTTGTTCATATACCATATTTTGTTTAGCCATTATCTAACTGACAAGCAACCATTTTGTTCCCAATTCCTTACTGTAATAAAAAAAATAATATTGCTATCAGTACTTTGTACAATAGGTCCTCTTTCTTTTATCTCTTTGGGATGTAAGCTCAAAAGAGATATACTATTGCTAGTGATTTACTTTCCTGAATGTATTAACCAATTCCTAGTTCTATCAAAAGGGCATTAGTGGTCTTGTCTTCCCACAGATTCTTCAACATGTTTTTATTTTCATTTTTAATTATTTCTACCAATCTGATGAAAGTGAATCATTTTAATTTTCATAATGTCTCTAGTCTATCTTATTATTGATGATTTGGTTTATTTTTTGATGTGCTTGTTTATTGATTGATTTCATCTTTTGAGAATTAACTATTCCTTTCTTTGATCTATTCTTTATAGGGCAACTAGGTGGCACAATGGTTAAAGCACTGGGCTTATAATCAGGAATCCTTGTGTTTCTGAGTAAATATTTGGACTCAGTTACTTACTAACTGTGCAACCTTGGACAAGTCACCTAACTTAGTTGCCTCATCTGTAAAATGATCTATGAAAAGAAATGGAAAACTACTCTAGTATCTTTGTCAAAAAAACCTCAAAATGGGGATGGTGAGGGTAGGGGGATGACCTGATAAGAACAAAAGAGAAGATTTGAATCTTTTTTTTTTGATGATTGTTTTTTGTTCCCTTTCTAGAAATGAGATGCAACTTTAGGTCAGAACTTGTTAAAATGAATTTCCATTTCTGAAAGCCTCATCAATGCCTTACTGACAATATATCAGTACAGGTCATGGGTTTCTCCCAGTGACACACGTTCCTGCATGGCTTCAAGACAGCAGTATCTGGAGGACCCCATTATTCACAGAGACTCCCTGCTTGACTCTCACTCTGCACTGGATCTCCTCCATCTCAGAAGCAAATACTTTTGACTTCATCAAGTTTTTAATGATTTAGACATAATAACAGCAGAATATTCCATTACAACAATGAGCATTGATTCCACTAACTTGCCGAAGTTCCTGAAGTTAAAGCTGGAGCACCTAATGAGTCTGTCCTCCTGACCCTCATGGAGCATACAGGTTATATAGTATGATGCAGGAGAATGAGCAACACCAGTATGGTGCATCTCCTCCAGATTGGGAAGGGTTGCACCCCCCATATGACCCAAGATCTTCATAGGTAAAATTCCCTGAGATGTACATAAAGATGAGCTGTACCAGTATTTGAGTCAATTGGGCATATCTATGAGATTCAGCTGATTATGGACTTTGATGGGAAGAACTGTGACTACACTTTTGTTATTTACATTCACACGCATGAAGCCAAGTGAGCCATGAGGGAACTGAACACTTATGAAATTAGACCAGGATGTCTTCTAGGAGTCTATTACAGAGTGGATAACTGTTGACTATTCATCAGTGGCATCCCTAAGATGAAAAATAGAGAGGAGATACTGGAAGAAATCTCTAAAAGTTAAATCTCTAAAGACACTATTGTGTATGCAAGTGCATCAGATAAGATGAAGAACAGGGAATTTGTATTTGTGAAGTATAAGAGCCATAGAGTAGTGGTCATGGTCAGGGGAAAGCTCATGTCTGGAAGAATCCAGTTGTGGGGACACTAGATTTCAGTGGACTGGGTAGAACCAGAGATGGATGTTGATGAAGATAGCATGGAAACGTTAAGATCCTCTATGTGACAAATCTGATGAGTGAAACAACTGAAACATTTAAGAAGAGCTTTGGTCATTTTAATTTTTCTTGTGTAGAGCAAGCATGCATTCATTCACTTCACCAGCTGGGAAGATACTATAAAGGCTATGAACAGCCTCAACTGCAACTAAACTTGAAGTTTCATGTCTTGAAGTACCTTTCCCAAGTCAGTGGAAAAGAGCAGTACACACAGTATCAGAAGGCAACCAAAGGAAGTATAAAAACAGAAATAACACCTCAGCAGCCTAATATGTTTACTTATGTGACCCTGTATGTGTTAACTTACTGTAGCTATCCCTACAATGCTCTAATTGGGCAAACAGAGATTGTTTTGTGAAAGTAGGGAGCATAAGAGGTCAAGGGCAAGAGGTAGCTGGCAACAGAACCCCAGGCCTAGAGGATCTTACATCAGGGGATACTCTGCAGGCCATTACATATACAGTCGATATCATGAAGGGAAAGGAAAGCATCAAGAAAGAGGATATGAGCTTGTACTGAAATTGGAATTATCTACTGTCAGTCTAGTTGCTATTGAACCTAGTGCAGTGGCTATCTCTGCCATTGGGGCCCAGTATTCCTTGTTTCAGGCAGCCCCTGCTCCCAAGATGCTGGAAGATGGCAAAATCCATACAATGGAACATATGCACAACTCCATGGCAGCACAACTAGACCCAGCCAGTGCTGTTGCTTTTGCTGCTCCTACTATCATGCCAGCTGTTTTATTCCCTCTACCTTCCCAGGGCCACCCAATAACTCCTGTATACACAGTGGCTCTGAATGTACAAAGAATTTCCATCGCTGACATCTATGGTGTCAGCTATGTCCTGTTTGCTGCTCTTGCCACAGCAACACTAGCCACACCAAAGAAGAATATTATGGCCAAAACTGACGTTTATGGAGGTAATGATGGCTACATACCTCAACCATTTCCTACAGCTACCATTCTGCTTCCCATATATGATATCTATAAGACACATTCAGATTGGGGGGGGGGTCTTGAAAACAAATAAAAAACCCCTGAAGGAACACTTTACTATTTATGAAGAAAGAACTGCAGAAAAACGTTTGAACTTTAGTAAATATGTGTAAAACCCTGAAAGTGAAAAATGCTATAAAATGTTAACGTTGAAATATTTTTATACTCATGAAGTCACTCGTTTTTGTGACTTTTAAAGTGAATATGCCTGTATTCTAACATTTCTCAGAGAGTTCAACTTACGATGCCTTGATACGATCCTCTACTCACATGTATACACTAGCAGTTTTATAAAGGGTTTTTTCAGTAATTATATTTTGGGCATGAAGTTATTTTCTTAACTTCTGCACTCCAGAGATGTTTATTTTGTAATATCTTTAATAAATATTTTGACTATGTATGTATGCATGTGTATGTATTTATATATAAATTACACACACATATGTACACACACATATGTATGTATGTATGTATATATATGTATATATCTTAAGAAGAACATCCATGCAACTAGGTAATATTTTGAAAAGATAAATTAAATATTTAAAGATATTAAAAAGTAGTACAAAAAAAGATTTTAAAAAACACACATACAAAACCCTAAGTACTTATTTAAAAATAATCCTGGAAAGTACAACCTTAAGATGAGTGAAGTGACTGTGTTTTTGCTCACCATTGGAATGATGGAACCATCTAAGACACATTCTCTTTTTGACTGAAATTGAAACAAATTCTCCTTCATCAAGGAGGAAGTGACCCCAGATTTCTGAGAGATTTCTTAGATATATGCCTCTCCCACCTAATTATGGTCTTCCTCATTTTCCATTTACCTTTGACCTCTAAAACTGGACAATATGGACAGTTGATGAGTGAGCTGTTAGAAACAAAGAAAAAAATACTGAGTACGCCACTCAACTACTTTTTTGGTGGCATCTTTTTATCTGTGCTTTAGGTGCATTTACTGAAGCAGGATTTTCTATGGAACCTGCAAAGTAGTTCCTCTACCTAGCTTGTTCATCCTCCAGGCCAAAATTGTATTTCTTTTCCAATTCTCTTGAATTTTGTTTGTTTTGAAATTTGAAATTTTGACATTTGAAAAAGTGAAAGAGAATATGCCTTTAATTGTAGACAGGATACAAAGGAGTTCTTGTCAGCTAGAATGTTATGCTTTATTTACTTGTAGTTGTAATCATGTTTCATGCTAAATTTCTACTGTAGTTGAGAATATTATATTTGTAAAATAGGACTTTCCTCCATTCACTATGCAAAAGTAACTCCCACTTAAGTGAGCTAAATTTGGGAAAGAACATCCAGGAGGAGGGAAAACTTGTAGGAGTTTTCAAAGCTTGTAAATATCTTCTGCTTATACATTTTTAAGTTGTTTTAAGTTGCAGAAAATGCATTGTGTTTGTTCTACTAGAAAATGAAAACATTTTATTTCAATGTTGTTAGTAAGGCTGGGTTTTTTGTTATTGTTTTTGTTTCTATTAGGAAGTAACTTTATTATTTTACTGTTTTGTGGCCTATTTAAAGGTTTTTATTCAGCATACTGAATGTAAAATACAGTAAAATGTTGATTCTCATTTATTTTATGAACTGTATCATTTTATTAGAAAATTTGAGAAAGTGATGTGTGCAATAGATAAAGAATAAGTAGTTATGTTTTTATGTCATGTTTTGGATCCACAATAACTTTCCATCCATTTAATTTCTTCTGGTGGTTGTATGAAATTTAAGTGTGGACAGAATGCAGGATCACTACCTTGACAAATATTTTTAGATTTTATTTGAAAATATAAGTGAAAATATTCCCAAATGCTTACTTTCTCATCTTCTGATGGGAAGGGTTTTTATATATAAAAATATTTATTCAACTATCCCACAAAATATTGAGTGTTAGGTGATGCCTTTATATATTCTTAGCATTCTTTTCCATGAATTTGAAAACAACACTTAAAGAATACAGCAATTATACAATGTTCTAAAAACATCTGGAAACCTGCATCCTAACCCTAGCCTATTACAGTAAATAATGAATTGAGATTTAATTTGGGCCAGATCTTCATCCTCTGAAATAGTGAAAGAAATATTCTCTGTCATTGGCAATGGTGGAGAATATCTATGTTTTTTTTTAAAATAGAATGAGACCCTAATACCTTGTTCTTATTGCATTTTATATGTGCCTGCAAATTAAGTGCAAAAAAAAGGAAGAAGAAGAAAAGATATCTTATCTTGGCAAGTGCCAAACTACTTTAAAGCTGATATTGGTCACATAATCATTTAGATATCAATGACCCCCTTATCTCTGGTCTATATGTACCTGTTGTTTCAAAACCACTTCATGTATACTACTGAGGGAAATCTATAACGAAATGAGAAGTTCTAGGAGTTTTTTGTTGTTGTTGTTGTTTTAGGTTAATGGCAAACTACACCAAAAAGCTTAATGTGACATACGTTTGAATGTAGGTGTTATAATCTTTACTTTCTTTGTATTTTGGAAAGTTTTAAAGTTTATTTCATTCTTGTTGCTTCTAAAGTGCATTCTTAGGATGTGGTTAATAAAGCATTATTTAAAGTAAAAAAAAGAAGAAAATCTCAAAATGGAATCATGAAGAGTCAGACATGACTGAAACAACTCAATAACAACTAATTCTTTTACCATTTACCTATTGGGCAGAAGCTCTTGTTCCTATGTATTTGCATCAATTTTTTAACTATTTTATGAACATAACATAATAATATCATCTTGGATACCAGATAATTATCAAAGATATTTGTGGCAAAAATTATTTCACAACTAATTGGTTTGTTTGTGTTTCTTACAGCACATATTTTATTTAGGCAAAACATTTTTAACTTTATGTGATCAGAACAGGCCATTTTAATCTCCTGTAATGACTGTTTGGTCAAGAAGGTTTCTCTTTACACAGAGTCATAGTGGACACTCTTGAATATATTATTGTAGCTATGTTGTTTATATTTTATTCAACATTTTTGCATCAAAATTTATTAAAAGAGATTGGCTTAAAATTTCTTTCTCTATTTCATCTCCTCTGTTTTAGATAGCAAGACCCTAAGTTTCTAAAACTAGACATTGGATGGGATCCTTTCTGTCCCTCTTTTTGCAAAAATAAGATGAAATATTACATTTTTTTCTTTGATAGAATTGTCAGGGAAAGCCATTTGGTTCTGAGGATTTTTTGGGGGGGAAGGAATCTTTTCATGGTTGTTCAATTTCTTTTTCTGAAACTAGATTAATTCCTCTGTTAAGGAAGTTTAATCTTTATATTCTATATATTTATAAGTCTTCATCCATCTCATTTTTTTCATTCCTTTAGACTAAAATTGGACAAAATAACTTCTAATGGTTTCCTTTATTCCATCACATTTGTTGTGAATATGCCTTTTTCATTTTTGAGGTTGACAATTTATTTTTTCTATCCTCTTAATTCAATTAGCTGTCTTCTTGATTAAGCCTACTTCTAGTTTTATTTAGCAATCCAATCATTCTGGTTTTGTTTTATTTTCAATTTTGTTTACCTCTTGTTTGATTTCAAAATTTCTTTTAGGACAGCATTGGAATTATTTTCATTTGCTATTTTATAAGTGTTTTATATTATATTTATTATACATTTATATACATTATATATGATATTATATTTATAATATATTTATACATACTAGTCTTATTCATTGAGTTATATTTCTGTTCTTTGGTTGATGTGTTTAAAGTAGGGAAGTGAAGGAAATAGGTGTGTATGTATATACATATATACACATGTATATGTATATACATGTGTGTACATGTATATTTTGTAGGTACATATGCTATGTGCCAGACATGATGCTAAGCACTTACAAATATCTCATTTGATGTTCACAACAACCCTGTGAGGAAAATCCTTTCTATAGTCCCATTGTGCAGATGATGAAAATGAGGCAAATAGAGGTTAAGTGATTTGTCCAAGGTCACAAAGCTAGTAAATAGCTGAGGCTGGATTTGAACTTAGGTCTTCTTGATTCCAGGCTCATTTTCTATACACTAAGCCACCTAATTACTCCTGGAGATTTATTTGTAAAGATATTTACATTTGCCAAAAGATTACCTTGGCTACATCTCACAGGTTTTGCTATATTTCTCATTATTGTCATTTTCTTTAATGAAATTACCTATTTTGTCCATTATTTATGTTATAACCCACCAAGTATTTTGGATTAAATTAATCAATCTCCATTTAAGTTTGAACATTTTCTTCAAAGGCCCTGAAACTAAAGCTAGAGAGATGAATAAAACAAAGAAGATAGTAATCGCTCCCATTAAAAAAAAAAAACTACCAACAGAGACTCAAAGAAAAATTATCACCTCTTAAAAGGAACCCCAAAAGTCTAAGTATCAGGAATGACATAACTAAATCTGGAACTCCCCCAGGGAGAAAGATCATATCCAAGAAGCAGAATTTAAGTGCCAAAGAATTAGAGTTAATATCATGCAAAACTTGGCAACTTTTATTAAAATGAGATAATTTTAATACAATATTCTAAGAGATAGGAGAGATAGATTTACAACCTGCAATCATTTATCTTACCAATATAAGAACAAGACTATGGGATGGGAAGTGAGAGTGAGGATAATTAAAGTATTAGAGGACTTACAAATACTTTTGATTTTAAAAAAAATCCTAAAAAAATCCTTAAATACAAACACAAAATACAGAGAAATTGAGAGAGTTGTAGGAAGATGGTGGAGTAGGTCAGAAAATTCCAAATTCTCCAGATTTCTCCCCTAAACAAGATAAAATAGAACCTCGGAGCAAACATAGAGATGAAAAAAATAAAATTAGGGGCAGAACAGTGGGAAGATTGCATAAAATCCAAAGAAAAATCCCAAAATGAAGCTTGATTCCTGTGAAGAGTAAACACCTCAAAGTCAACTCTGCTTATAAAACAAGTGGCAAGTCCTGGGATTAGCTGGGTTGGGAGACTGACAAGGCCCAGCTTCAGGAACTTTTATGCTTTGAATAGTGAGAAGAGTTGGTCATCTGAGCCAGGGAAGATTGAGAGAACTTCACCTGACAAGGATCACTTGTGGTGTGGAGATGGTCCTCTGGATGAGGAGCCAGAACACACTCAGTGAGTGAGGTAGTGGGGTGGGATGCCTAGTTGTGGGAACTTACAGGAGAGCAGAATTCTTGGTTTCAGTTCTAGGTCGGAGGGGAGAAATAAAGGAGGAAGTGAGGCCAGACACACCATCCCTTATGCCCTAGGACCATAGGTGATTACAAAAAATAAGCTGCTGCAAATAAAAAAATGGACAGGCAAAGGAGAAAGAATATGACCACAGAGTGTTACTATGGGAATAGAGAAGACCAGGGTTCTTCTTCAAAGGTGGATACCAAAGTAAAGAAACCCTCTTCTACCACAAAGAGTAATTTTGAATGGTCACCTGCCCAAAAAGAATTCACAGGAGAACTTATAAATGACTTTAAAAATCAAATGAAAGATAGAGTGAGGAAAAACTTTAAAAAACTAAATAATAAAAATACAAGAAAAACAAGATTATGAAAAGAAAGTCAACCAATTAGCAAAGGAGATCCAGAATCTTAAAGAAGAAAGCAACTCCCTGAAAATCAGAACGGGGCAAGCAGAAGCCAGCAAAATTGTAAGAGACTAAGAAATATTAAAACAAAATATAAAGGATGAAAAAATAGAAGATAATGTGAAATATCTCACAAAAAACCAGCTGATCCACAGTAAAATTCAAGAAGAGAAGACCTAAGAATAATTGGACTACTTGAAAGCTGTGTTCAAAACAAAAAGAAAGTTCATACAATAACGCAAGTAATAATTAAATAAAATTGTCCTGAAGCATTAGAACAAGATGGCCAAGTAGAAATAGAAAGAGAAATTGCACCAGTCACCACCTAAAAGAGATCATATGAGGAAAATCTATAAGAATATCATGGTTAAATTCTGAAACCCCCAACTCAAGGAGAAAATATTACATGCAACAAGAAAAAACAATTCAAATATAGTGGAACCACAATTAGAATCACACAAGACCTAGCCACAGCGACACTAAAACCCACAGGTCTTGCAATTCTATGTATTGATGAGGAAACTGGGATTATGACTGCAAGAATCATACTCATCAAAGCTAAGCATAATCTGAATGAGAAAAAAAATGGAAATTAAATGAATTGCCAGACTTTTAGGATATTGTTGCAAAAAAACCCAAAAATCCAAAAAAAAACCCTGAACTCAATAGAAAATTTGACATAGAAGATCCAAGAAAATATAACTTATACATCAAAGATTATTTACAAGAAACCCAACAAGGACTGTTTACTATTTATATGAGGAAATGTAAAATGCCTGATTCACATTGTTATTAGTTTTTGAGTAGTTCAAAAGAAAGATTTGGGTAGACTTGTGTTATGGTGTAATTCTGAAATGTAACCATTTAGTAAAAGGTAAAAAGAATAAAAGACCAAAAACATCTCAAGAAGAATTGGTCTGAGTAGTAAGGGAAACACATTGAAAAAACTGACTACCGTACATTGTCATTTTAAAAAGAAAAAAAGAAATTTCTATTTCCACCCCCATCCTCCCCACTGATCTAGGGCTTAAAATAATGAAATTTCCAGGTATAGTAACTCTTTAGTATGTTTCTGTCAACGTAAAAAGATAATGTGGTCTACACACTGTAGCTTGTAAGGTATGAAATGTTTTTTTTAAATAAATTTATTTAACTTTTTACATTCATTTTCACAAGATTTTGGGTTCCAAAATTTTCTCCCCATTTGT
>CM053769.1:426538502-426565301 GCA_028658325.1 Potorous gilbertii
ACAAATGGGGAGAAAATTTTGGACCCCAAAATCTTGTGAAAATGAATGTAAAAAGTTAAATAAATTTATTTTTTTAAAAAAAAGGGTATATGTAGTTTAATAGCTCTTTGGGCATAATTCCAAATCTCTCTCTGAAGTTGTTAGAATATCTCACAGATCCACCAAAAGTGAATTAAGGTCCAAAGTTTTGCTCATCCCCTCCAACATTTGTAACTTTCCCCTTCTATCATTTTATCCAATCTGATAGGTGTAAAGGAGTACCTCAATGTTGTTTTAATTTATAATTCTCCTTTCTTTTTTAAAATCATAGTAACCAAATTTTTATCTATTTTATTGTTTTTTTCCCATAAAATTCACTATTGTTTTTATTTTTTAGTTAAATAATTTTCTTAATTTCAATTTTATGAATCTCTCCTTTGGTTTACAGAATTTCTAATTTTGCATTTAATTTTTAAATTTTTAATTTGCTCTTTTTCTAACTTTTTAGCTGTATACCCAATTCACTGGTCTCTTCTTTCAATATTTTATTCAGGAAAGCATTGAGAGGTATAAAATCTGCCCTAAGAACCACTTTTGTTGCATCTCATAAGTTTTGGTGTGTTGTTTCATTATTGTAATTCTCTTGGATGAAATTATTGATTGTTTCTACTACTGGTTGTGTGACCCACTCATCCTTTAGGATTAGATTATTTAGTTTCCAATTGATTTTTCGTCTATCTTTCCATGGTCCTTTATTAAATATAAATTTTATTGTATCATGATCTGAATAGGATGCATTTAATATTTGTGCCTTTCTGCATTGAACTGTCAGGTTTTTATTCCCTAGAATATGGTAAATTTTTGAGTGGGTGCCATGTACTGCTTAAAAAAAGGTATATTCCTTTCTATCCCTGTTCAGTTTTCTCCAGAGGTCTACCAAATCTAGCTTTTCTAGAAATTCTGTTCACCACCTTTACTTCTTTTGTGGTTAGATATGTGGTTAGATACATATAGTTCAAAGTGGAGGAAGCTGAGGTCCTCCACTAGCATAGTTTTGCTGTCGATTTCTTCTTGTAAATCCTTTCACTTCTCCTCTAAGAACTTGGATGCTATACCCCTTAGTGCATACATGTTTAATAATGATGTTATTTCATTGCCTATGGAGCCTTATTTAGTAGTTTCCTTCCTTATTTCTTTTAATTAGATCAAATTTTGCTTTTGTTTTATCTGAGATCAGGATTTCTACCCTTGCTTCTTTTGTTTTCTCCACCTGAAGCAAAATATATTCAACTCCAGTCTTTGACCCTCATTCTTTGTGTATTCTTGTGTTTCAAACGTGTTTCTTGTGAGCAACAGACGGTGGAATCATGTTTTTATAATCCATTCTGCTATCTGCTTCCATTTTATGATCAAGTTTATCCCATTCACATGTATGATTGCTATCTGTGTCTTTCTCTCCATCCGATTCCCCACTGCTTATGTATGCTTTTCTTTCTCCTTTTTTCCTTTCCCTCCTCACTAGATTTTTGCTGTTGAATAACACCTCCCTCAATCTTTCTTACTTTCTTCCAGCCCCCTCTCTTTTCTTTAATTTTTTTCTTTAGTGCTTCTTCCCTCCTTTCTATTCCCTCTCCATTTTGTTTTCCCTTTCTTCTCCTACTGACTATAGGACAAGTTAGATTTCTATGCCTGGGTACGTGACTCCCTCCTTGAACCAATTCCAATAATATTAACATTCCAACAATGCTCACCTCCCTCTCTTCCTTCCCTCTATTGTAACATGTCTTTGTGACACGTCGTGAGATGTAATTTATCCTTTGGCTTCTTCCCTTCCTCTCCTCATCATCCTTTGCATGTCTTAATTAGGTTTTCTATCAGAACATCAAAGTCAACTTGTATACAAGCCCACTGACTATGTATTTTCCTTCTTTTTTTAAAAGTAGAAATTTATTTATTTACCTTTTTACATTTATTTTCACAAAATTTTGGGTTCCAAATTTTCTCCCCATTTGTCCCCTCCCCCCACCCCAATACACCCAGCGTTCTAATTTCGCCTATCACCAATCTGCGCTCTCTTCTATCATCCTTCCCTTCTCTTATTCCCATCTTCACTGTTGTCCTGTAGGGCCAGATAACTTCCTATTCCCCATTACCTGCATTTCTTTTTTCCTAGTAGCAAGAACAATACTCAACAGTTGTTACTAAAAATTTGAGTTCCAACTTCTCCCCATCCCTCCCTCCCCACCCATTCCCTTTGGGAATGCAGGCAATTCAATATAGGTCATATCTGGGTAGTTTTGCAAATGACTTCCATAATAGTCGTGTTGTGTAACACTAACTATATTTCCCTCCATCCTATCCTGCCCCTCATTATTTCTATTCTCTCTTTTGATCTTGTCCCTGCCCGAGTGTTGACTTCAAATTGCTCCTTCCTCTCATTGCCCTCCCTTCCACCATCCCCCCCCACCCTGATTATCTCCTTCATCCCCACTTTCCTGTATTGTAAGATAGGTTTTCATACCAAAATGAGTATGCATTTTATTCCTTCCTTTAGTCGAATGTGATGAGAGTAAACTCAATGTTTTTTTTCTCACCTCTCCTCTTTTTCCCTCCACTAAAAAGTCTCCTGCTTCCCTTTCTATGAGAGATAATTTACCCCATTCCATTTCACCCTCTCTCCTCCCTCTACATTTCTCTCTTACCATTTCCCTTGATTTCTTTCAAGATATAATCCCATCCTATTCAATTCACTCTGTCCTCTCTGTCTCTCTGTGTGTGCATGTGAATATGTGTGTATGTGTACATGTATGCATGTACGTGTGTGTGTGTGTGTGTGTATGTGTAATCCCACCAACTATCCAGATATTGAAAAGTTTCAAGAGTTAAAATATTGTCTTTCCATATAGGAATGTAAACAGTTCCACTTTGGTAAGTCCCTTATGACTTCTCTTTGCTGTTTATTTTTCATGCTTCTTCTCATTCTTGTGTTTGAAAGTCAAATTTTCTTTTCAACTCTGGTCTTTTCATCAAGAATGCTTGAAAGTTCTCCATTTCATTGAAAGATCATATTCCCCCTGAAGTATTATACTCAGTGTTGCTGAGTAGGTGATTCTTGGTTTTAGACCTAGTTCCTTTGACTTCTGGAATATCCTATTCCACTCCCTTCGATTCCTTAATGTAGAAGCTGCTAGATCTTGTGTTATCCTGATTGTATTTCCACAATACTGGGATTGTTTCTTTCTAGCTGCTTGAAATATTTTCTCCTTGACCTGGGAATTCTGGTCTGGAATTTGGCCACAGTGTTCCTAGGAGTTTCTCTTTTTGGATCTCTTTCAGGCGGTGATTGGTGGTTTCCTTGAATATTTATTTTGCCTTCTGGTTCTAGAATATCAGGACAGTTTTCCTTGAGAATTTCATGAAAGGTGATGTCTAGACTCTTTTTTGATCATGGCTTTCAGGTAGTCCCATAATTTTTACATTGTCTCTTCTGGATCTATTTTCCAGGTCAGTTATTTTTCCAATGAGATATTTCACATTATCTTCCATTTTTTCATTCTTTTAGTTTTGTTTTATGATTTCTTGGTTTCTCAGAAAGTCATTAACCTCCATCTGTTCCATTCTCATTTTGAGGAACTATTTTCTTCAGTGAGCTTTTGCACCTCTTTTTCCATTTGGCCAATTCTGCTTTTGAAAGTATTCTTCTCCTCATTGACTATTTGAACCTCTTTTGCTAATTGAGTTAGCCTATTTTTCAAAGTGTTATTTTCCTCAGTATTTTGGGGGGGGTCTCCTTTATCAAGGTATTGACCTGTTTTTCATGCTTTTCTTGCATCTCTCTCATTTCTCTTTCCAGTTTTTCCTCCACCTTTCTAACTTGGTTTTCAAAATCCTTTTTGAGCTCTTACATGGCCTGAGCCCATTGGATATTTATTTCAGATGTTTGGGATACAGAAGCCTTGACTCCTATGTCTTTACCTGATGGTAAGCATTGTTCTTCCTCATCATAAAGGAAGGGAGGAAACATCTGTTCCCCAAGAAAGTAACCTTCTATGGTGTTATTTTTTTTCCATTTTCTGGACATTTTCCCAGCCAATTACTTGACTTCTGAGATTCCTGTCCACCTTTGCCTAGATCCGCCGAGGTAGTGCTTGGTGTGTGAGGTTCAAATGCTGCTCCCCAGACTCAGAGCTTTCAGTGACAGGCCTGGCTGCTATTCAGTGGAATTTATTTCTGGTGCTCAGGTGGGGGCAGGGCCACTTCCCAGGCTCAGTTCCGTCAGGGGTTTTATGTGGAAACCTTCAGTAATGGAGCTTCTGTTCCAGCTCCTGCCTCCTCTGGGAGCCTCTAGCCCCCCGCTGCCTCTGCTGCTGCCTCCCGAGGGGGCCTGGGTTATGAAGACACCTCGCTACACTCTCAGGCAGCCAAGAATTCTCTCTCACTGGACTGTGTGCCTGTGGGTGGAGGACCTTCACGGCCTCTGGAGATTCCTTCCCCGAAGCCTGCTCGGATCTGCTCCTCTTGGTGCCGCGCGACCAGGGAAGGTCTGGGCCCCGCTCCCCTCCGGTGTGCGACTGACCTTTGGGGTCGGTTTTTCAGGGCTCTCTGTAATGGAAATCTCCTTCACTCCGTTTCTGCACGGCTTCCACTCCTCCAGAATTTGTTGGGAGTTCTTTTTACAGGAAATCCATGCGCTGTGGGTTTGGAGCTAGCATATGGGAATCTTTCTACTCTGCCATCCCCTTTATTTTCCTTCTGAATGATATAATAAAGATGCTTTTCTCACTAGTTGTAAGTATAATCTCCCCATGTAGCAAAGTAAATCGTTTGTATGACTGAATTTTTTTTACTGTTTAGTTTTTAATGCTTTTCTTGAGTTATATTTGAAGATCAAATTTTCTCTTGAACTCTCATCTTTTCATAAGGAAATTCTGCAAGTCCTATATTTCATTGAATATCCATTTCCTCCCCTAAAAGTTTATGCTCAATTTTATTGTGTAGTTGATCTTTGGTTTTAGTCTAAGCTGGTTTGTCTTGTGGAATATTGTATTCCAAACACTCCAATCTTTTTAAATTAATTTGTTTTCGATTTCCTACAATCACTTCTGCAAAACTTAGATTTTCTCCCTCTCCTTCCCTCCCCCTACCTCTCCCAGATGTCATGTAATTTTATATAGGTTACATAATACATTCGTATTGAATACATTTTGACATTAGTCATGCTGCATAGAAGACTTAAAATGAATTGGAGAATCCATGAGAAAATCCCAAACAAAATAAAACATAACACAGGAGAAAATATTCTGCTTCATTCTGCCTTCCCATTCCATAGTTCTTTCTCTAGATCTGGATGGCATTTTGCCTCAAGAGTCCTTTGGAAAGGGTTTAGGTCCTTGAATTGCTGTGATGGGCTAAGTCTACCCGAAAATTCCTTGCACACTGTGATTGTTACTGTGTGTAATGATCTCCTGATTCTACTCGGTTCACTCAGCATCATTTTATATAAGTCCTTCCAGATCTCTCTGAAGTCTTCCTTAATTTCTTATAGCAGAAAAATACTCCATTACATTCATATATCACAACTTGTTCAGCCATTCTCCAATTGATGTGCATCCTCTCAATTTCCAGTTTGGGCCACCACAAAGAGAGTTGGTATAAATATTTTGGTACACGTTGGGACATTTCAAATTTTATTATTTCTTTGTGATACAGATCGAGAAGTGATATTCCAGGGTCAAAGGATATGCACACTTTTGTAATCCTTTAGGCATGGTTCAAAATTGCTCATCAGAACAGTTGGATTAACTTATAGCTCCATAGAAAATGAATTAGTCTGCCAACTATCCCACATCTTCTCCAACGTTTGTCATCTTCCTGATTTGTCATGTTAGCAAACCTGATAGGTGTGATGTGATACCTCAGAGTTGTTTTGATTTGCATCTCTCTAATCAATGTGATTTAGAACATTTTTTCATATGATTATAGGTAGCATTAATTTCTTCCTGTAAAAATTGTCTTTTCATTTCCTTTGTTCATTTATCAACTGGGAAATAACTTGTATTCTTGTACATTTGACTCAGTTCTCTATATATTTTAGAAATGAGGTTTTAATCACAGACACTAGTTGCAAAAATTCTTTCCTAGTTTTCAATTTCCCCAACTTTGGTTGCATTGGGTTTGTTTGTGCAAAACCTTTTCAAGTTGATGTAATCAAAATTATCCATTTTGCACTTCATACTGTTCTCTATCTCTTTGTTTCATCACAAATTTCTTCATTCTCCATAAATCTGACAAATGCACTATTCCTTGCTCCCCTAATTTGTTTATGATATTAGTCTTTATACCTAGATCGTGTATCCATTTGGACTTTACTCTTGTATACAGAGTCAAGCATTGGTCTATGCCCAGTTTCCACCACATTGTTATCCAGTTTTTCCAGCAATTTTTGTCAAACAGTGAATTCTTATCCCAGAAGCTGGGGCCCTTGGGTGTATCGAACAGTAGACTGTTATATACATTGACTGCTGTGTCCTAGGTATCTAATCTATTTCACTGGTCTACCCCTCTGTTTCTTAGTCAGCTTCAAGTGGTTTTGATGATTGCTGCTTTATATAAATTGCTATATTCATCGATAATGTGTCTTGAGTATCTAATATAGTCCACTGGTCTACAATAAAATTTGAGATTTAGTAAGGCTAGGTTGCCTTCCCTAGCAATTCTTTTCATTAATTCCCTTGATATTCTGGACGTTTTGTTCTTCCAGATGAATTTTGATATTTTTTTTGTTGCTCTGGAAAATGTTTTTCTGGTAGTTTGATTGCTTGTGTGATAATTATTCTCCCTGGGTTTGTTTTGGCAGGTAGAATCCCAGATATTTTATACTATCTCCGGTAGTTTTAAATGGGATTTCTCTTTCTATCTCTTGCTGTTAGGCTTTGTTAGTAATACATACATACATACATACATACATATATTTATGCAGATGATATATGTGGGTTTATTTGTAATGTGCAAATTTGCCAAAGTTGTTTATTATTTCAAGTATTATTTACTTGATTCTCTGGGATTCTCTAAGGATATTATCATAGCATTTGCAAAGAGTGATAACTTAGTTTCTTCTTTGTCTATTCTCAATCCTTCAATTGATTTTTCTTCTCTTATTGTTATAGATAACATTGCTAGGACCATATTGAATAACAGTTGTGATAACTGACATTTTATTTCATCCCTGATCTTACTGGAAACGAATCTAGTTTATCCTCATTGAATATAATGCTTGTTGATGATTTTAGGTAGATACTACTTATTACTTTATGGAAAGCTCCATTTATTCCTTTGCTCTCTAGTGTTTTCAATAGGAAAGGGTGTTGTATTTTGTCAAAAGCTTTTTCTGGATCTAGTGAGCTAATCATATGGTTTCTGTTAATTTTGTTCTTTTATGATCAATAATGCTCATAGTTTTCCTGCATTTCTGGTAGAAATTCTACCTGATCATAATTATTCCTGTGATAAGTTGCTGTTTTTTTTTCACTAAAATCCTATTCAAAATTTTTGCATTTGTATTCCTTAGAGAAATTGGTGTACAATTTTCTTTCTCTGTTTTGGCTCTTCTTGGTTTAGGTATCACAATCATGTTTGTATCATAAAAAGAGTTTGTTAGGACTCCACCAATTTTCCCAAATAATCTATATAGTATTGTAGTTAGTTTTACTTTAAATATTTGAAAGAATTCACTTGTAAATCCATCTGACCCTGGAGATATTTTCATAGGGAGTTTATTGATGGTTTATTCAATTTCTTTTTCTGAGATGGGGTTAAGTATTCAACTTCCTCTTCTGTTGATCTGGGCAATTTATATTTTTTAAAATATTCGTCCATCTCACTTAGATTGTCAAATTTATGGGCATACAATTGAGTAAAGTAAAATCTAATTATTCTTTTAATTTCCTCCTTTTTGGAGGTGAGTTCACCCTTTTCATTTTTGATATTGGTAATTTCTTCTTTCCTTTTTTAATCAAATTTACCAAAGATTTATCAATTTTCTTGGTTTTTTTCATAAAACCAACTCTTAGTTTTATTAGTTCCATAGTTTTCTTAATTTCAATCTCTCCTTTGGTTTTCAGTATTTCTAATTTACTATTTACTTGGAGATTTTCAATTTGTTCTTTTTCTAGTTTTTTCAGTTGTATGCCCAATTCATTGATCTCGTTCTCTATTTTATTCATGTAGGTGTTCAATGACATTAAACTTCCCCTAAGAACTGCCTTTGCCACTATCCCATAAGTTTTGGTAGCTTGCCTCATTATTGTCATTCTCTTCAATGAAGTTATTATTTGTTTCTCTGATTTGTTGTTTAACCCACTCATTTTTTAGTATTAGATTACTTTGTTTTCAATTATTCTATCTTTACATGGCCTTTTAACACATCTAATTTTTATTGCATGATAATCTGGGAAGGATGAATTGATTGTCTCTGACCTTCTGCATTGGATTGTAAGTTTTTTATACTGTCTTGTAAGGTTTTTATGCCCTCCAATATGGTCAGTTTTTGTATATGTGCCATGTACTGCTGAGAAAACAGTGTAATCCTTTCTATCCCCATTCAGTTTTCTCTAGAGATCTCTCATACCTTATTCAGAGTTCCATTCACCTCCTTAACTTCTTTCTTGCTTATTTTGAAGTTAGATATATCAAGTTCAGAGAGGGCGAGGTTGAAGTCCCCCACTAATGTAGTTTTGCTCTCTGCTTCTTCCTATATCTCCCTTTACTTGTCCTCTAAGAATTTAGATGCTATACCACTTGGTGCACATATGTTTAGTAATGATATTGCCTCATTGTCTATGGTACCTTTTAGCACGATATAGTTTCCTTTCTTATCTCTTCTGATTCGATTTATTTCTGCTTTAGCTTTGTCTCAAGTTAGGATTGCTACCCTTGCTTTTTCTTACATCAGCTGAAGCATAATATCTTCTGTTCCAACCTTTTACCTTTACCCTATGTATATCCCCCTGTTTCAAATGTCTTTCTTGTAAACAATATATTGTTGGATTATGGTTTTTAATCCATTCTACTATCCACCTCCCTTTTATGGGAGAACTCATCCCATTCACATACACAGTTATGTTTACTCTCTGTCTTTCTCTCTATCCTATTTTCCCCATTTATGCTTTTAGTTCTTCCTTCATCCCTCCCCTTCAAAATAGAGTTTTTGTTTTTGACCACAGCCTCCCTCAGTCTTCCCTGCCTTCTACAGCCCCCTCCCTTTATTTCCCCCTTTCCTATACTATTTCTTCCCTCCCTTTTAGCCTCCCCTCCATTTTCTTTCCCCTCTTCATTCCTGCTGCCTATAGGGCAAGTTGGATTTCTATACCTAACTGAATTTTTCTTCCCTCGAACCAAATCAGATGAGAGTAAATTTCAAACAGTGCTCATCTCCCCCCATCATTCCCTCTACGTAATAATACATTTGTACCTGTTCCTGTGGAGTAATTTACCTTTTTCTATTTCCTCCTTTCCACATCTCCTGTTACAATCCCTTCACACCCTTAAATCGTTTTTTTTTGTCATCACCTCAGTTAATTTATACCCAATACCTCTATCTATGTATATCCCTTTTAAATAGCATAATAAATATACAATTCTCAAGATTAACAAGTATCATCTTTCCTTATAAGGATGTAAGCAGTTTGCCCGTATTGAATAACAAGTTTTTTCTCCCCTGTTTACCTTTTATTCCTCTCTTGAGACTGGTATTTGAAGATCAAATTTTCTATTGGACTCTGGCCTTTTCATCTGGAAGGTCTGAAAATTCCTTATTTCTTTGAAGGTCCATCTTCTTGCCTGAAATATTATGCTTAATTTTGCTTTGGATATAGTCCAATTTCCTTTGCCTTATGAAATATTATTTTCCAGTCCTTCAATCTTTTAATGTTGAAACTGCAAAATCCTGTGTGATCCTGACTGTAGTTCCTTGACATTTGAATTTTTTCTCTCTGCTTGCATTATTTTTGCCTTGCATTATCTCATAATTCTGGAATTTGACTACAATATTCCTTGACATTTCAACTTGGAATTTCTTTCAGGAGGTATTTGGCAGATTCTTTTGATGACTACTTTACCCTCTAACCGGTTCTAGGACCTCAGGGCAGATTTCCTTGATGATTTCTTGAAAAATGATGTCCAGGTTACTTTTTTCATCACAGTTCTCAGGTTGACCAATAATTCTTAAGTTATCTCTCCTGGATTTACTTTCCAGGAGAGTTGTTTTTCCAGGTAGATATTTTGCATTTTCTTCTCTTCTTTCATTCATTTGATTCTGTTTGATTGCTCCTTCATATCTCATGGTCATTATCTTCGATTTGCCTAATTCAAATTCTTAAGGACATTATTTTCTTTAGTGAGTTTTTGTATCTCATTTTCCATTTGATCAATTCTATTTTTCAAGGAGTTGTGTTATTTTTTTGTGGTGTACAATTTTGTCAATTGTATTTTTAAAGGAATTGTTCAATTTTTCTTATTTGACTTTTCAATTACCTCTTGATCTTTTCCAAGAATGCTTTTTAGTCTTGAGACCAGTTCATATTTTCCTTTATGGTTTTGGATGTGAGTATATTGAGAATATTGTTCTCTCCTGAATTTGCATTTTGATCCTCCCTATCACCATAATATCTGTCTGTGGTCACTGTTTTTCTTTCTTGTCTTTCTTTCTCATAGTGTTTGCCTTTTTCTGGCCTTTAAAATTGACCTCTGCTTTTAGGGCACAGGGTTTTGTGTGCTGGGGCCTCAGGTGCTGGTAGCTGGAGACTCTAGGAGTCTGGTAGCTTATTTGGTGCTGAGGTTGAAGTGGTAGTGTTGTTGGGTGTGTGATGGGTGTGTGATTGGTGTTGATGTTTGCCTGTTCTAGATTCTTCCACTGGTTTGATGAGGTTGGGCTTGACACTGAGTTCCTGGGATACCTCCCATCCTGTACTGGTCCCCTTCAACCATAACAAGAGGGACCTTTCCTGTTAATCACCCTTGCCTCCCAAGCTAAAAGACTGTTGCATTCAGTTTTTCTGATGTCTCCACTGTTTCAGGATTTTTCCTAGGGCTGTATTCTCCAGGTTTATCAAAGTCAGTATGGGAGGTAATTGGTCTATTCCCAACTTTTGCCAGAAGACTTTCCAGGTTTCTCAACAATTTATATCAAATAATGAATTCTTACACCAAAACTATATACAAAATTCTATAATTTTGGTAAAATTGTCATTTTAGTTTTATGTCTACTCATGAACAACTAATAACTCCCCATTTATTTCAATCTGATTTTATTTTTATACAAACTTTTTTTTTTTTAACAGTTTTGTTCATATAGATTCTGGGCTTGTTTTGGTACTTGTATTCCCAGGTATTTTATACTATCTAGCACTATTTTCATTGGGGTTATTCTAGCTGTATCTTCCTGCAGAATCCCTTTGGTAATATATAGGGGTATGCTGATGATTTATGTGTGTTTACTTTATATCCTGACACTTTGCTGAAATTATTAATTATTTCAATTAATTTTTTAGTTGTCTTTTGGATTTTTCAGGTATGTCATATCATCTGTGAAAAGAGATATTTTTGTTATCTCATTCTCTATTCTGATTACTTTTACTTTTTTTCTCCTATTGCTACTGCTAGGATTTCAAACACAACCACTCACTTCCACAAAATTTTGAATGTCAAGTTTTCTTCCAATTTCTCCCCTTGCCATACTCAGGACAGTGTGCATTCTGATTACCCTTTCTTCCAATATGCTCTCCCTTCCATTACACACCCCATCCCCTTCCCTTCTATTTTCCTGTAGGAAATAGTGGTTTCTGTCCCCCCTTGCCTATTTCTTAATAGCACTTAAAAACAATTTTTTTAGTATTCATATTTAATCCACGTTCTCTCTTTCCCCCTCCCCATGCACACTCATTGAGAAGGCAAGTAATTTGATATAGGTTATACATGTATACATACACATGTATACATATACATATACATCTTTTTCTGATCATAGATTTCAGGGAGTCCAGTAATTTTAAAATTATCTCTCCCAGATGTATTTTCTAGGCCAGTTGTTTTTCCAATGAAATACTTCACATTGGCTTCTGTTTTTTCATTATTTTGGTTTTGTTTTATAATGTCTTGATTTCTTATAAAGTCATTAGCTTTCATTTGCTCCATTCTAATTCTAAAGGAATTGCTTTCGTCAGTGAACTTTTGGAATTCTTTTTCCATTTGTCCTATTATGCTTTTTATTGCATTCTTCCTCTCATTGGCTATTTAGACCTCTTTTGGCATTTGGATTAGTCTGCTTTAAAAACTATTTTCTATTTTTCCAATTTATATATTTTAAGTTTTCAACATTCATTTCCACAAGATTCTGAGTTTCAAGTTTTCTCCCTATCTCTCTCCTCCTCCCAATCTGATTACTCCTTCCTCCAATACACCCTCCCATTTATCACACTCCTCCCTTCCCTTATCCCCATCTTCTCTCTTTCTTGTAGGACAAGATAGATTTCTATACTCCATTACCTTGCATTTCTTATTTCCCAGTCGTATGCAAAAGCAATTCTCAATATTCATTACTACAACTTTGAGATCCAACTTCTCTTCCTTCCTCCCTCCCCACCCATCCCCACTAAGAAGGCAAGCAATTCAATAAAAGGCTATATATGTGTAGTTTTGCTAAAGGCTTCCATAACAATCATGTTGTGTAAGACTAACTATACTTCCCTCCATTCTATCCTGCCCCCTCATTTATTCTAGTCTCGTTTTTGGCTTTATCCCTCCCCAAAAGTGTTTACTTCTAATTGCTCCCTTCTCTCATTTTCCCTCCCTTCTACCAATCCCACCAAACCCCAGTTATTCCCTTCTCCCCTACTTTCCTATAGTGTAAGACAGGATGTGCATGGATGTTATTCCCTCTTTAAGCCAAATGTGATGAGAGTAAGTTTCACTTTTTCCATCTCACCTTCCCCTTTTCCCCTCCTTTGTAAAAGATTTTTCTTGCCTTTTTCATGAAAGATAATTTGCCCCATTCCATTTTTTCCCTTTCTTCTCCTAATATATTCCTCTCTCACCCCTTAATTTTATTTTTCTACATATCGTTCCTTCCCATTCAACTCACTCTGTGCCTTTGCATACACACACACACACACACACACACACACACAGACACACACTGTGTGTCTGTGTGTGTGTAATCCCTCTAAGTACCCAAATACTGAGAAAAGTCTCAAGAGTTACAAATATTATCTTTTCATGTAGTAAGGGAAGCAGTTCAACTTTAGAAAGTTACTTATTATTTATTTACTTTTTCATGCTTCTTTTTATTCTTGTGCTTGAAAGTCAAACTTTCTATTCAATACTGGTCTATTTCATTGAATGACCATTTTTCCTCTGAAGTATTATACACAGTTTTGCTGAGTAGGTGATTCTTTTTTTTTTTTAATTTTATTTTATTTTTCATTTTTAACACAGTTCATATCACATAAAACAATTCCAAATTTTGGTTAGGTGATACTTCTTTTTAAAGTATTTACAATATAGATCACAAAAGAATTTTTTTAACGTTAACCAACTGAGACACAAAAAATATTTATATGTGCTGTCTTCACAACTCCTTGTCCTAATTGTCTCCACAGTATTACCAAGAATTAAAGGACCCTAACTTATTGTTGTTGATCTAAAGCCCTAAACCTAATAGTTTAATTTTAGACTTAACCTCGGATGTTCCCCTACTAACAATCTATAATTTAATAAATCTGGTGTTAAAAGTACAAGCCTTTTGACTATAGGAAATTGCCACTAAGAGTAGGGACATTGCAGGGAGCCAATATCTCCTCAACTTCATGTCAATTCCAGGTAGGAGTAGATTGTCCACTTGCATTCAGTCAGGCTTAAAGTCCCACACTTCCCACGAGATCACCTTTGGCAGTTCATACCAGCATCTCACAGGCTTACTGGCATCATGGATTGGAGGCTCAGACTGCCTTTCTTGCTATCCATACCTGGACTTACACGCAGAAGAACAGTCACTTAATAATCCCATGGCATCTTAAAATAGCAAGTTCCAATAACCACATTTCAAATATGACTATAATTTCGCTTTGGCTAAAGAATATCTTTTGAAGCAAGTCTTAAATGGCTTATATGCCTTTCTACACATGTTCTAGTTCTTGATTAAATAGCAATCATAAAATCAAATTTATCATTAAAACCTTAACTTTTCCATCAATGCCAAATTTTACCCAAAGTTAACTGCTTCTAGGAAATTTAGACTAAAATTCTTTTCCCCAAACTAAAGATGTTTTTGATTTATTCTCAGTAATTAATTCAGTCAATTGTTTTAATACCAATTGCTTTTGCATAACTTTGCAACATGTCTGATTTTTCTCCCTATAACTACCCTCCCCCCTGTTTCCTAACATCTTGCATTCTGATTACTCCTTCCCTCAAAGTACCCTCCCTTCTATCACACCCCACCCTTCCATTATCCTCATCTTCTTTTCTTGCAGGGAAAGATAAATTTCTATACCTCATTCCCTATATTTCTCATTTCCCAGGTATATGCAATAAAAACTCTGAACATTCATTACAAATATTTTGAATTCTGACTTCTCTCCCTCCCTCCCTCCTTCCCTCTCTCCCTCCCTACCAATCCCCACTGAGAAGGCAAGCAATTCAATACAGACTAAATATGTGTGGTTTTGCAAAAGACTTCCATGACAATCATGTTGTGTAATACTAACTATATTGTCCTCTATCTTACTCTATCCTCCCTTATATTTTTTATTCCCTCATTTGACTTTGTCCCTTCCCAAAAGTGTTTATTTCTAGTTACTCTCTTTTCCCATTTGTCTTCCCTTCTATCATTCCCCTCACCCCACTTGTTACCTCCTCCCCTACTTTCCTGTGGTATAAGATAGATTTTCATATCAAATTTAGTGAACATGTTATTCTCTCCTTCTGCCATATGTGGAGAGAGTAGCTTCACTTTTCCCCTCTTCCCTTCTCCCTTTTCTCTTCCATTGAATAAGATTTTTCTTATCTCTTTTATGAGTTATAGGCTGCCCCATTCCATTTCTTCCTTTCTCCTCCCGGTATTTTCCTCCCTCATCCCTTAATTTTTATTTTATTTTATTTCATTTTTTTGTGTGGATATCATCTCTTCTGATTCAACACAACCTGTACTCTCTATCTATATATGTGTATGTGTGTGTATGTACAATCCTTCCACCTACCCAAACACTGAGAAAAGATTCATGAGTTACAAATATTTTCTTTCCATGTAGGAATGCAAACAGTTCAATTTTAGAAAGTTTTTTTGATTTCTCTTTCCTGTTTACCTTTTCATGTTTCTCTTCATTCTTGTGTTGGAAAGTCAAATTTTCTATGCAGTTCTGGTCTTTTCCTCAACATGAATGCTTCATATCATTGAATGACCATTTATTCCCTTGAAGTATTATTCTCAGTTTTGCTGGGTAGCTGATTCTTGGTTTTAATCCAAGTTCTTTTGAATTCTGGAATATCCTATTCCAAGCCCTTCAGTCCCTTAATGTTGAAGCTGCCAGATCCTGATTGCATTTCCACAGTACTTGAATTGTTTCTTTCTAACTAACTACAGTATTTTCTCCTTGATCTGGGAACTCTGAAATTTGGCCACAATATTCCTAGGAGTTTCTGTGTTCAGGTCTCTTTCAGGAGGTGATTGGTGGATTCTTTCAATATTTATTTTGCCTTCTGGTTCTAGCATATCAGGACAGTTTTCTTTGATAACTTCATGGAAGATAATGTCTAAGCTCTATTTTTTGTCATGGTTTTCAGGTAGTCCCGTAATTTTTAAATTGTTTCTCCTGGATTTATTTTCCATGTCAGTTGCTTTTCCAATGAGATGATTCACATTATCTTCTATTTTTTCAAACTTTTGATTTTGTTTTTTAACTGCTTGGTTTATCTCATAGTCATTCATTTCCCTGAACTCAATTCTCTCTTTCAACAAATTATTTTGTTCAGTGAGCTTTCTTCTCCATTTCGCTAATTCTGCTTTTTAAAGCCTCTTTCTTTTCATTGGCTTTTTGTACCTCTTTTTCCAATTAAGTTAGTCTCTTTCTAAAGGTGTTATTTTCCTCAGCATTTTTTTGCTTCTCCTTTAGTAAGCTGCTAACTCTCTTATCGAGCTCTTCTATTGCCTGAGCCCAGTTTAAGATCGCTTTGGAGATCTTTCCTCTGACAGTATGCCTTATCCTTCCTCATCTGAAAGGATGGGAGGAGATATCTGTTCACCAATAAAGTAAACCTCTATGGTCTTATTTTTTCCTTTGGGGGCATTTTCCTAGCCAGTTACTTGACTTCTGAGTTTCGTCTCCACAACCACCTTGCCTCCAGTTCCGCCAAGCCAGCACTGGGAGCTGAGATTCAGATGAGCTGCTCCAACGTCCCAGGGGCTTTAGGCAGGGACAGGGCCTCTATTCAGTGTGAGATTAAAATCAGCTGCTCAAGTGGAGGCAGGGCGGCCACACAGGACGCAGTTTCCTCAGGGACTTTACATGTAGCCTTCAACTATGGAAGCTGCTGCTGCCTACCTTGGGAGCCTCCATCTGCTGCTGCCTCCACTGCTGCCACCTGAGGAGGCCCAAGTTACAGGGAACACCCTGCTCCCTTCTCGGCCAGCCAAAAAAACCCTCTCACTGTCCTTTGGTACCTGTGGGTTGAAGGATCTGTGCTGTCACTGAAGATACTGTCCCTGAAGCTTGCTCAGCTCTAACCCTCCCAGTGTCACAAGATCAAGTCTGGAATGGGCTGTGCTCCATGTCTAGTGTGACAGACCTTTCCCATTGGTCATTCCAGTCACTCTGGGATAGAAATCTCCTGCACAGCATTGTTCCTTGGCTTCTGCTGCTCTAGAATTTTTTGACAGTCTTTCTTTACAGGTATTTTATGGGCTGTGGGGGAAGAGCTGGTGTATGTGCATTTTTCTACTCCATCATCTAGGGTAGATGATCCTTGATTTTAATCCTAGTTCCTTTGACTTCTGGAATATCATATTCCAAGACCTTGGATCCTTTATTATAGAAGCTGTTAGATCTTGTGTTATTCTGATTGTATTTCCTCAATACTCAAGTTGTTTCTTTCTAACTGTTTGCAATATTTTCTCCTTGACCTGGGAACTCTGGAATTTGACTACAATATTTCTAGGCATTTGACTTTTCAGATGTCATTCAGGAGATTATCAGTAAATTCTTTCAATATTTATTTTGCCCTCTAGTTCTAGAATATCGGGGCAGGTTTCCTTTATAATTTTATGAAAGATGATATCTAGGCTCTTTTTTTTTATTATGGCTTTCAGATAGTCCCATAATTGTTAAACTATCTCTCCTGAACCTATTTTCCAGATCAATTGTTTTTCCAAGGAGATATTACACATTATCTTCTATTTTTTCATTCTTTTGGTTTTCTTTTGTAATTTCTTAATTTCTCATAAAGTCATTAGCTATCATCTGCTTCATTCTAATTTTTAAAGAACTATTTTCTTCAATAAGCTTTTGAACCTCCTTCTCCTTTTGGCTAATCTTGCTTTTTAAAGCATTCTTCTCCTTATTGGCTTTTTGGACCTCTTTTACCAATTGAGTTAGCCTATTTTTCAAGATGTTATTTTCTTCAGCATTTTTTTTTTGGGGGGGGGGTCTCTTTTAGCAAGCTGTTGACTCACTTTTTGTGGCCTTCTTGAATCTCTCTCATTTCTCTTCCCAATTTTTCCTCCACCTCTTTTACTTAATTTTCAACATTCTTTTTGTGCTCTTCCATGGTCTGAGACCACTGCATATTTGTTTTGGAAGTTCTGAATGCAGAAGCCTTGACTTCCTCTGATGGTATGCATTATTCTTCCTTATCCAAAAGGGTGCAAGAAAATACCTGTTCACCAAGAAAGTAACCTTGTATAGTCTTATTTTTTTCACTTTGTTGGGCATTTTTCCAGTCAGTTACTTGACTTTTGGGGCTTTTGTCAAGAGGAGGATATACTCCATGGATCTGTAAGTTCTCAGTTTCTCCAAATGGACAGTAAAGGGAGAGAAGTTCTCTTCTCTCCTGGTCTGTGCTCTGGTCTGGGAGCAACAAAAAACATTTCTGCCCAGAATCTGGGAGTAGAATTCCCTCTCTACAACTGCCTCCAGCTCCACCATGCCAGCACTCTTCCTCACCCCAGGGTGGAGCTCAGGGCTGAGATTCCGAACAGTGACTCAATTCCCCTAGGCACTTCAGGTGGAGGGGTCCAAAAATAGATGCTGTTGCTGAAGTGGCTGCTGGTGGCAGTCCAGACAATATTACCTTCTCCTGTATGAAGAGCTTTCTCACTTACCTTTGAAGCTGTCTTTTGAGTTTGTGAGTTGAGCAATATGGGAACTGCTGCTGCAGGGGATTTCATCCCCTGAAGCCTGTTCCTGGTCCTTCCCCTGCCTTGCAGTGTGTCCCATGCTGGGCTTCCCTCTGCCCCACAACAGGTGCAATAAAATTTTCTTGTTTGCCTTCCAGGCTGTCTTGGGCTGGAGTCTCTTTCACTTTGTCGTTTCATGGCTTCTGCTGTTCTAGAATTTGTTTAGAGTCATTTTTATAGGTATTTTATGGGTAATGTTGGGAAGTTTCTGCAGGTCTGACTTTTTACTCCACCACGTTGGCTCCCAGCAATTAATATTTTTCTTGAAGGCTTTAGATGCAGGCATTTTGTCTTTGTTTTCTTCTTCTGTTTGGATATTTTGATTTTCCTTGTCACCAATGATGTAAGAAAATACCTATTCACTGAGAACACAAGAATCTATAATCTTTTTCTTTTTCCCCAGTTTGCTTATTTTCCCAGGAAGTTACTTGACTTTTGAGCTCTTTTTTAAGTAGAGGACTCCAGAAGCAACTCTTGCTTCAGCAATGGCGGCTTCCACCCTGGACTTGGGGCCTGGACAGTGGCCAATGCTGTGGCCAGAGCTCAGACTGAAGCTGAGGTCAGACCATGTTCCCTTCTCAGTTAAGTAAGTTAAGTAAGACTTTTGAAGCTGTTTTTGACATTTTGGGGTCGAGAAGTCTGGAAACTGTAGCAACTCAGTGATTCAATTCCTTCAGGCCTCCTTCAGCTCTGTCCACACCAATATGACACATGTCAGCTGCACTCTTCTCCCAGACCCTTCCTTTTGATCTTCCAGATTGCCTTGGGGTAGAAATTTGCTTCACTCAGTGATTCTGTGGGTTAAGCAACTCTATAATATGTTTAGAGTCATTTTTACAGATTTTTTAGGGGTTTGGGAGCAGAGTTCTAGAAGGTTCCTGCTTCTATGCCACCTTCTTGACTTCACCTTACCCAGAATATATTGTGACTGTTTATAGTCATTTGCATCTTGTCTCCCTCATAAAAATGTGAGTTCCTTGAAGGTTTTAAATGTTTTTGCCTTTCTTATTTTGTCAGTGCTTAGCATAGTGTATGATGAATAGTAAGTGCTTAATAAATGCTTGCTGACTGAGTGACTGACCAATGCCACATCACCTATTTAACTACCAATTGTTACAGCTTCCCAGAGCCTGACCTTTCTCATTGACAACATGAATGCCCAAGGTACCATGATCAATCTAGATTTATGTGTTCTGTTCAGTACCAATGGATTCTTGGGAGAAATTATAAGTTTTCTATTGTTCTTGGGAGCCTGTAACCTAGTTCCCATTTCCACCCCTTTTATGGATAGCAATATTTCCTTCATATTTCTAGGCATGTGGTCAGTGTGGACACATTCAATTAGAATCTTGATTTGATCTCCCTGAAGAAATTCTCTTCCTCTTTCATGTTGCATTTCAACTTATCCCCAATGAAATAATCATGGTATGATTGAATTGATAAACAAAAGCATAGTTTCACTGTGTAGTCTTTACTTATATGTGTGGCAGTCAATCCAAATGTATTAAAATAATCAACACAGAAACAGTGTTTGTGCAACTAAAGATCTTCCCAGATTCATGTAACACCTAACCAGTCTAGAAATATGAAACCATTTCAGGAATTCCCAGACACACTTCAGGTTTTTAGATTCTAAACTTCCTTATATATCAGCAAATATCCTGAATGTCATATCTAAAGAGAACACCTTGTGCTCATGCAGCAATTTGATAAGTGCCTTACCCAAGGTTACCCAGTTAATAATTGACAGACCTGGATTTTGAATGCAATTCCTTTGACTGCAAATTCAACATACTTTCCCATTTATCACACTAAGTCTCTTGCCTCCCTGTTCTAGCCATATCTCCAGATTCGTTTCCTTGCTACTTGCCTCATGAACCTGTACTGCTCAGAAACACACACATTCAATGTTATATTCATCAGGGAAAAATGACTGCAGGGTCAAGAATAAAGTATCCATCTCTATGGTCATTTTTTAATCTTCTCTTGCATTTCACTCCAATATTCTGTATTGCTATAGCCTCCATTACATTAAAACTAGGCATGTAACCAGATGCCAACAAAGGTATCAGAAGTGAAATATTTAGAGATCAGAAGTCTTGGTTTTTTAGTCATAAAAATTCTGCTACCACATGTAGATTTTAAATAATAAGTTACTATTGAATGTTCCTCCACAATTTTATCTACCATCTTTCTACATCAAACTTGGAGTGCTTATCTCTAAATCCCAACTTTGGCACAGAAAATGGGTGAGAGATTTCCCTAGTCCATAGGACTATGAAAAACCTTTAAAGTTATTCCTCTTCCATAAGAATTGATAAGGGCACAAAAACTAACAACTGCATTGTAATTCTAGTTGATATGTGACAATGCTGTTTTGTGTTATTTGGGAGAAATAAACAAATATGAGAAGATATTTTTCATTTTAATAATTGACAGATATTCTTTGAATTCACTTAACTTTTCCTTAAAAACTTTAGATGGTCAAGGGATGGAGGCAGAGACAAGATGGTTGAGTAAAAGTGGGGACTTTTAGAGCTCTCTCTACTTGTCCAGTTTGTAAAAGATAACTCTAAACAAATTCTGGAGCTGCAGAACCCAGAGAATGACTGAGTGAAGCAAATCTCCAGGCCAAGACATCCTGGAAGCTTGAAAAGAAGTGTCTATTTCACCTTGCTGAGAGTAGAGCACAGTCCAGCCCAGGACACAACAGCACAGATGAGACCTGAGCAGGGACTGAATCTCTTGCACCTAGGGTGGTTTACAGACTTCAAAACCCCCAAAATCTGGGTACAAATTGGAAGGTCAGTGAAAAAAAACCTGTCAGACCTGTGTAAGAGAGTAGAGTGGTCTGACCCCCAACCCTAGGGTAGCAGAGGTGGCAGAGGAGCCCACAGCAACTATAAAAGCAGGAGGGGCAGCTGCAACAGCAGTTTCTGCCCACTTGAAGTGGATAACTACCTTGACAAAGAGCTCAAAATTCAAGGAAGTGCCTGGGGAAATGAGCAAAACTGGAAAAAGAGTCAGACTATGGAATTTTACTTTGGGAAGACCAAAATATACAAACAGAAGAAAACAACAATCAAAGTTCTACATCCAGAGCTGCCAAGAAAAATAAGAATTGAACTCAGGCCATGGAAGAACTAAAAAATGATTTTGAAAATCAAATAAGAGAAGGAGAGGACAAATTAGAAAATGGGAGTGATGCAAGAAAATCATGAAAAATGAATCAACTGCTTGCTAAAATGGATGCCCAAAATTGCTGAAGACAATAACACCTTAAAAATAGGCTAACTGAAATGGCAAAAGAAATTCAAAAAGCCAATGAGGAAAAAATACCTTAAAAAGCAGAATTGGCCAGCAGGAAGAGGAGATCCAAAATCTCACTGAATAAAATAATTATTTAAAGATTATAATGGGGCAGATGGAATTTAATGACTTTATGAAAAATCAAGAAATTATAAAACAAAATGAAAGGAATGAAAAAATAGCAAACAATTTAGAATATCTCTTTGGAAAAGGCACTGATATTGAAAACAGACTGAGGAAAGACAATTTAAAATTATTGTACTACCTGAAAGCCATGATCAAAATAAGAGTCTAGATATCATCTTTCAAGAAATTATCAAGGAAAACTATTTTGATATTCTAGAACCAGAAGGTAAAATACATTTTAAAAGAATCCACCAATCACCTCTTGAAAGAAATCCCAAAGAAAAACTCTTATGAATGTTGTAGCTAAATTCCATAACTCTCAGGTCACAAAATATTACAAGGAGCTAGAAAAAAACAATTCAAGTGTTGTGAAAACACAATCAGCATTCAGTTCTATCAGTTTCTACATTAAGTGATCAAAGAGCTGGATATAGGATATTCCAAAGGTCAAAGGAGCTAGGATTAAAACCAAGAACCACTTACCCAGGAAAACTGAGTATAATATTTCAGGGGAAAAGTGATAATTCAATGAAATTCAATGAGGACTTTCAAGTATTCTTGATGAAAAGACCAGAGATGAATAGAAAATTTGACTTTCAAACACAGGAATCACAAGAAGCATAGAAAGGTAAATAGGAAAGAGAAATAATAAGGGACTTACAAAAATTGAACTGTTTACATTCCTACATGGAAAGATCATATTTGTAATTCTTGAGACTTTTCTAAATATTAGGGTAGTTGAAGGGATTATACTTATATACACAGAAGGCATAGGGTGAGCTGAATATAAAGGGAAGGTATTTTTAAAAAGACAATTAAGGGGTGAGAGAGGAATATATTGGGAGAAGAAAAAGGGAAAATAGAATAGAGAGGCAAAAGAAATCTTTTTCAATTGAGGTAAAGAGTGGAGAGGTGAGAGAGAGTGATCCTTCCTCTCATTGCATTTGGGTTAAGAACAGAATAACATACACACCCAGTTTGGTATTAAAATCTATCTTACAATACAAGAAGGTAGGGGGAAGGAGATAAGCGAGGGTTGCAGGGTTGATAGAAGGGAGGCAAATGGGAGGAGTGGGTAATTAGAAGTAAATTTTTTGATGAAAGCCTAGGTCAAAAGAGAGAATGGAATAAAAGGGGGACAGGATAAGATTGAGGGAGATATAGTTAGTGTTTCATAACATGTCTGTAATGGAAGTGTTTTGCATGACAACATATGTATAACCTATAACAAATTGCTTCCTTTTTCAGTAGGGATGGGTGGGTAGTGAGGAAGGGAGAGAATTTACAACTCAGAGTTATAAATACAAATGTTGAAAATTGTTTTTACGTGCAATTGGAAAATAAGACATACAAGATTCCTGGCTCAGAAGAAAGCAGATGAAATTCAGTTTTATGCTCATAGTAACAATCAGAAGATCTTTTATGATTCCCTGAAAGCTATTTATGGAGCAAAAACCTATGATGCCTCACAACTACTCAGAGTTGATGGAGGCACATTGATTACTGATAAGGACATGATCCTAGAGAGAATAGTTCCATAGTGTTCTCAACAGACCATCATCAATCAATGCTGAGGCCATTGACCACTTACTTCAGGTTCAAGTCAGTTGCTCCTTAGCTGAACTTCTGGCTGAAAAAGAGGTTTTGAGGGTCATTAGGTTCCTTTCATGTGGCAAAGAACCTGGTACTGATTCTATTCCAGCTGAGATTTACAAGGTAGGGGAACCATTGCTCATACAAAAGCTGAATGAAATTTTCCAATTTATATGATGAAAGGAGGTTATCCCCCAGAAGTTCAAGGATGCTTCCATTGTCCATCTCTATAAGGGTAAAGGTGACAATCACAAGGGGTTCTCTCTCTTACTCATTGCTGGCAAAGTTCTCGATAGAGTCCTCCTTAATAAGATGATCCTTCACCTGGAAGATGGTCATATACCTGAAAGCAAGTGTGGCTTCAGAAAGGGCTGAAGAATAGTTGACATAATGTTTGCTGCCTGACAACTCTGAAAGAAAGGCCAGGAGAACAGAAATCTGTACACAACCTTTGTAGATCTGACCAAGGCTTTTGACACTGTTAGTCATGGGAGATTATGGAAAATTATGTCAAAATTTGATTCTCCAGAGAAGTTCATCAATATTATATGTCAATTTCATGACGGCAGGTTTCCCCAGGTTCTAGATAATGGACAATGCTCTCAGTCACCAATGGAGTGAAACAGGGCTGTGTGTTTGCTCCCATGCTTTTTAATATGATGTTTTCAGTCATGTTGACTAATGCTTTCAATGAGGACAAACACAGCATCAAGGTCAACTACCGTACTGATGGCAAGTTCTTCAATTTGAAAAGGCTACAAGCCAAGACCAAAGTGGAGGGAGTGTTGGTGCATGATTTTCTGTTTGCAGATGATTGTTCACTCAGTGCAGCCTCTGAAGCTGAGATGCAACAAAGTATGGATCAATTCTCTGCTGTCTGTGCTAATTTTGGTCTAATAATTAATATAAAGAAAACAAAGGTGCTCTATCAGTCACCATCACACCATCCATACATGGAACCATTGGTTACAACAAATGGAGAAGTTTTGAATGGTGTGGATAAGTATGCTTGCCTTGGTAAGGTACTTTCCAGGGATGTACCCATTGACAATGAGGTTGATGCATGCATTGCCAGAGCTAGCCCAGTGTTTGGGAGGTTCCGAAGTAAAGTTTGGGAGAGAAGAGGTATTAGACTGTTACCAAATTGAAGGTATACAGAGCTGTTTTGCTGACCTCATTTTTATATGCTTGTGAAACATGGCCAATCTACCAGTGCCATGCCAGGAAACTTGAACTGTCTTACGAAGATTCTGAGGATCACCTGGAAGGACAAGATACCAGACACTGAAGTCCTTGCTCAAGCTGAACTGCTAAGTATTCAAAGCACGCTTCAGAGAGTGCAACTCCAATAGGTAGGCCATGTTGTTTGCAGGCAAAATGTATACTTGCCAAAAAGATTACTTTATGGAGAACTCACATGGAGTGGGCGATCACATGGTGGATCAGAAGAAATGGTACAAGGACACTCTCAAGGTCTCTCTGAAGAACTTTGGATTTCACTGTGCAACATGGGAGACAATGGCACAGGACAGCTCAGCATGGTGTGCCCACATCAGAAAGGGTGCTGTACTCTTTGAGAGAAGCAGAATTGAACCAGCACAAATATTCACATGGACTATCTGTGCCCAATCTGTGGTAGAACATTCCAAGCTCATATTGGTCAGATGAGCCGTAGCTGGACACATTGAAATTTCACTTTAAAAAGGTGAAGTCATTTTAGTCCTCTTAGAAGATGAAGGAGAACAACTAACCATTCCCCCACCCCACTTATCTCCTTCTCTCCTACTTTCCTGTAGTGTAAAATAGATTTTCATTCGAAATTGATTTTCATGCCATATATATGTATGTATGAATGTATGTATATATGTATATGTATAATCCCACAAACTACTCAAATATTAAGAAAAGTTTCAGGAGTGACAAATATGATCTTTGCATGTAGGAATGCAAACAGTTGAGATTTAGTAAGTCACTAATGATTTCTCCTTCCTGTTTACCTTTTTGTGATTCTCTTGATTCTTGTGTTTGAAAGTCAGATTTTCTATTCAGCTCTGCTCTTTTCATCAAGAATGTCTGAAAGTCCTCTATTTCACTGAATGACTGCTTTTTTCCCTGAAGTATATTACTCAGTCTTGCTGGGTAGGTGATTCTTGGTTTTAATTCTAATTCCTTTGACTTCTGGAATATCATATTCCAAGCCCTTAGATCCCTTAATGTAGAAACTGCTAGATCTTGTATTACCCTGATTGTATTTCCTTAATACTCGAATTGTTTCTTTCTGGCTGCTGGCAATATTTTCTCATTGCCTTGGAACTCTGGAATTTGCCTACAACATGTCTAGGAGTTTTTCCTTTTGGTTCTCTTTCAGTAGGTGATCGATGAATTCTTCTGATATTTATTTTGCCCTCTGATTCTAGAATAACTGAGCATTTTTCCTTGATAATTCCACAAAAGATGATGTCTAGGCTCTTTTTTGGATCATGACTTTCAGGTAGTCCCATAATTTTTACATTGTCTCTTCTGGATCTATTTTCCAGATCAGTTGTTTATCCAATGAGATATTTTACATTGTCTCCTTTTCTTCTTTCTCTTTGTTTTGTTTTGCAGTTTCTTGCTTTCTCACAGAGTCATTAGCTTCCATCTGCTCCATTCTAATTTTTAAAGAATTAATTTTCTTCAGTGAGGTTTTGAGCCTCTTTTCCATTTGGCTACTTCTGCTTCCCCCCCACCAAAGAAAACTATATAAATTTATTTATTTAACTTTTTACATTCATTTTCACAAAATTTTGGGTTTCAAATTTTCTCCCCATTTGTACCACCCCCCACCCCAATACACCGAACATTCCAATTTCTTCTATCATCAATTTGCCCTTTCTTCTATCATCCCTCCCTTCCCTTGTCCCCACCTTCTCTTTTCTCCTGTAGGGCCAGATAATTTTCTATTCCCCATTACCTGTATTTCTTATTTCCTAGTAGCAAGAACAATACTCAACAGTTGTTCCTAAATCTTTGAGTTTCAACTTCTACCCATCCCTTCCTTCCCATCCATTCATTTTGGGAAGGCAGGCAACTCATTATAGGCCACATCTGTGTAGTTTTGCAAATGACTTCGATAATAGTCGTGTTGTGTAAGACTAACTATATTTCCCTCCCTCCTATCCTGCCTCCCATTGTTTCTATTCTCTCTTTTGATCCTGTCCCTCCCCAAGAGTGTTGACTTTAAATTGCTTCCTCCTTCCATTGTCCTCCCTTCTATCATCCCCCCCCACCCTGCTTATCTCCTCCTCCCCCACTTTCCTGTATTGTAAGATAGGTTTTCATACCAAAATGAGTGTGCATTTTATTCCTTC
>CM053769.1:426565801-426583349 GCA_028658325.1 Potorous gilbertii
TTCTTTCTAGCTGCCTGCAATATTTTCTCCTTGACCTGGGAACTTTGGAATTTGGCCACAATGTTCCTAGGAGTTTCTCTTTTTGGATCTCTTTCAGGCGGTGATTGATAGACTTGAATACTTATTTTGTGCTCTGGTTCTAGAATATCAGGGCAGTTTTTCTTGATAATTTCATGAAGGATGATTTCTAGGCTCTTTCTTTGACCATGGCTTTCAGGTAGTCCCAAAATTTTTAAGTTTTCGCTCCTGGATCTATTTTCCAGGTCAATTGTTTTTCCAATGAGATATTTCACATTCTCTTCCATTTTGTCATTCTTTTGGTTTTGTTTTGTGATTCCTTGGTTTCTCAGAAAGTCATTGGCCTCCATCTGTTCCATTCTAATTTTGAGAGAACTATTTTCTTCAGTGAGGTTTTGAATATCTTTTTCCACTTGACTAATTCTCCTTTTGAAAGCACTCTTCTCCTCATTGGCTTTTTGAACCTCTTTTGCCAATTGTTAGCCTATTTTTCAAGGTGTTATTTCCTTCAGCATTTTTTGGGGTCTCCCTTATCAAGGTATTGACCCATTTTTCATGCTTTTCTTGCATCTCTCTCATTTCTTTTCCCAGTTTTTCCTCTTGATTTTTCTTGATTTTCAAAATTCTTTTTGAGCTCTTACATGGTCTGAGCCCATTGGATAACTATTTCAGATGTTTGGGATACAGAGGCCTTGACTCCTATGTCTTTCCCTGATGGTAAGCATTGTTCTTCCTTGTCAGAGAGGAAGGTTGGAATCATCTGCTCCCCAAGAAAATAACCTTCTATGGTCTTATTTTTTTTTCCTTTTCTGGGCATTTTCCCAGCCAGTTACTTGACTTCTGAGAGTCCTCTCCACCCCAGCCCAGATTCACCCAGGTAGTGCTTGGGTTCTGAGATTCAAATGCTGCTCCCCAGCCTCAGGGCTTTTGGCAGCATGCCTGACTGATATTCAATGGGAGCTCAATTTCTGGTGCTCAGGTGGGGGCAGGGCCACCTCCCAGGTTCAGTTCCCTCAGGGGGTTTATGCAAAGACTTTTTTAATGGAGCTGCTGCCAAGCTCCTGCCTGCTCCAGGAGCCTCTGCCCACCTGCTGCCTCTGCCACTGCTTCCCGAGGTGGCCTGAGTCCTGGAGACATCCCCCTCCCCTCTCAGCCTTTCCAGACGTCTCTTTCACTGACCTGTGTGTCTGTGGGTGGAGGGACCTTCACAGTCGCTGGAGATTCCGTCCCTGAAGCCTACTTGGATCTGTTCACTCCTCTCAGTGCCACACAGCCAAGGCAGGGCAGGGCTCCACTCCTGTTTGGTGTGTGATAGATCCTTGGGGTCAGTTTTTTAGGGCTCTCTGGAACAGAAATCTCCTTCACTGTGTTGCTGCGAAGCTTCCACTGTTCCAGAATTTGTTGGAAGTTGTTTTTAGAGCAAATCCATGGGCTGTGGGTTTGGACCTAGCATAGGTGAGTCTTTTTACTCCGCCATTTTGGCTCCGCCCCCCCGTTCTATTCTAATTTTGAGAAAACTATTCTCTTCAGTGAGCTTATGAAACTCTTTTTCCATTTGGCTATTTCTGCATTTGAGAACATTCTTCTCCTCACTAGCTTTTTGAATCTCTTTTGCCAATTGAGTTAGCCTATTTTTCAAGGTGTTATTTTCTTCAGTATTTTTTTGAGTCTCCTTTATTAAGGTATTGAGCCGTTTTTCATGCTTTTCTTGCATCTCTCTCATTTCTCTTCCCAGTTTTTCCTCCATTTGTCTAACTTGATTTTCAAAATCCTTTTTGAGCTCTTCCATGGTCTGAGCCCATTGAACATCTATTTGAGATGTTTGGGATACAGAGGCCTTGACTTCTCTGTCTTTACCTGATGGTAAGCACTGTTCTTCCTCATCTGACAGGAAAGAAGGAAGCATCTGGTCACCAAGAAAGTAACCTTCTATGATCTTTTTTTTTTCCCCTTTTCTGGGCATTTTCCCAGCCAGTTTCTTGACTTCTGAGATTCCTTTCCACACCCACCTCAGTTCCAGATCCACCCAGCTAATCCTTGGTGTCTGAGATTCAAATGCTGCTCCCCAGTCTCAGGGTTTTCAGCAGTGGGTGTGGCTGCTATTCAATGTGAGCTTAATTTCTGGTGCTCAGGTAGGGGCAGGGCCACCTCACAGGGCTCGATTCCCTCAGCACGTTTATGTGGAGACCTTCAGGAATGGATCTGAGCTCCTGCCTGGTTTGGGCCCTGGTCTGCTGCTGCCTCTGCCACTTCCTCCCGAGGGGGCCTGAGTTATGGAGACAACCAGCTCCCCTCTCACCCAGTCCAGAAGTCTCTCTTAATGACCTGTAGCGCCTGTGACTTGAGGGACCTTTGAGACTCTTGGAGATTACATCCCTGAAGCCTTCTCAGATCTGTTGCTCTTGGTGCCCTGCAACCAGGGCAGGGCTGGTGTGCAATGGACCTTTGGTGCTGGTTTTTCAGGGCTCTCTGGAACAGAAATCTCCTCCACTCCATTTTTGTGCAGCTTCCACTGCTCCAGAATTTGTTGGGAGTTCCTTTTTACAGGTAATTTATAGGCTGTTGGTTTGCAGCTAGCATATGTGAATCTTTCTACTCAGCCATCTTGGCTCCTCCCTCCTAATTCTGCTTTTTTAAAGCATTCTTCTCCTCATTGGCTTTTTGTACCTCTTTCCCCATTTAAGTTAGTCTATTTTTAAAGTGTTATTCTCTTCAGCATTCTTTTGGGTCTCCTTTAGCATGCTGTTGATGCACTTTTCATGATTTTCTTGCATCTCTCTCATTTTCCTTCCCAATTTTTTCTCCACCTCTCTTACTTGATTTTCAACATCCCTTTTGAGCTCTTCCATGTCTTGAGACCACTGCATATTTATTTTGAAAGTTTTGAATGCAGAAGGCTTGCCTTTTATGTCTTCCTCTGATGGTAATTCTTCCTCATCTGAAAGCATGAAAGAAAATACCTCTGAAGCTCTCTTTAACATTTGTGGCATTGGAAATCTGAGTGATTTCACACCCAGAAACCTGCTCAGGTCCTGTCTGCCACAACATGGTTCAATAGACCTTTCCTATTGGCCTTCCACACTGTCCTGGCTTGGAAATCTCTTTCACTTTGTTTTTCTGTGGTTTCCTCCGCGCTAGAATTTGTTTAGAGTCATTTTTACAGGTATTTTATGGGTCTGGTGGGAGAGCTTCTACAGGTCTGTCCTTCTACTCCACCATCTTGACTCCTCCCTTGGATGATTTTTTGAAAGATGTTGTCCAGGATCTTTTTTTTCATCCTGGTTCTTGGGTAGACCAGTAGTTCATGAATGCTCTCTCCTGGATCTTTTTTTCCAGGTTCATTGTTTTTCCAATGAGGTATTTTATGTTTTCTTCTATTTTTTCTTCATTTGATGTTGTTTAACTGATTTTTGGTATCTTATATTGTTTTTAGGTTCTAATTGCTCAATTCTAATTTTTAGCGTCTTGTTTACATCAGCTAGATTTTGTACTTCCATTTCCATTTGGCCAATTCTACTTTTTAAGGAGGTGTTTTCTTCAGCATACTTTTTTTTTCTATTTTGTCAATTTTATTTTTAACTTTTTCTTCTACCTCTCTTATTTGGCTTTTCAAATCCTTCTTTCCTTCATGACTTTTTCCAAGGAGGCTTTTTGGGTTTAATATCCGTTCATATTCCTCTTTGAGGGTTTGCTTGTGGGTATATTGCCTTCTCTTGGATTTGTGTTTTGATTGTCTTGTCATAACTTATCCTCTCCAAGTTAAATATTGACATTTAACAAAAGTGTCATCCGCAAGGGAAAGTAACTATCAGAAGAATTAATATCAACAAATTAGGGCTCTTCTCTAAGCAGAAATTGTTTGTTGCTAACTTGGAGGGAAAGTTGAGACAAAACACAGTTGGCAACATTGGACCCGAATAGCATGGGGCAGCTTTCAGTGATTTGATGCATATCAGTGCATTAGCTCATCTGGGTCAGAACACTTGCAAACACTAAGAGTTGTTAGATGGAAATTATGGGGAAATTTAGAAACTTTAATTAAAAAAAAAACTCCACCTGGTTTACCAGTAGGACAATTTCTACGTCTCTAAGAAGGTAGTATTTAATTCTTTCATGATAGGGGCAGAGCCATGATGACAGAATGAAAGCAGGGACTCACCTGACATCTCCCACAAACACCTTCAAATACCTCTAAAAGTGAATGTGAGCGTGTTGGAACCAAAATGTCAGAGTAGAAGCACAGACCTGCTCTGTCTCTACCTCCAAAGTCTTTAAAATACATGTAAAAATGACTCCACAAATTATAGAGCAGCAAAAGCCACAAGATGACAGATTGAAGCTGATTTCCAGCCCAAGATATCCTGGAAGGCTTACAGGAAGAGTACATCATACCAGGCTTGGAGTGGAGTACAGCCCAGCATGGGCCCTCCAGTACAGACAGTACTGAACCAGGATTCAAGGTGAAGAATCATGAATAGTTGCCGTGATTTCCATATTTCTCAACCCACAAACGCCAAAGACAGCTTCACAGGTCAGTGAGAAAGTTCTTTCATGTGGGTGAGAGAGAAGCTTAGTCTAGTCCCCGCCCTGGCCCCAGGGCAACAGCAGCCACCATAGCAGCAGAGACCACTTTTGGAGCCCCCAGCCTAAAGAACCTGTGGGAATCAAGCACCTGATCTTGATCTCAGTCTAGAGAGGCAGTCCTGGGGTGAGAAGGATTGCTGGCTTGACAGAACTGGTGATGGCTGTGGAGAGGGAATCCTAGTTGCAGTTCTAGGGCAGAAAAGCAGGCTTTTGCCTTCTCACAGACAGGTCACAGGCCAGAAGAGTAGTAAACTCCTCTTCGTTGATATTGGCACCTTGAAGGAACTGAGAACTTTAGGTCCCTACAGATATCTCAGAGAACAGATGCACAAAACTTCTGAAGAATAGTGTAGTATAAATTCAACTTGATAAAGGACTCAAAAGTCAAGTAACTGGCTAAAAAATGTCCAAAAAATGGAAAAATAGGACTATAAAAGGTTGCTTTCTTGATGAAAAGGTGTTTTCTTCCATCCTTTCAGATGAGGAAGTGCAAAGCATACCATCAGAGGAAGATAGCAAGGTCAAGGCCTCTATGTCCAAACCTCCAAAAATATGTAATGGTCCCAGGCTATGGAAGAGCCCAAAAAGTATTTTTAAAATCAAGTAAGAAAGGTGAGGAAAAATTGGGAAGAGAAATAAGAACAATGCAAGAAAATCATGAAAAGTGAGTCAACAGTTTACTAAAGAACACCCCCCCAAAATACTGAAGAAAATAACACTTTTAAAAATAGAATAACTCACATGGCAAAAGAGGTCCAAAAAACCAATGAGAAGAAAAATGCTTTAAGACGCAGAATTGGCGAAATGGAAAAAGAAGTTCAAAAGCTCACTGAAGAAAATTTCTTCTTAAAAACTAGAATGGAGGGGACAGAAGCTAATGGCTTTATGAGAAATCAAGAAAATACAAATCAAAACCAAAAGAATCAAAAAATAGAAGGCAATGTGGAATACCTCATTGGAAAAACAACTGACCTGGAAAATAGTTCCAGGAGAGATAATTTAGAAGGTATTGGTCTACCTGAAAACCACAATAAAAAGTACCTAGACATCACCCTTCAAGAAATTATCAGGGAAAACTGCCCTGGTATTCTAGAACCAGAAGGTAAAAGAGAAGTGGAAAGAATTCACTGCTCACCTCCTGAAAGAGACCACCAAAGGAAAATTCCTAGGAATATTGTAGCCAAATGCTAAAGTTTCCAGGACAAGTAGAAAATATTACAAGCAACAAGAACCAGAAAGAAACAATTCAAGTATTGTGGAAATACAATCAGAATAACACAGAATTTAGCAGATTCTGCCGTAAGGGACTGAAGGGATTGGAGCATGACATTCCAGAGGTCAAAAGAGCTAGGATTAAAAGAAAGAATCACCTACCAAGCAAAACTGAGTATAATACTTAAGGATAAAAAATAGAATTTCAACGAAATAGAGGACTTCCAAGCATTCTTGCTGAAAAGACCAGAGCTGAATAGAAAATTGACTTTCAAATACAAAATGAAGGGAAACATGAAAAAGTAAATAGGAAAGAGAAACTTTAAGGAATTCATTAATGCTGAACTGTTTATATTTCTACATGAAAAGATGATATTTTTAACTCATGGGACCTCAGTGTAATTCATGAGACCTTATTGTAACCCACGAAGGGGGAATACCTAAAAAATAAAATTTACTCTTGAGTGGAATGTACTAGGAGTCAGAGAAAGGGAGAGGTAGAATGTAGTAAATCATGTCACATAAAAGAGGAAAGAAAAAGCTTTGACAATGGAGGGGAAGTGCGGAGTGATGAAAGGGAATAAGTGAGACTTACACTCATGAGCTTTGGCTTAAGGAGTGAATAAGTCACACTCAATTGAATGTAGATATCTATTTTACCCTTTAGGAAGGCAGAGGGGAAGGGGATAGGAGAGGGTATATAATAGAATGGATAGAAAATAAGGGGAAATGGATAATCAGAAGCAAACACTATTGTGGGAGGAAAGGTCAAGGGAGAAAATGGAATAAATGGAGAGCACTATAGGACAGAAGGATATGTAGGTAATCATTCAAACTATAACTATTGTGGAAGTGCCTTGCATGGCTACACAAGTATGACCCATATAGAATTGCTTACTTTCTCAATGAGAGTGGGTGGAGAGGGAGGAAGGGAGTGAATATGTAATTCCAAGCTTTAAAAATGAATGTTAAAAATCGTTTTTGCCGGCAAGTGGGAAATAAGATGCACAAGCAATGGGGTATAAATATCTCTTTTGCCTTAATGGAAAATAGAAGGGAGGTGGATGGAAGAAGAGGGGCTTAATAGATGGGAGGACACATTAGAGGAAGGGGTGAATGGGGTGCATGCTGACCTGGGGTCGGGGGAGGAGAGACATGGGGAGAAAATATTGAATCCAAATTCCTGTGGAAGTGAATATTGAGAACTGAAATACACACACACACACATATTTAAAAAGTGAATTTGAACAAATTTTAGACTGGGAGATTTCTAGCCCAAGACAATCTGGAAGGTTTAGAGGAAGGATCTGTTTAAACAGACTGAGAGAGCAGTGCAGTCTAATGCCCAGATTACCCCAACAGACTAGCAAAGACAGAGCAGACCCAGCAGATTGAGTCAACAGTCACAGTGGCAATGGCCAGAGCTCTCAACACAAGGGGGAGGGTTGGTTGGGATGAGGGGGGAGGTCTATAGGAACTGGGTGAGAGAGAAGTATAGTCCTGTGGAAGGCAGTGGCAGCAGCTATTCCTGAAGCTATCAGTCCACAGACTGAATGTTTGAAAGTCACCTATTTAAACTTTTGGGATCCAAGATGATAGAGTAAACAGTAATTAGCTCTCCCTTGTTGACCTTGAAAACCCACAGAATATTGCCCCAGGAATATCCTGGAATAGTGCCATCAGTTGAAAGGTCATGGTAGCTTTTTAGCCTACTAGGCTAGGGGGATTAGGAGGACAGGTCCCTCTTGCTGTGAATGAAGGGGATCAGTACAGGACAGGAGGCATCCCAGCAAGCCAGTAGCAAGACCCAACTCAGTGAACCAGTAAAAGATCCTGAGCCCCAGGGGGTTGGAGCCCACAAGCACCAACACCAAGATTCCAAATGTGCATTTACACAGCCAGGGGAGTTAGATGACATAAGCATGGATGGGCATCCACTAGCAGCTGATCCTACCTGTATTTTAATGCAGCCCTCAAGGAAGAGTAGACCTCCAGTGGCTAGACCACTCCTCCCCGACATGTCATGATTCAAACTTCAGTGTATCCCTGGGGAACTGCAGAGAGACTGCACCTGGTCTTAGCATGCACCTGGAAGCTCCAACTGTACCAGGTAAGGTACAGATTTGTATAACCTCCAGCTGCCAGAACCAGAGGCCACAGCATACAAAGCCAGTAACCATGTCTCTAGACTCAAGTACAAGAAGTGTGGGACAGAGTCCACTGTTCCCCAGAAGCAGAGATCCATTTTAAAAGTCAGGAAAAATGCAATCACATTGAACAAAAAGCAAGTTAGAAGAGTAGAGGCCATAGATACTTACAATGGGGACAGAGAAGATTAAAATATGAATTCAGAAGAGAATTGCTACTATACTCACTTCTGAAACTCCAAAAAGGAATATGAATTGACCCCAAGCCCAAAAAACATTCTTGAAAGAGCTAAAGAAGGATTTTAAAAGTCAATATAGTGATGTAGAGGAAAAATTGATCATTTCTTTTAAAAGTACAATTGAAAAATTGGAAAAAATCACTGAAGACAAAAACTCCTTAAAAAGTACAATCGGCGAAATAGATAGGAGGGTATAAATCCTAATTGGAGAAAATAACTCCTTAAACAGTAAAATTGGTCAAAAGGAAAAGGAGGTACTAAAGCTAACTGAACAAACCAATTCTTTAAAAATTAGAGTTGGATAAGTAGAAGGTAATGACACTATGACACATCAAATATCAGACAAATAGAATCTCAAAAATCAAAAAATATAAGAAAATGTGAACTATCTCATTGGAAAAGCAACTGATTTGGAAAATAGGTCCAGCAGATAAAATCTAAGAATTTTTGGTCTACTGGAAAGACATAATGAAAAAAAGAGACTGGCCAGTGTCTTCCAAAAAATCATCAACGAAAACTGCTCTGAGGTCCTAGATCCAAAGGCTAAAATAGTTACTGAAAGAATTCATGAATCAAATCCTGAAAAAGATCTCAAATTGAAAATGTCAAAGAATATTGTAGTCAAATTGCAGAATTATCAGGTCAAGGGCAAAATACTGCAAGCAGCCAAGAGGAAAGAATTCAAATATCATGTACCTATAGTCAAGATCACACAGGACCTTGAAGCTTCTATATTAAAAAGTCAGAATATGATGTTTTGTAAGGCAAAGGAGCTGGAACTACAACCAAGGTCAACTACCCAGCACAATTGAGCATAATCTTTCAGGGAAGGAGAGGATATACAATGAAATCAGAGACTTCCTGACTTTTCTAATGCAAAGGTCAGAATTCAATGGAAAATTTGATCTTCAAATACAAGACTCAAGAGAGACATAGAAAAGTAAACAGGAAAAAAAAACATGTTATTCAATTAGTGTAAATGGTTTACATCCCCTACATTGGAAGATGATACTTGTAAATCTTCGGAATTGTATCTTCATTACAATATTTAAAAGAAATATACACTGCCAGAGGGAGTGGATATGGATTAACTGATGTGATGATAAAAACCCAATTAAGGGGTGCAAAGGGACTGTAATGGGAGAAGAGGAAAGGAGGAGGCAGAAAAGGATAAATTGCATTACATTAAGAGGAACAAAAACATAGTACAATGAAAGCAGGGAGGAAGATGAGCCATGTTTGAACCTTACTCTCATTGGTTTTGGTTCAAATAGGAAATAACATGCTCAGTTAGGTATAGAAATCCAAACTCTCCTATAGGCAGTAGGAGGAAAAAGATGAAAGAAAGGGGAGGGGGCAGTTAGAAGTAAGGGAAGATACAGTAAGGGAAAAGGGAAAGAAAAGAGAGGGGCTAATAAAAGGGAGGGAAGATTGAGGGAGGTCATGGTCAAAAGCAAAACTTTTGAGGAGGGTAAGGGAGAAGGGAAAAATTAAAGCATAAATGGGGGGGATAGAATGGAAAGACAGAGATAATAATAGTAAATGTGAATGTGACTGGAATGAGCTCTCCCATGGAATGGAAGTAGACAGCAGAATGGATTAAAAACCACACTCCCACAAAATGTTGTTTACAAGAAAAACATTTGAAATAGGGGAACACACATGGTAAAGACAAAAGGCTGGAGTAGAATATATTATATATTTCAGTGGAAGTGAAAAAAAAAACAGGGGTAGCAATCCTGATCTCAGATGAAGAAAAGGCAAAAATGAATCTATTAAAAAGAGATAAGGAAGAAAACTAAATCCAGTGAAAATCACCATAGACAATGGAGAAATACTGTTGCTAAACATATATGCACCAAGTAGTATAGTATCCAAGTTCTTAAAGGAAAATTTAAGGGATTAGAGGAAGAAATTGAAAGCTAACTATTCTAGTGGGAGACCTCATACTCCCCATCTCTGAACTAGATAAATCACCTCCCTAACTACAAGTTAGGGAGGTGAACAGAATGTTAGAAAAGTTATATATGGTAGACCTCTGGGGAAAATTGAATGCGGTAGAAAGGAATATAGATTTCCTCAGTGATACATGGCACATACAGACAAAAGGACCATGTTCCAGGGCATAACAACTTCACAATCCAATGCAGAAAGGCAAAAATATTAAATGTATCCTTGTCAGATAATGATGCAACAAAAATCATAGGTAATAAAGGGCCATGTTAATTGAAAACTAAACAATCTAATCTTAAAGAATGAGTGGTTCAAACAACAAATCATAGAAACAATTAATAACTTCATCCAATAGTATGATAATATTGAGGTAACATACTAAAATTTATGAAATGCAGGGAAAGAAGTTCTTTGGGGAAGGGTTATATCTCTAATTGATTACATGTATAAAAGAGAGAAAGAGGAGATCTATGAATTGGGTATGTAACTGAAAAAGCTAGCAAAAGAACAAATAAGAAATCTTCAAGTAAATATTAAATTAGAAATTCTGAAAATCAAAGGTGAGATTAATAAAACTGAAATTAATAAAATTAAAAGTTGCTTTTATGAAACAAATATAAAATTGATAAACATTTGGTTAATTTGATTTAAAAAAGATATCATATTACCAATACAAAAATGAACAGAGTGAATTTACCACCAATGAAAACAATAACTGGGGACAATAAAACAATAATTTGGAACTAATTACCCAATTGTATGCCCCCAAATGTGATAATCACAATAAAATGGATGAACATTTACAAAAATATAAATTGCTCAATTTAACACAAGAGGAAGATAAATACTTAAATAACTCCAACCCAGAAAACGAAATTGAACAAGAATAAATCTCCATAACCAGATGGATTCAAAAGTGAATTTTATCAGACATTTAATGAACAGTTAACTCAAATACTCCCTAAACTATTTGTGAAACTCGGTGAAGGAGTCATATCAAATTTTTTATGATGCAGCTATGGTACTGATACCCAAATTGGAAATAGTCGAAACAGAGAAAGAAAAATGTAAATCAACTTCCCTAATGAGTATAAATGTGAAAAATTTAAATAAAATATTAGCAAAAAGATTATAACAAGTTATCACAAGAATAATACACTTTGATCAGGCGACATTTACACCAGGAATTGAGGGTTGGTTCAAAATTAGGAAAATTATAATTGATCAAATCAGAACAAAACTAATGGAAACATATGATTATCTCAGTAGACAGAGAAAAAACTTTTGATTAAGTGCAATACGCATCGCTACTAAAAACACTAGAGAGCATAGAAATTAATGAAATCTTCCTTAAAATGATAAATAGCATCTACTTAAAACCTTCAGCAATCATTATATATAATAGGGATAAGCTAGATGCATTTCCAGTAAGATCGGGGCTGAAACAAGTATGTCCTTGATCACTGATGTTATTCAATATGGTACTGGAAATGTTAACTTCAATAATAAGAGAAGAAAAAGAAATTGAAGGAATTAGAATATCCAAAGAAGAGATTAAATTATCACTATTTGAGGATGATAATGATAACATACTGAGAGAATTCCAGAGAATCAAGTAAAAAGCTACTCGAAATAACAAACAACTTTAGCAAAGTTTCAGGATATAAAATAAACCCACTTAAATCATCTGCATTTCTATATACTACTAAAAAAACCAACAGAAAGAGATAGAAAGAGAAATTCCATTTAAAGTTACTATGATCTTATTCAAAATTTTTGCATCCATATTCATTAGAGAAATTGTTCTATAATTTTCTTTCTTTGCTTGGGCTCTTCCTGGGTTAGGTATCAGAACCATATTGGTGTCATAAAAGGAATTTGGTACAACTTCTTTTTCCCCAATTTTTCCAAATAGTCTATATAGTATTGCAATTAACTTGTTCTTTAAATGTTTGATAGAACTTCCTTATAAATCCATATGCCACTGCAGATTTTTTTTGTAGGGAGTTCATTGATGGCTTGTTCAATTTCTTTTTCTGAGATGTGGCTACTTAAGTATTCAACTTCATCTCCTGTTAACCTGGGCAATTTATATTTTCTAAAATAATTATCTATTTCATTTACATTGTCGAATTTATGGGCATACAGTTGGGCAAAGTAATTCCTAATCATTGTTTTAATTTCCTCCTCATTGGAGGTTAGTTCACCCTCTTCATTTTCGATATTGGTAATTTGGTTTCCTTCTTTAATTTTTTTAATCAAATTGACCAAAAATCGATCAATTTTATTTTTTTCATAAAACCCACTCTTAGTTTCATTTATTAGTTCAATAGTTTTCTTAATTTCAATTTTATTAATCTCGCCTTTGGTTTTCAGTATTTCTAATTTGGTATTTACTTGGGGATTTTCAATTTGTTCTTTTTCTAGCTTTTTCAGCTGTATGCCCAATTCATTGATCTCCTCTTTCTCTATTTTATTCATGTAGGCATTCAAAGATATAACAAATTCTCTAAGAACTGCTTTTACAGCATCCCATGATGAGATTGTGTAGGTTGTCTCATTATTGTCAGTCCCTTCACACCCTTAAATCTCATTTTTGTCATCACATCATTTACCTTATACCAGCTCACTTCAACTTTGTTTATCCCTTTTATGTATCATAATAATTATATAATTCTCAAGATTAACGCATATCCTCTTCTTGTATAGGGATATAAGCAGATTGCCCATATTGACTAGAAAGGTTTTTCCCCCTGTTCATCTTTTTTATGCCTCTCTTGAGACCTGTACTTGAAGATCGAATTTTCTGTTGAATTCTGGCCTTTTCGTCAGGAATGTCTGGAAATCCCTTATTTCACTGAATGTCCATCTCCTTGCCTGAAATATTATGCTCATCTTTGCTGGATAATTGATACTTGGTTGTAGTTCCAACTTCTTTGCTTTATGGAATATCCTATTCCAATCCCTTTGATCTTTTAATGTAGAAACTTCAAGTTCCTGTGTGACCTGACTGTACGACCTCTATATTTGAATTGTTACTTTCTGACTGCCTGCAGTATTTTCTCCTTAGCTTGATAGTTTGGAAATTTGACAATAATATTCCTCAGTGTTTCTATTTTGGGATCCCTTTCAGGAGGTGAATAGTGGATTCTTTCTATGAATATTTTACCCTATAGATCTAGGGCTTCTGGGCAGTTTTCATTAATGATTTCTTGGAATATATTGTCCAGGTTCTTTTTTTTATCATGGCTTTCTGGTTACCAATAATTATTAGATTTTATCTCCTGGATCTATTTTCCAGGTTAGTTGTTTTTCCAATTAGATATTTTACATTTTCTTCTATCTTTTCGTTCTTTAGATTCTCTTTGACTAATTCTTGATGTCTCATAGAGTTATTAGCTTCTACATGTCTGATTCTAATTTTTATCACATTATTTTATTCAGTTAACTTCTTTATCTCCTTTTCCGTTTGTCCAACTCTTCCTTTTAAGGAGTTATTTTCTCCATTAATTTTTTTGTACTTTCTTTTCCATTTGTCCAATTTTCCTTTTTAAGGAGCTGTTCTCTTCAGTGAATTCTTTTTTCATATTTTTAAAATCATTGGCCAGTGTTTCTTCTATTTCTCTAATTTGGCTTTCAAAATCCTTTTTGACCTCTTCCAAGAATGTTCTTTGGGTTTGAAACCAGTTCATATACCCTTCTGAATTTTCAGATAAGAATAAAGTCTCAATGCCTACCTCCTTGGTATTAGTGTTTTGGTCCTTGACCCCAAAGAAAAATTATATAGTCTTCTTGTTTCTGGATTAATTCCTGTTCTTGATGATTTCCCTTTTCCTTGCTTTTAAAGTGAATCTCTGCTTCTGGGGCACAGGGGGCTCTCAAAAGCAGAGACCAGGTGAAGTCTTTCTGAAATTACCTGGAATTACTCTGGAGGTAGCTGCGTTAAATGTGGGGAAGGTCGCCTGGCCACAAGAGGTCTCCTCTGTTGAGCTGGAGCATAGATAAGCTCAGTGGTTGGTAGACCCATCTGTGCTAGTGTCTTCCCAGTTCCCCTGGAGTTCCAAGGTACTCCTGGGGCCCTAGTGTTTGGCTGTTGTGGGCTCTACCCCTCTGGGGCTCAGGATATTCTCCCAGTTAGCTGAGGTGGGATTGTCTGGGACAGCTCTGGTCCTACACTGTTCCCCTTCAGCCACAGCAAAAGGGACCTTCCTTATCAATTTTCTTAGATTCATGGGCTAAGAGACTGTTTACCCTCTCTTCCAGTATTTTTCCTGGGGAAATATTTTCTGGGCTCTTCAGAGTCAACAACAGGAGGGAGATAATAATTACCAATCATTCTGTCATCTTGTTCCCTGGAAGTTCAAGTAAGTGACTTACAGACATTTATGTATGTGTGTGTGTACACATACATACATATGTGCATATGTATATAGGTTACATATGAGTATACACATACATACATATCTACATATATGTGTGCATATATGTGTACACACAGAGATATATATGTATGTATATATACTGAGGGCAGAGGGTGAGTTGAATATGAAGGGATGATAATTAAAACACAAAATTAAGGGGTGAGAGAGGAATATCCTGGGAGAAGGAGAAAGGAAGAGGCAGAATGAGGTAAATTGTCTCACATAAAAGGGAAAGAAAAAGCTTTTGCAGTGGAGAGGAAGATGGGAGAGGTGAAAAGGAGTGAATGAATCTTACTCTTACTGGAATTGACTTAAGGAAGGAATAACATGCACATTCAGCTTGGTATAGTAATCTATCTTACAGTACAGGAAAGTGGGGAGGAAAAGAATAAGAGAGCAAGGGTGATAGAAGGGAGGGCAGGTTGAGGGAAAGGGTAATAAGAAGTAAACAATTTTGTGGAGGGACAGTGTGAAAGGAGAGAACACAATAAGCAGAAGTGTGAAAGGATGGAGGGAAATATAGTTAGTCTTTCACAACATGACTATTATGGAAGTGTTTTGCATTACTACTCATGTATAATCTATATCAAATCACTTCTTTCTTAATGAGAGTGAGAGGGAGAGAGGAAGGGAGAGAATTTGGAATCAAAGTTTTTAAAATGAATGTTAAAATTGTTTTTATATTTAACTGGGAAATAAGATAGCCTAGCAATGGGGTACAGAATTTTAACTTACTCTACAAGAAAAGGAAAGAGGAAAGAAACAACAGAAAGGTGGGGAAATGATAGAAGGGAGGGCAAATTAGGGAAAGGAATAATTAGAAGCAAAACACTTTTGAGGAGGGACAGGGTGAAAGGAAAGAATAGAATAAATGGGTTCTGGATTGGATAGAAGGAAATACAGTTAGCAGTACTATAACTGTGAAAAAAAGTTGGAGCAAATTTCTCTGATAATGGTCTCTTTTCTCTAACATAGAGAAGTGTGTGAATGTTATAAAAATAAGATCCATTCACCAATTAAAGTGATTAAAACACATAATTAGTTTTCAGATGAAGTAAAGTTGTCTATAGTTACCTGAAAAAAATATTCTAATTCACCATTGCACTGAGAAATACAAGTTAAAACAATTCTGAGATACTACCTCATACATGATTAGAAAGTAGGACAGAAAAGGTAAATGACAAATGTTGGAGGGTGTGGGGGAGAAATTGTACTGCTGTCAGTATTGTGAAGTGATTAAAGTATTCTGTGGAGCTATTTGAAAGTATGACCAAAGGGCTATAAAACTATGCATACCCTTCAACATAGCAATACCACTAAGAGATCTATCTCCCAAAACAGATAAAAACCAAAAAACTAAAGGATCTATATGTACAAAAATATTCAGAGCTGCCGTTTTCTAGGGGCAATGAATTGGAAACTGAGGGGATGAATATCAATTGGGGAATTGCTGAAAAAATTATGGTATGTAATTGTGATGGAATACTATGGTACTATAAGAAATGATGGGGAGGAGCCAAGATGGCAGAGTAGAAAGATTCACATATGCTATCTCCAAACCCACAGCCCATAAATTACCTGTAAAGAGGAATTCCCAACAAATTCTGGAGCAGTGGAAGCCACAAAACAATGGAGTGGAGAGATTTTTGTTCCAAATAGCTCTGAAGGGCTGACACTAGGGGTCCATCATTCACCGGACATGGACTGGAGCCCAGCCCAGCCTTGGCCATACAGCACTGAGAGGACCAGATCCGAGCAGGCTTCAGAGATGGAATCTCCAGTGGCCAGGGAGGGTACATCCACTCACAGACACCAGAGGTTAGTGATAGAGCCTGTCTGGCTCTCTGAGAGGGGAGCGGGGTGTCCCCATGACTCGGGCCACCTTGGGGGGCAGCAGTGGAGACAGCAGCAGACAGGGTCTCCCAAAACAGGCAGGAGCTCAGACTCATTGTTGAAGGTCTCCGCATAAAACCCCTGAGGGAACTGAGCCCCATGTGGTGGCCCTGACCCCACCTCAGCATCATAACTTAATCTCACACTGAATAGCAGTTCTGCCCCCCACCTAAGCACCTGAATTTAATTTCTCACTGAATAGCAGCCCTGCCCCCACCAAAAGCACTGAGGCTGGGAAGCAGCATTTGAATCTCAGACACCAAAGACTAGCTGGGTGGATCTGGAGCTGAGGTGGGTGTGGAAAGGAATCTCAGAAGTCAAATAACTGCCTGGGAAAATGCCCAGAAAAGGGAAAAAAATAAGACCATAGAAGGTTATTTTCTTAGTGAACAGATATTTCCTTCTTTCCTTTTGTATGAGGAAGAATAATGCTTCCCATCAGGTAAAGACATACAAGTCAAGGCCTTTGTATCCCAAACATCCGAAATAAATATTCAATGGCCTCAGGCCATGGAAGAGCTAAAAAGATTTTGAAAATCAAGTTATACAGGTGGATGAAAAAGTGGGAAGAGAAATGAGAGAGATGCAAGAAAAGCATGAAAAGTGGGTCAAAACCTTGCTAAAAGAGACCCAAAAAAATGCTGAAGAAAATAACACCTTGAAAAATAGGCTAACTCAATTGGCAAAAGAGGTGCAAAAACCAATGAAGAGAAGAATGCATTAAAAAGCAGAATTAGCCAAATGGAAAAAGAGGTTCAAAAGCTCACTGAAGAAAATAGCTCTTTCAAAATTAGAATGGAACAGATGGAGGCTAATGACTTTATGAGAAGCCAAGAAATCATAAAACAAAACCAAAAGAATGAAAAAATGGAAGAGAATGTGAAATATCTCATTAGAGAAACAACTGACCTGGAAAATACATCCAGGAGAGACAATTTAAAAATTATGAGGCTACCTGAAAGCCATGATCAAAAGAAGAGCCTAGACATTATCTTTCATGAAATTATCAAGGAAAACTGCCCTGATATTCTAGAACCAGAGGGCAAAATAAGTATTCAAGGAGTCTATCGATCACCACCTG
>CM053769.1:426583849-426602430 GCA_028658325.1 Potorous gilbertii
GTAATGGGGAATAGAAAGTTATCTGGCCCTACAGGAGAAAAGAGAAGATGGGGACAAGGAAAGGGAGAAATGATAGAAGAGATGGCAGATTTGTGATAGGGGAAATTGGAATGCTTGGTGTACTGGGTGGGGGGAGGGGACAAATGGGGAGAAAATTTGGAACCCAAAATTTTGTGAAAATGAATGTAAAACTTAAATAAATAAATTTAATAAAAGAAGAAGAAATGATGAATAAAATACTCTCAGAAGAACCTAGAAAGACTTACCTGAGTTGATGCAAAATGAAATGTAATGGGTACAAAGTAACAGGAATATTCTGTGGTGATTAAGTGTGAGTGACTTAGCTCTTCTCAGCAATGCAACAATCCATGACAATTCTGAAGGACTTTTGATGAAAAAGTGCTGTTCATCCCCAGAGAAAGAACTGATGATGTCTCAGTTAAAGAAGCAACTTTTTTTCACTTTATTTTTCTTGAGTTCTTTTGGTCCATTTTCTTTTATAATCCGATTGTTATGCATACGTTTTGCATGACTACACATATATATTCTATATGGAATTGCTTGCCTTCTCAATTAAGTGGGGGGAGGTTGGAGGTATTTCAACGACTTCTAACTTCATGGTGAATAATCTGAGCCCTGAGGGAGGGTGAGAATTTGGAACTCAACGTTTTAGAAACAAATGTTAAAAATTATTTTTATATGTAACTGTGGAAAATTTAAATACTAAATAAATACAAAAAAGAAACCAACAAGTTCATTAATTATAGATATCAATATAAAGGCAAGCTGTGTGCAAAAGAGATTTGAAGTTTTACACATAAGTCGCTTTTCTGTTTTACATATGTAAAGGGCCATTTTTGATATTTATTAAATTCATAATAATAAAGCTTAAAAATGAATGGTGGTATGGGGGGCAACAGTAGTGGAATAGTGGGATGATTGAATACTTAACACATATGAAATCTAATGATCTTAATACATGTTCAAAGGGAAAAGAAACTAACGTCTAATTAGAGAAGGTTGTTGTTTTTCCTTTGTTTTTAAAGGATGACCAGTGATATCACAAAGTGATTGGTGGTCATGACTTTAAGTGAGACTGAGTTGCAGAAAATCATTAGTCTCCCTCTCTCTTCCTGCATCATTGAAATCCAGTGGCAGGACAAAAGTCAAGATACAGTAGATGGTCTTGGGAATTTTCAATGTCTTACCAAGTTCAAAATTCTTCACAGTGCCTGTTTCAGCCAGTGTCATGGATGTTAAAATAAATTATTATCATTTAACTATTCCATTAGGGGAAATTTTCACATGCTTGGGGATAGGCATCTTCCTAACTCACTGATGGATTTGCAGTTATCCTCAATCTAATTTAACCTATCTGCCAAGATGATTTGACAGGGGTGGCCACTGCATATCCTATAGCTTCTTGGTATGAAAAGTGAGAGCTAGGTGACAGTTGGACACCAAAGGTGGGTGAAAATCCCTGAAAAGATCTTAGCAAGCCCTCATAACATAATTTCTTTGATACCTCCATTAATAACTTCTCCATCCCAATCACAGAAGGCAGCAGTTAAACAATAGAGTCACAAGAAAAGAAGAGATTGTTACAACAGGATTTTTCAGAACAAATAAAAAGGACTGATCAGAACCAAGAAGTCACAATGTGGAGAAGCAGATCTGGGACCTATCTTCACTGATATTGATAGTTCCCAAGTAATCTCACTTAGTCTGCCAGAGTTAATGTGAAGCAACTGTGTGGATCCCTAGAGAAAGTGAGCTGTAACATAAGGAAAAGTTTTTTTTTATTCTCATTATGGTCTTTGGTAGAAGTCTCTTCTGTATTTTTTGTTTTATAAAATAAATTTGCTCTATGTGGGTAGCCTCAGTTGCTTTGGTGGAAGCTGATTAGCTCTAGGAGAACCTGAATAAACTTTAAAGTAGAATTAGACATAAATAAAATGCACATGCCCTCAGGGTAAAATCAAAGATGGGAATAAATATGATTTATATCAGTTATTACTGAAAATAAGCTTTCCGAAATTATATTTGTTCTATCAATACTCAATTGGTAATATGTCATCATAATTCTGGTACTGATTACTATATATATATATATATATATATATATATATATATATATATATATATATATATATATATATAGAGAGAGAGAGAGAGAGAGAGAGAGAGAGAGAGAGAGAGAGAGACAGAGAGAGAGACAGAGACAGAGAGAGACAGAGAGAGAGAGACAGAGACAGAGAACGGAAAAAATACAATCTGAAATATCTCATAAGAAAAACAACTAATCAGCAGAACAGATCAAGAAGAGAAAACATAAGAATAATTGAACTACCTGAAAGCTACATTCGAAAAAGAATTTTGATACAATAATACAAGAAATAATTAAAGAAAATTCTCCTGAAGCATTAGAATAAGAGGAGAAAGTAGAAGTAGGAAAAAAAAATATCCACCAATCACCACTTGAAAGAGATCCTTTGAGGGAAATCTATAGGAATATCACAGTTAAATTCTGAAACCCACAGCTCAAGAAGAAATTATTATATGCAACAAGGAAAAAAAATTAAATATGGTGCAGACACATTTAGAATCATATAAGACCCAGTAGTAAAAGACCATAGGTCTTTGACCATTAAAAGACCATAGGTCTTAGAACCCTATGTACTGAAAAACTAACTGGGGTTATGGATGAAATTATCATACTCAACAAAAGCAAGCATAATCCTGAATGGAAAAAAAAGATGGAAATTCAATGAATTGCCAGATTTTTGGGATTTTGTGGTAAAAAGCAACAACAACAAAAACCTGAACTCAAATAGAAAATTTGACATAGACTATCCACAAAATGTATAAGCTATGCATCAAAGATTATTTACAAAGATTATTTGTCAATAATGACAAACTATTAATTTTTACGTGTGAAAATATAAAATGTATGTCTAAATGTCTAAGTTGTTGACAGTTATTGTGTAGTTTGAAAGATGTGGGTAGATCTGTGCATGATATGATTCTAAAAAGTAACCATTTAGGAAAAGGTAAAAAAAAAACCCTAATTATCTTATACAACTGAGATGTGAGAGAAAGAACTGACACAGAAGAATTAGATGAGAGAGGAACTGGAATCCTATTCTCATCTGGAATAGGTTCAAAAGCGAACAATACATATATATCTAGAAGGGTATAAAAGTTTTCTAAATTCAGAAAGAAATAAATGGCTATGTGGATAGGGAGAAGGAGAATACAAGGGAGGGATTTTTAGAGGGAATCCAATTCATATCAGATATGGGTTAAAAAGAAAATATATATATACATTTAGAATAAGGACCACACCCTGAGGTCCTTACTTGAACTAAAATGCCAAGCATTCAAATTCTCCTTCAGGGAGCACAATTCCAATGCACTAGCCATGTTGTTCGAATGTAAAACATACACTTGCCAGAAAGACTGTTTTATGGAGAACACACAAAGGGCAAGTGTTCATACAGTGCTGAGAAGAAGCAGAACAAAGACACTGTCAAGGTCTCTCTTGAGAATTTTGGAAGTGATTTGTAACATGGGAGACACTGGCACAGGACTGCTTAGCATGGCATGCCTACATCAGAAAAGGTATTGTGCTCTACGCATAAAGAAGAATTGAAACAGCTCAAAAAAAATGCAGGGTGAGCAAATATAGACTATCCATCCCAAATGTTCACATAGACTATCTGTGCCCTTCCTCTGAGCATTCTGAGCTTATATTGGTTTGCTCAGCCACAATCTGAAACATTAAAACATCACTCTAGCATAGTGGTGTCATTTTGGTCCTCTTAGAGGATGAAGGATAACAACCAACCAAAAATCCTTGAAATAAGGGAATGAGGGAATACAATAAAGGAGAGTACAGAAGGGTGTTTAGATTAATGAGAATGGGAAGATAAGGGAGGTGTTTTTGAAAAGAAGTAGAAAAGTCAAAAGGGATAGAAAATAAGAGATACAAACACAAAATACAGGAGAGGAGTAGAATTTATTAGGAAAAAAATCAGGGGTGGGAATCATGAACCCTGACAAAGTTAAAGTTAAAATAGATTTAATCAAAAGAGAAAAATGGGGGAGAGCCAAGATGGCAGAGTAGAAACAAGGACCTGCTAGAGTTCTTCCCCCCAAAGCCCTCAAGAAACCTGTGAAAAATGACCCTGAACAAATTCTGGAATAGCAGAAGCCATAAATAGCAGATTGTAGCAAATTTCCAGTCCAAGACAATCTAGAGGGTCGACAAGAAGGATCTATTGTTCTAGGCTGGAAGCAGAATGCAGTTTGACATGGCTTTCAGTGGCTTAGGGGATTGAATCACTGGCAGTTGCTGTGGTTTTGAGACTTCTCAACCCACAAATGTGAATGGAATCTTCGAAGGTCAATGGGAAGGGTGCTTCTTGTGGCTGAGAGGGGAGTGTGACCCAGCACCAACCCTCGTCCCAGCCCCAGGTGCTAAAAGCAGAGGCTGCTTCTAGAGCCCTCCACTTAACAAAGAGCTCAAAAGTCAAGTAATTGTATGAATTCTTACTTTCTCAGTGAAAATGTGTTTTCTTTTGTTATGAGTATGAAGAAAATCAAAATATACATCTAGAAAAACACAACAAAGCCAAAGCTCCTTCCTCCAAAGGCTCCAAGAAAAATGTGAATTAGTCTCAGGTGATGAAAGAACTGAAAAAGGATTTTCAAAGTCAAGTATGAGTAGAGGAAAAATTGGGAAGAGAAATGAGAGTGATCCAAGAAAATTATGAAAAACAAGTCAACAGCTTGCTAAAGGAAACCCCCCCCAAAATGCTGAAGAAAATGACAGCTTTAGAATGGGACTAACCAAACTGGAAAAAGAGGTCCAAAAAGTCAATGAGGAGAAGAATGCCTTAAAAAGAAGGATGGGCAATATGGAAAAAGAGGTTCAAAAACTCACTGAAGAATAATTCCTTCAAAATTAGGAGAAAATGGAAGCTAATAATTTTATGAGAAATCAAGAAATTATAAACAAAACCAAAAAATGAAAAAATAGGACACAATGTGAAATACCTCGTTGCAAAAAAACAAAACTGGCCTGAAAAATAGACCTAGAAGAGATAATTTTAAAATTACTGGACTACCTGAAAGACATGATCAAAAAAGAGCCTAGACATCATCTTTCAAGAAATTATCAAGGAAAACTGCCCTGATATTCTAGGACCAGAGAGTAAAATAGAAATGGAAAGACTAGAATGGAAAGATCACTTTCTGAAAGAGATCCCAAAGGAAAACTCCTAGGGATATTGTAGCCAAATTCCTGAGTTCCCAGGTCAAAGAGAAAATATTCCAATAGCCAGAAAGAAATAATTCAAATATTGTGGGCAAACAATCAGGGTAACACAAGATTTAGGAGTTTCTAAACTTAGGGATCTGACAACTTGGGATATGGTATTCCAAATGTCAAAGGAGATAGGATTAAAACCAAGAATAACCTAAACAGCAAAACTGAGTATAATACTTCAGGGAAAAATGGATATTTGATGAAATAGAGGACTTTCGAACATTCTTGATGAAAACACCAGAGATTAATAGAAAATTTGACTTTGCAATACAAAAATCAACAGAAGCATGAAAAGGTAAACAGGAAAGAGAAATCATAAGGGACTTGCTAAAGTTGAACTGGGAATACGTATGAGTGTAGCTGTACGTGTGTACATGTGTATGTAGATCTATTTATATCTATATCTATGTGTGTATACACATACACACACACACACACACACACACACACACATATATATATGTATATATATATATACACATATATGAGAGAGAGAGAGAGCACACAAGAGCACAGGATGAGCTGAATAAGAAACAATGAAAAAGAAAATGAATGGCAAATAATTTCCCATAAGAGAGGCAAGAAAGAGTTTTTTCAATGGAGCAGAAGAAGGGGAAGATGATAAGGAATAAGTGAGCGTTCCTTTCATCAGATTTGATTTCAGGAGGGAATAACATGTACACTCAATTTGGTATGGAAGTTTATCTTACCCTAAAGGAAAATTGAGGGGAAGGGGATAAAAGAAGGAGAATAATAAAAGGGACAGAAGATTGAGGGAAGGAGTAATCAGAAACAAACACTTTGGTGAAGGAACAGGTAAAAAGAGACAATAGGATAAATGAAGGGTGGAACAGGCTAAAGGAAATATGATCTTTCACAATATAACTGCTATGGCAGTGTTTTGCATGACTACATATGAATAACCTATATCAAATTGCTTGCCTTCTTAATGAGGGTAGACAGGGAAGGGGGCAGGGAAAGAATGTGGAACTCAAAACTTTAAAGATGAGTATTAAAAATTGTTTTTACATGCATCTGGGAAATCAGATAAATAGATAATGAAGTAGAGAAATTTAACTTATCCTACAAGAAAGTCATGGGGAAGGGAATAAGAAAGGGGGTTGGGTGATAGAAGGGAGGGTAAACTGGGGAAAAGGTTAATCAGAATTCATAGCCTTTGGGGGTGGGGGAGGAGAAAGATGGGGAGAAAATTTGAAATTAACATTTTGTGGCAGTGAATATTGAAAACTGAAACTAAGTAAAATTTTAAAAATTTTAATAAGAGAAAAAAAGGGAAATTACACTATATTTCAGTCATATTAATCAATATTATTTTAGACTATTAAAATAACTAGGAAATATAAGGTTGGAATTTTGCTGTGGTGTAGGAAATGATGAGTTGGTAAACTTAGAAACATATGGAAAGACTTAGACACACAAAGGAAGATTTTATCTACCCTCCAAGAAATTAAGGACAAACAAGTATAGTATGGTCTTACATAGAGGTATATCAATGTCTATGTCCATATATGGATGTGTGTATGTATTATTTATGTGTGTGTATGTACATGTATGTATTTGTGGCTATATGTATGTCTGTATATATGTGTGTATGCATGTGTGTGTGTATGTCTGTGTATATGTATACAAACAGAGGAAAAAAAGTAAAACTCTTGTACCTTACTTTGGTCACAAAGATCAAAACATACAACCAGAAGAAAACAAACTGAAAGTTCCTACATCAAAAGCCTCCAAGAAAAATATGAATTGGTCATAGGTCATGGAAAAGCTCAAAAAGTATTTTCAAAATCAAGTAAGAGAAGTAGAGGAAAAATTGGAGAATAGAGTAAGAGTGATTCAAGAAAAGCTAAAAAGAAGTCAAAAACTTGATAAAGGAGACCCCCAAAATGCTGAAGAAAATAACACTTTAAAAAATAGAATAACCCAAATGGCAAAAGAGGTCCAACAACCCAATGAGGAGAAGAATGCCTTTAAAAGCAGGATTGACCAAATGGAAAAGGAGGTTCAAAACATCACTGAAGAAAATAATTCCTTCAAAATTAGAATGCAGCAAAAAAGAAGCAAATGATTTTCTGCGAAATCAAGACATTATAAAACAGAACCAAAAGAGTGAACAAATAGGAGACTGTGAAATATCTCATTGGGAAAACAACTGACTTGGAAAATGGATCCTACAGAGACAATTTAAAAATTATTGGACTACCTGAAAGCCATGATCAAAAAAAAAAGGTGCCTGGACAGCATCTTTCAAGAAGTTTTCAAGAACACCTGCTGTGAGGTCTTAGAACCAGAGGGTAAAATAGAAATGGAAAGAATCCACCAATAACCTCCCAAAAGAGATCTTGAAAGTAAAACTCCTAGGAATATTGTAGTCAAATTCCTGAGTTCCCAGGCTAAGTAGAAAATATTTCAAGCAGCCAGAAAGAAGCAATTCAGTATTTGGAAATAAAGTCAGGATAACTCAATATCTAGCAGCTTCTAAGTTGAGGGATTGAAGAGTTTGAATATGATGTTCTTGAGGTCAGAGGAGATAGGATTAAAACCAAGAATCACCTACCCAGCAAAATTGAGTATATAATACTTCAGGGGGAAAATGGAACTTCAATGAAATAGAAAACTTTTAAACTTTCTTGCTGAAAAGACCTGAGTTGAATAGAAAACTTGACTTTCAAATATAAGGATCAAGAGAGGCATGAAAAGGTAAACAAGAAAGAGAAATCCCAAGACACTTACTAAAGTTGAACTGTTTATATTCCTACATGAAAAGGTGGTATTTATAACTCATGATACCTTTCTTAGTACTAGGGTAGTTGGAGAAAATATAGATAGATTGATAGATAGGTAGGTAGATAGATAGATAGATAGATAGATAGAGTGAGTTGAATATGAAAAATAATATCTAAAATACAATGATGGGGTTAAAGAGGAATACATGAGAAGGAGAAAGGGAGAGATAAATGGGGTAAATATATCTCATATAAAAGAAGCAAGAAAAAGTTTTTACAATGGAGGGGAAGAGAGGAGAGGTGAGAGTGAATGAGTGAACTTTACTCTCATTGGATTTAACTTAAGAAGGGAATAACATACACATTCAGTTGGGTATCTTACCCTACAAGTAAGTAAAGAGTAAAGGAATAAAGAGGGAGGGGATGATAGAAGGGAGGGCAGATTGGTAAAGGGGATAGAAGAAAAACTTCTGAGAAGGGACAATCAAAGTTGAAAATAGAATACCTGGGGGGTCGGATGGGAAGGAGGAAGATATAGTTAGTCTTTAATAACATGACTATTAATGAAATGTTTTGCATAATTGCACATGTATAAACTATATTGAATTGCTTTCCTTCTCAATGAGGGTGGGTGCACAGGGAAGACCGAAGAGAATTTGGAATTCAAAGTTTTAAGAACAAATGTTAAAAAACTGTTTTTGCATGCAACTGGGAAATAAAGTGTACTCATAATGGGGTATAAAAATCTATTTTGCCCTCCAAAAAGTAAGGGGGAAGGAAATGATGGAGGATAGAAGGGAGGGCAGACTGGAGGAATGGGTAGTCAGAATGCATGTCATATTAGGAGGGAGAAGAGAGAGAAGGGGACAAAATTTGGAATTCTAAATCTTCGTGAAATGAAATTTGAAAGCTAAAAATGAATAGTTTTTTTAAAGAATGAAAAAATGCAATTGGGAAATGTTTAATAAAATAAATAAAAATATAATACAGTATAGAAAAAAGGAATTGAAGTATTGAGGAATTATAATCAGAATGACACATGATTTAGCAACCACCACCATAAAGGAGAGGAGAACTTGTAATGTGATATTCAAGAAGGAAAAAGATACGGGATTATAGTCAGGAATAGCAATCAGCCAGGGAAGGAAAGTGAAAAGGTGGATTTTGGCTGAATGAAATAAAAATATTTATTTTAATTAATATGAAACCATATTGTGCCTACTTCCATTTATCACCTCTTTCTCTGGAGATAGATAAGATCTTCCTCCAGAGGTCTTTTGTAGTTGAGTATTTATAATAATTTATAATAACTTAGTTATTCTGTTATTCCGTGAACAATATTGTTAGCATTATATGCAACATTCTCTTGATTTTCTCTCATTTCACTCTTCATTATTTCATGCATCTTTCCATATTTTTTAAATCAACCTGCTCATTTCATCACAATCATGTATCACAAGTTTTTTAGACATTTCCCAATTAATTGGCATCCCTTCCATTTTCAGTACTTTGTCACTACAAAGAGAGCTGCTATGAATATTTTGGAACATATAGATGCCTTTCATTTTTCCCTAATCACCTTGAAAAGAAGGCCTGACAGTGGTATTACTGGGTCAAAGGGTATACACAGTTTCATAATTCTTTGGGCAGAATTCCTGATTGCTCTCCAAAATGATTGGATTAGTTCACAGTTCTACTAAAAAGGTTTAGTGTCTCAGTTTTGCCATAACTCTTCCAATATTTGTCTTCATCTATTATTTTTGTTAATTTGACAGGGGTGAAGTGATAGCCCAAGGTCGTTTTAACAAATATTTTTAAAAATAAAAAAGTAATCACTATTAATATTTTGTGAACATCAGTTATTTAATTTTCCACATTCTTTGTTATCTTTGAGTTTGTAGGCCTAATAGAACATCTCCTCACTGTTCTGTAGTTTACTTTCTTTTCATTGTCCTACTTTTGTTTTAATACCAAAAAAAATTTTGCATTGGAAAAAGTTTTTAAGGACCTCTTGTTTTCTTATTTTTTGTTAATATTTTAAAAATATTTAATTAATTTTCCTTGAATTTTTGATGTAATTAACTTATAAATCCATTTGTTGCTTGAGATTTCAATTTTTTGGTCTTTATTCAAGGCTTCTTTAATATATTTTTTCTGATGTGGGTTATTTAAATAATCCATTTCCTATGTTAATCATCATATTATATTTTATATTTTTAAAAAATTCATAAATTTGTTATGCTATTTTTGTTTTGTCATGTAATTGGACAGAGCATTTTTCTTCATTTCTTCAACAATTTTGAATTCTTTTCATTTTGAAAAAATGTAGTTCTCTTTTCTAAAAAAAATCAGATTATTTATTTGATTAGTTGTTTTCCAGAAATCCTGAAATACTTAAAAAATTGAACTATTTACTCTTTTATATTGTACTTTCAGTTTTAATATTCTTTTCTTCAATTTTTTAGAATTTCTATTTTTTTGTTTAGTTGGGGGTTGATTTATTGTTTTTATATAACTTTTTAAGTTGCCTGATCAATTATCCTTTAGAGACTATTTTAGTTTCCTCTCTTAAGTTTGGTATGGTGTCTCATTATCTATGATAAAAATGTCTATTCTTGGGGCACAGCCAAGATGGCAGAATAACAGCACAGACTTGCTAAAACTCTTCCACCCCAAGCCCAGTCAAATACCTATAAAAATGACTCTTAACAAATTCTGGAGCTGCATAACCCACAGAATGACAGAGTGAAGCAAATCTCCCGCACAAGATAGCTTATACGACTGACTGGAAATGTCTATCACATCATGCTGGGAGCACAGTGAAGTCCAGTGTGTACCACACTGACACAGATGGAACTTAAGCAGGTCTTGGGGGGACTGAATCTCTGGCACCTGCGGAAGTTTTCAGACTTCAAGACCCCAAAATACCGAGGACAAATTTTAAGGTCAATGAGAAAACATGTGGAATCTGTGTGAGAGAATAGAGTGGTTCGGTACCAATCCCAGGGCAGCATAGCAGGGAGGGGTCAGAGTAACCCTCGGCAGCCACAGCAGCAACAGAGGCATAGACAGCAAGTGTTTCTGGAGCTCTAGGCCCACATATTGTGGGTGGACCAAGTGACTGACAGCACACCCCTATGCCCGCTGAAAGCAGAGAACCATCTTGACAAAGAGCCCAAAAGACAAGTAAATGGCTGGGGAAATAAGCAAGAACCAGAAAAAGAATCAGACTATAGAGACTTACTTTGGTAATAAGGAAACCAAAATATACAAACAGAAGACAACAAAGTTAAAGTTTCTATATCCAAAGCCTCCAAGAAAAATATGAATAGATCTCAGTCCATGGAAGAACTAAAAAAGCATTTTGAAAAGCAAGTAAGAGAAGTAGAGCAAAAATTGGGAAGAGAATTGAGAGTGATGCAAGAAAATCATGAAAAACAAGTCAACTGCTTGCTAAAGAGACCTCCCAAAATGCTGAAGAAAATAACACTTCAAAAAATAGACTAACCCGAATGCTAAAAGAGATTCAAAAAATCAATGAGAAGAATGTCTTAAAAAACCGAATTGGCCAGATGGAAAAAAGGCTTGGGGTGGGGGAAGAGCTTTAGCAAAAGCTCACAGAAGAAAATAATTCCTTAAAGATTAGGATGGAACAGATGAAAGCTAATGACTTTACGAAAAATCAAGAAATTATAAAATAAAGCCAAATGAATGACAAAATAGCAAATAATATGCAATATCTCACTGGGAAAACAACTGACTGAGAAATAGATCCAGGAGAGTCAATTTAAAAATTATTGCACTACTTGAAAGCAATGATCAATAAAAGAGTCTAGATACTATCTTTCAGGAAAAAATCAAGGTAAATTGCCCTGATATTCTAGAACCAGAGGAAAAAATAGATATTGAAAGAATATCTATTTTAGGTGATCCACTGATCACCTCATGAAAGAGATCCCCAAAGGAAAACTCCCAGGGATATAGCAGCCAAATTCCAGAGCTCTTAGGTCAAGGAGAAAATATTGCAACTTACCACAAACTATTAGAGTATTATGGAAATATCATCAGGATAACACAAGATCTAGCAGCTTCTTCATTAGGGGATCAAAGGACTTGGAATATGATATTCCAGAGGTCAAAGGAGTTAGGATTAAAACCAAGAATTCAATGAAATAGAGGACTTTCAAGCATTCTTGATTAAAAGACCGGAGCTGAATAGAAAATTTGACTTTCGAATACAAAATCAAGAGAAGTATGAAAAGGTAAACAGGAATCATTAGGGATTTACTAAAGTTGAACTGTTTAAATTCCTACATGGAAAAATCTGTGTAACTCTTGAGACTTTTCTCAGTAATAGGGTAGTTGGAAGGATTGTATACATATAGACAGGGGGCATAGGGTGAGTTGAATAGGGATGATATTGTAAAAAAAATAAAATTGAGAGATGAGAGAGGAATATATTGGGATGAGAAAGGGAGTAATAGAATGGCACAAATTAACTCTCACCTAAAAGAGGCAAGAAAAGCTTTTTCAGTGGAGGGGGAAAGGAGGGTGGTGAAAGTGAAAGAGTGAACCTTACCTTTATCATATCTGGCTTAAGGAGGGAATAACATGAACACTCAGTTTGGTATGAAAATCTATCTTAATCTATAAGAAAAGAGGGAAGGGAATGAGCAGGGGGTGGAAGGGATGATAGAAGTCAGGGCAAATGGGAGGAGGGTGTAATTAGAAGTAAACTCTTTTGAGGAGGGATAGGGTAAAAAAAATGAGAATAGAACAAATGGGGAGCAGGAAAGGTTGGAAAAATATATAGCTAGTCTTTCACAATATGACTGTTACAGAAGTGTTTTGCATAGCCGTACATGTGGCTAACATATATTCAATTGCTTGCCTTCCCATTAGGGAGGGAGGGAGGGAGACAAGTTGGAACTCAAAGTTTCAAAAATTAATGTTAAAAATTATTTTAATATGCAACTGGGAAATAAGATCTATAGGCAATAGGATATAGAAATCTATCTTACCCTATAAGTAAATAGAGTGGCTAGGGATAGAAAGGAGGGGTTTGATGAAAGAAAGGGTAGATTGAGGGAAATGGTGATCAGAATGTACACTGTCTCATTGTGGACCAAGGAGAGAGAAGGGGGAAAATTTTGTTACTCAAAATCTTGGGGAAGTAAATTTGAAAGGTATAAGTAAATATTTTTTTAAATGTCTACTCTTTCTATGATTTGTTCTTTGACCCAACAGTTTTAAGATAAATTTATTTCATTACCACTGATTTAATTACTTCTTTTAAAAATTCTTTTGTTCAGTATAATATTTTTGTACTGTAATCAGTAAATCATGTGTCAAATATTTCTTTTTTCTTCATTTTTTGAAGGATCTTTATGCCCAATAAATCTTGAGTTGCCAGGCATAGCTGAAAAGTTTGCAAATTCCTTTGTGTTTCCATTCATACAGTGATAACTGAACTCTCCTCAACCTCTTTCCTATGTCAATTACATTTGCTATGAGATATCCATCTTTTTTTTTAGTCTTTTGACTTTTAAAATATTTCTTATTATTAACTACTGTTTCTCATTCTAATTTTCAGGGAATCTTTTAATTGGTTAAAATCTAATACCCTTTGTATTGAACTGTTAATTCTCTTCTAAATATTTCCTCTAACAATCTAATTTCATTTCCCTTTCTTTCATTGCAACTCTTTTTTAACTTATAATACAGTTTTTTAATTCCTTTAAAAATCTATTTCATTTCTTCCAGAAATTCTTTTTAACCGTATGGTCAATAGTTGTTCTTCTTTGAGGCTTCTCTTATACTTTAGATATTTTAGAATAATAGTTCTGTATTTGTATTGTGAGCATCCTTGTCTCCATTGTATTATTAAAAATTGTCTATGTCTTTTTTTGTTTCTTCATTCTTCCAGTCTTACTTTCTAAATTCAGATTTTGTGCTATAACCAGGATCTCATATTTCTGTATGGAATGTTGGAGCCATACGTGAAACTTTTCTGTGTTATTTTTATCATATCATTGCATTCTCTGTGATTTTTGTGTATAGCTTTTGTGTATAGCTTTTGTGTATAGCTTTTGCCTAGAAGCTCCAAACTTTTGTGTGTCCTAATTAGTCTGATATAGGACATTGTCTTATTACTCTTTACATTATGCTTATATCTCCTGAGCTCTAAAGCTTCTGAATCTGATTTGAGTCTGTACAACACAATGTAGGCTTACCTTTGGATTGAATTCCAAGAAAATATTTTTGGCCCTTGTCCATGTCAGTTAGTTGGAAGATTCAGAGTTTAAAAAATGTGCTAAGTAGAAATTCCTTTTTTATACTGAGTCATGAAGTACCTCCTTTCCATACCTTCACCATTCATCTCTTCTAGGGACCTCTGGAGCTATGTCCTCTTCTACTTTAGATACTGACCACTCCCAGGGAAATATACAGTCCTTCTCCTAGGAAGAGTAATGGCAATCTAGAAAACTTGGCCATTACTCAAGGATGATAGTCTTCTAATGTTTTCATTATCCCCAAATGAAACACAATGCAAGCCGCCTATTATTCTCTAGGTGTATATGAGCTTGAGTTGAGGTTATGTAACATAGGTTTACAGAGGGCCCAGTTAGAATGTTTGTTTGCTTCCCTTTCCTTCCCATTGCTTCCAACAACAAAACCTACATGTATAGGTTTAAAGGTTTGAAAGACAGAAACGATTCAAGGCTGAGGCTTGCTGGGGAATAATCAGTGATATAATAAGGCACCAGAAATTCAAAAGAAGAGGACAGTTTAAAGTTGAATTAGTTCACCAAAAAGTCAATATGGGGAGAAGGGGACAAGAGTGGCTTATGCATGTAAGATAATTGATGTATCAAGGGATTAGAGGTCCTGATGAGGCTCAAGAGTAAGGTTATGTAACAGAGGGCGTAGGGAGAAATTTCTTGAATAGAGAGGTGGTATATTTGTGGGTGATGACAAAATCAAGGATGTGAATCTTGAGGGCCCTCATCTCTGCTAGGCAATCCTACTGTGCTTTCTTCATCAATTCACTGTTCCATTCTTTCACAGCAGTTTCTCCAGACCTTTTACCCACTCTTCGAACTTCCTATGGCTCTCCTTACCCCATTCTCTCTTGTACCTGCAACTTGCTCTTTGCGTTTAACTGAAGTGGTATAGCTTATGGGAGATGAACTGCCTAAGCAAATGAGTGATTAAGGTATATGAGAGAAATTTGAAATAATTTTGAAGTCATCTACTATAAGGATAGGAGTTGGGGAAGAGAAAAATGTTAGAAGTCAGTTACCAAACTCATTGAGGAAAGAAAGGAAGTGACCTGAGGGGAAGCAGTATTATAAACAATACCTACCAGAATTTTGCTTAAATGATGTATATGAATAACATGAACCTCAAAAGAAGAGAGTTTACTGAATGTAGGAATGAGTAGAAGCTGGGTGTGACAGTGGGAGCAAGGAGTATTTTGACTCTTCAACCAGCGAGCCAAAAGGAAGGAGTGAAGGCATAGCCAGTAATCAAAAGGGTGGCCAAGGAGGCTGTGTCAACAGGGGAAAATGAAGTTTCCATAAGAGCTAGTATATAAAAGTAGTGGGAGAGGAATAGACTTAGGATGAAGGAAAGTTTGTTGCCTGTGGAATAGATATTCCAGAGGGAACAGTTGAAGTCTCAGGATGAAACTTTGGGGTGGGAGGATTAAGGGAAATGGAATGAGTAATTAGGTGGTAGGGGGTGTGGAGTGGGGTTTGGGTGATGGTCCAGAGGCATTCAGAGTCACTGAGATGTGATTATCACAATTCTGGAATTTTCTTTTTTTCAGTATGGAGTTTGGAACTAGGAAAAGGCAGAGATTAGTTTAAAGTATTGAACTTTTGTTTGTTTGTTTGTTACTAGCCTAGACAGGTGTCCTGTGGCATCTCCTCTGTTCCTCTATTTTGGAATTTGGGTCTTTGTGGCACCAGAAAGACAGATAGTGGGGTCAGAGTATGGAGTTTCATTCTCTTGCAAATTTGTGGATCTTGTCAACTAATACAACCTTTCTCTTGAGAATGATGTGGGTGGCAGGGGAAGGAGTTGGGAGTGATCTTGGAGACATTCTTCTTCATGTTACCCAGAAATCCATAGTTTGTTTAAAATTAATTCCAACCCTGAAATATGAGATAAAGTTATCTTAACTGGATCAACTAATATACTGAACATCCTGCCCTCCCCAACTCCCATTTTTGTGTTAATGTAACAAGCATTTATTAAATACCTATTTACTATCTGTAAAGCACAGTGTTAGATGTTAGTGATTTGTAAGCTTAATAAAAACATTCTTGATCTTAAGGAGAAGACAGTCTTATTGAAAGCAAGAGAAAAAAAATCAATCCCTTGATTTAGTAACTATCCTTTACAAATTTTCCAAAATATGAATCTCTACTTACTTATGGTCCAAAATATGGCTTAGTTCATCCAGCTGAGGCTCTCTAAATATCTTGTCTTAAAATTCTGAACACTGTAGTCCTATGGTGAAATTCTTCCAGCAATTCACTGTCTCTTCTGCTTTCAACTGGTGACCCATTTGGAATCTCAGTAAGTGCCCTCCCTGACCCTTCAATCTGGCTCTCTTTTGTCTCTGTATCTGCATGGAAGAGGGAAATGCAAGTGAGAAAGGAGTGATTAAAATTATTTACACCAGTAGATGTTTATATTTCTGATAAGATTTTAATTTATTTACCAATATTCTTTATGGGCTCTGATTCTTGCCCTCAATATCCATTTGATTTATTATTTCTTGCTCTGTTTCCTCAACACAATTCAGTTCTTCATCTTAAAGTCTTATTATTTGGGGTGTTTATGTTGACTGTCTTTACGGAGATGAAGCACTTGAATCTCTGGTTATTTATGGAAAGGAATTTATGCTTCTTATGCCTATACTTTAAAATTGTTGACAGTATAGTCACTACTTTTGGTTTCAGATAACATTGCAGATTTAATGAAATATTGGTTTGAATGAAAGCAGTTGTCTTAATATGAAATCATTCTGAAGAGAAACAACTGTTGAAAATAATGCCATGATAAACCTTACTATGATGGCATTATCATGTCATTAAAAAGCATGATCTAAATGTACATATGACCTATACTCTGACCAAAGTAGAACATGCTTTTTAATTATTCAGTAATGTTTGCCTTACTTTTGTCAAAGTACAAATGAAACTGAAAAATTTCTTGTTAGATTTGTGCCCCATTTTTGGAGACTTCTCAAGGTCATAGATTTGAAAAGTGTAATTAACTTTCTAATAAATGCAATACTGCAACTTCTTGTAATGTTCTGTCTTGTCCATCTACTGCGATCCATGACAGTGAGATCTGTGTCTTGTTTCTTTGTTTTCTAGCACAGTGTTCTGCACACAATAGGTGGTTAATTCATCTTTGCATGTTGTATAGCCAAAGAGAAAGATTCTTTTTTTAATATAAATTTATTTATTTAACTTTTTACATTCATTTTCACAAAATTTTGGGTTCCAAAATTTTCTCCCCATTTGGCCTCCCCCCACCATAATACACCAAGCATTCCAATTTACTCTATCACCAATCTGCCCCCTCTTCTATCATCCCTCCCTTCTCTTGTCCCCATCTTCTCTTTTGTCCTCTGGGGCCAGATAACTTTCTATTCCCCATTGCTGGTATTTCTTAATTCCTAGTAGCAAGAACAATACTCAACAGTTGGTCCTAAAACTTTGAGTTCCAACTTCTCCCCATCCCTCCCTCCCCATCCATTCCCTTTGGGAAGGCAGGCAATTCAATATAGGTCATATCTGTGTAGTTTTGCAAATGACTTCCATAATAGTCGTGTTGTGTAAGACTAACTATATTTCCCTCCAACCTATCCTGCCCCACATGGTTTCTATTCTCTCTTTTTATCCTATCCCTCCCCAAGGGTGTTGACTTCAAATTGCTCCCTCCTCCCACTGGCCTCCCTTCCATCATTCCCCGCCCAACCCTGCTTATCTCCTTTTCCCCCACTTTCCTGTATTGTAAGATAGGTTTTCATAGCAAAATGAGTGTGCATTTTATTCCTTCCCTACTCGAATGTGATGAGAGTAAACTTCATGTTTCTTTTTCTTTTTTTCTCTCAGCTGTCCTCTTTTTCCCTCAACTAAAAAGTCTCCTGCTTGCCTCTTCTATGAGAGATAATTTACCCCATTCCATTTCACCCTCTCTCCTCGCACTACATTTCTCTCTCACCATTTACCTTGATTTCTTTTAAGATATGATCCCATCCTATTCAATTCACTCTGTGCTCTCTGTCTCGGTGTGTGTTCATGTATGTGTGTGTGTGTGTGTGTGTGTGTGTGTGTTTGTGTGTGTGTAATCCCACCAACTACCCAGATACTGAAAAATTTCAGGAGTTACAAATATTGTCTTTCTATATAGGAATGTAAACCATTCAACTTTGTTAAGTCCCTTATGACTTCTCTTTGCTCTTTACTTTTTCATGCTTCTTC
>CM053769.1:426602930-426626100 GCA_028658325.1 Potorous gilbertii
TGAGGCCACAAGTGGCCCTTTAGGTCCTCAAGTGTGGCCCTTTGAAAACAAATTTCACAGAACAAAACTTTTTTTAAGGGGATTTGTTCTGTGAACTTTGAATTCAGAGGGTTGAACTTGAGGACCTAGGTTCCCCACCTCTGCTTTAGAATATTTTAAATCTTGTCTTAGCAAAAAAAGGAATATTTTTATAACTTATATCATCTTGATTGCTAACAACAGTATGATGCCCTACAGGACTGCCACTTATCTTGCACTTGTGGACTCTTTTATGCTTGTCTTGGTGTAGCTTTGAGGTAGAGGTAAAGCCAAAAAGAAAAAATAACAGTTTTAATTCTTTCCTCTGACCACTAAATATGGAATATAGGTGATTTTGACTAACAACTAATCATACTCCTCTTCCCCCCAAGAAGCATTTTCTACGCCTTCATCAGTATTCTCAATTACATACTTGCAGAGAGAAAGAAAGGTATGGATGATGCCACATCTTGATAGCTGGGATCTTATCAAGTTAACAAAAATGGTCCTCTGATTTGTTCCTTCACTTTTAAGGAAAAACCACAATTCCAACTTAGTTCTACTTTCTGGGAAGTTTATAAAAATAATTAAAACCGTAAAATTCTCTCTCATTGTAAGATTGAAGGTCCTAATAAGGATAAAATCCTAGTTATTTTCTTAGAGTGGATTAGGATATTTGTCTTTCTATCTTTCATTGTCCATTGTGTTTCTCTTTCATTTGCAGCGCTCTGTTCATAACTAGGGACAAAATGAATCAAAAACAGTTAAGAACAACATTATATTCGATAAAATTTGATTTTAGACTTCCAGGAGCAAAGATGGTAGAGTAAGAAATTGCTCATGTGCTTCCTTACAGACCTCAAAAAAAGGTCCTGGAACAGCAGAGATGATTGGAAGAAAGGAAGAAGCAGTATTTTAGCCTGGGAAATTTGGAAGATCACCAAGAAAGTTTTGTTTCACTTAGGCAGAAAGGGGAATACAGCTGAGGACAGCAGGCATCTCAGGAAACCAGAAATTCTTTAAGCCCTGCTTCAGGAAACCATCTAGAGATCCTCATCCCACAGTAGTGGAGCAGGCAAACAATAATACCAGAACTACACGTGTCCTAACACAGCCAAGGAAACCAGCTGACCACATCTGAAAGAACCACCGTATACTTTGGCACAGCCCCAAGTAGACAGGCATCCTCCAGTATCCAACATCCCTGCACTTTAGTGCAACACTGAGTAAGCATTGAAAATATCTGGCCTCAGCATCCTGCTAGACAAGATCACCAGGATCCCAGGTCAGTACCATGTGAGCTGACAGATAATACAGCTTCCAGCCACCAGAAAATGAGGCTCCAGCTCACAAAGTCAGCCCCTGGCCCATAGCATAAGAAGCTTTGGATAGTGCCCCTGTTCTCGAGCACTAATCCTCAATTTTAAAAGTCAGGAAATAGGTAAATAAAATGAGTAAAAAGAAGAAAAAAACACTGACCCTAGAAAATTGTTATGGTGAAGGGAAGATCAAAACACAAATTCAGAAGAGGACCTTATTGTCAATATACCTTTGTCTGAAACCTCAAAGTGAAATATGAATTGGTCCCAACATCAAAAATCCTTCTTAGAAAATCTCAAGAAGGGTTTTAAAAGTCAAAGAGGAGAAGTAGAAGAAAAATTAGGAAAAGAAATGAGAGGTATGCCGGAAAGAGTCAATGGCTTGAAAAAGGAAGGACAAAAATTGACTGTACAAAGTAACTCCTTAAAAATACAATTGACTGAATGCAAAAGGAGGTACAAAAATGTACTGAAGAGAAGAATGCTTTAAAGAGTAGATTTGGCCAAATGGAAAAGAAAGTACAGAAGCTAGTTGAAGAAAACAATTCCTTAAAAATTAGAATTGGAAGCTAATGACTATGAAACATCAAGAGTCAAAAAAATGAAATAAAAAAATAGAAGAAAATTGAATATGCTTCATTGGAAAAATAATTGACCTGGAAAATAGATCCAGGAAAAATAGTTTAAGAACTATTGATCTACCTGAAAACCATGATCAGAAAAGGAGCCTAGAAAAATTCTTTCAAGAAGTTTCCAGGTTCTGCTCCAAAAATCCCAATGTCAATTTTCTAAGGCAAAATGCCTTCCACACTCAGAGAAAGAAATATGGAAGTCATTCGCAGAATGTAGCAGATCATGTTTGTGTGTCTGTGGGTTTTAGTGTATTATGTTTTGATTTGTTATATGATTTCTTCCACTTATGTCACTGTGACTACATAACATCACTATAGTGAAAATATGCTCAATAGGAAAGTATATGTCGAACCTATACAGAATTGTATGCTGTCATGGGGAGGGAGGGGGTAGGGGGGGAAGGTGTGGGGGTATAAAATCTTAATTTTAAGGAAGTGATTGTAGAACATTTATAAATAAATAAAATAAAAATTAAAAAAAAAAGAAGTTTCCAAGGAAAGCTGCTGGAGGACCTAGAGCCAAATGGCAAAATAATTATTGAGAGAATTCACTGATTACCTCCTGAAAGAGAACACAAATTGAAAATGCCAAAGAATATTGTAGACAAATTCCAGAATTATGAAGTTAAGGAGAAAATACTACAGGAAGCCAGAAGAAAATAAATCCATGGCTGTGGTCATGGGACCACAATCATGATTATGCAAGAACTAGCAACTTCTACATTAAAGTATCAGAGGGCTTGGAATATTATATTCCATAAGACAAAGGACCTTGGATTACAACCAAGGATCAACTACTCAGTAAAACTGAGCATAATCTTTTAGGGAAGGAGATAAACATACAATAAAATAGGGGACTTCTCAACCTACCTGATGAAAAGATTAGAGCTGAACAGAATTTTTCATCTTCAAATACAAGACTCAAGAGTAACATTAAAACATAAACAGAGAAGGAAAAAATACCTGTTATTAAATAAGGGTAAACTATTTAAATTCCTACATTATAAGATGATACTTGTAACTCTTGAGAACTACATCACAACATTTAGATAGCATAGACAGAGACAGAGATTATGAGTTTAGGTTGACAACGATTTGATAAAAAAATAAATAACTAAGGGGTGAAAAAAAGGATTTTACTGAGAGAAGAGGAAAGGAAGAAACAGAAAGGAGTAAATTATATCACATGAAATGGTGCATTTCAGTAGAAGAGGGAAAGGGAGGTAAGCAAGTATTTATTTCACCTTATTCTCATTGGATTTGACTCAAAGAGGGGAATAACATACGCATTGAGTTGAGCATAGTAATCTTTCTTACCCTAAAGGAAGTAGGAGGGAAAAGGTGAGAAAAGAGAAGAACTGGATAGAAGGAAGGGCAGACTAACAGAGGCAAACACTCGTGAGGAGTGAAAGGAAAAAGAAAAGAGAAAGACACAGTTAGAAATCATAACTGATAATGTGAATGGGATGAACTCTACCATAAAATATGGAAGCAGAGAGCACAGTAGATTAGAAACCATAACCCCACAATACGCTGTTCACAAGAAACTCATTAGAAGCAGAGAGATACACACAGAGTGAAGATAAAAGGCTGGAAGCAAATATATTATGCTTCAGATAAAGTTAAAAACAAAAGCAGGGTATCAATTTTGATCTCAGACGAAGTTAAAGCAAAAATAGTTATAATTAAAAGGAATAATGAAGGAAACTGAATTCTGCTGAAAGATATCAGAAACAATGAAGCAATATCAGTACTAACCATAAGCACCAAGTGTTACAGAATCCAAATTTTTATAAGAGAAGTTAAGTGATGTACAGGAAAAAATCAACAACAAAACTATACGAAAGGAGGACCTAAACCTCCCCCTCTCAGAACTAGATAAATCTAGCCACAAGATAAAAAAGAAAGATGTTAAGGACATGAAAAAATTTTAGAAAGTTTAGATATTTTAAATTAATTTAGATTTCTGGAGAAAAATGAATATGGATAAAAAGAATTACACCTTTTCCTCAGCAGTCCATGATACCTACACAAAAATTGACCACGTACCAGGGCATAAACCCTCAAAATATGAAGCAAAAATACAGAAATATTAAATGCATTTTAGACCATGATGCAATAAAAATTATCCATATTAAAGGACCATGGGAAAATGGACCAAAAATTAACTGAAAATTAAATAATCTAGTCCTAAAGAATGAGTGGGTCAAAAAACAAATCATAGAAACTGTCAATAACTTCATCGAAAAGCATGAAAATAATGAGACAACATAGTGAAACATATGGAATTCAGCCTAAGCAGTTCTTAGGAAATATTTTATATCTCTAAATGTTTATATGAATAAAATAGAGAAAGAAGAAATCAACAAATTGGGCATGCAACTAAGAAAGCTAGAAAAAGAAAAAATTTTAAAATATTAATGTCAAATTAGAAATACTGAAAACTGAAGGAGAGATTAATTAAACTTGAAATTCAGAAAACTATTGAACTAGTAAATAAAAGAGCTGATTTTATGAAAAAAACCAGTAAAACAGATAAGTTTTTTCTTAATTTGATTTTAATAAAAGAAGAAAACCAAATTTCCAGTTTCAAAAATGAATAGGGTGAAGTCACCACCAATAAAGAGAAAATTGGAACAATAATTAGTAGTTATGTTGTCCAATTGTACACCAATTAATCTAACAATCTTGGTGAAATAGATGAATATTTACCAAAAAAGTACAAATTACCTAGATTAACAGGAGAAGAAATTAAAAAATGCCCCATTTTATTAAAAAAAAAAATAGAACAAGCGATGCTATCAATGAATTCCCCAAGAAAAAATCTCCAAGGCCAGATGGATTTACAAGTGAATTATATCAAACATTTAAAAGAAGTTAATTCTTATACCATATAAATTATTTAGAAAAATAGGTGAAGATAGAGTTCTGCCAAATTATTTTTATGATAGAAATATTTTGCTGATACCTAAATCGCGAAGAGTCAAAACAGAGAAAAACAGTTATAGACCATTTTCTCTAATGAATACAGGTATAAAAATTCTAAATAAAATATTACCAAAGAGATTATTGCAACTTATCAGGAGGATAATATACTATGAGCAGGTAGGATTTATACCAGGAATTCAGGACTGGTTCAATATTAGGAAAATTATCATAATAGTTGACCAAGTCAACAAAAATAGTAACATAAACCACATGATTATCTCACTAGATCCTGAAAACTTTTGACAAAATATAGCACCCCTTTCTATAAAAAAACTCTAGAGAGCATTGGAATAAATGGAGTTTCCTTCATAGTGATAAGTAGCATCTACCTAAATCTATCAGCAAACATTATATGTAATGGGGATAAGCTGGAACTATGCCCCCCAAAAAATGTCCACTGTCATGACTGCTTTTTAACATTAGAAATGTTAACTTCAGCAATAAGAGAAGAAAAGGAAATTGAAGGAGTTAGAACAGGCAAAGAATAAACCAATTTATCACTCTTTACAGATAATAAGATGATATACTTAGGGAATCCTAGACAATAAACCAAATCTGCTTGAAATAGAAATTGTAGGAAAGCTACAGGATATAAAATAAACCCACACAAATCATGGGCATTTTTGTATATTAACAACAAAGCCTAAAAGCAAGAAATAGAAAAATTTCATTTAAAGTTACTGCAGGCAGTATAAAATATTTAGGAGTCTACCTACCAAGACAATCCAAGAATGATATGAACACAATTACAAGTACTTTTCACATGAAGAGTCACATCTAAACAATTAGAGAAACATCAGCTCATCATGGGTAGGCCAAGCTAAATTATTGAAATTCTAACTAAATTAATTTACTTATTCAATGCCATAACAATCAAACTACCAAAAGTTATTTTATACAACTACAAAAAATAATAAAATTCATTTGAAAGAATGAAAGGTCCAGAATATCAAAGGAATTAATGAAAAGAATTGCAAAGGAAGGGAACTTAGCTGTATCAGATGTAGAATTGTATTATAAAGCAACAATAATCAAAACTACCTGGAACTGACTAAGGAGAAGAGTAGTGGATTAGTTGAATGTCTTAGAAGACACAGCACTCAATGACTATAATGATCTACAGCTTCAGGAATAAGAAGAGTTTGACAAAAACTGTTAGGAAAACTAGAAAATACTTATGACAAAGACCAATATCTTATACCCTATAGTAAGATAAAGTCAAAATGGGTACACAATTTAGATACAGAGACTGGGGAGATCACAGAATAGTTTACTTGTAAGATTTATGGAGAAGGGAAGAATTTATGACCAAACAAGAGAAAGAGAATATAATGAATTGCAAAAAGGATAATTATGATTATATTAAATTGAAAAGGTTTTGTTCAATTAAGACAATGCCACCAAGATTAGAAGGGAGGCAGAAAGTTTGGAAGCAATTTTTACAACCAGCGTCTCAGATAAAAGCTTCATTTCTAAAATACATAAATAAGTAAGTTAAGTTTATCAGAATAAGTTATTCCCCAATTAGTAATTGTTCAAAGCATATGAACAGGTAGTTCTCAGAGGAAGAAATTAAAGCTATCTATAGTCATATGAAAAAATGGTCTAAATCACTATTGATTAGAGAAATGCAAATCCAAACAACTCTGAGGTATCACATCATACCCATGAGATTGACTAACATGACAAAAGAGGAAAATAGCAAATGTTGGAGAAGTTGTGGGAAAACTGGAACACCAATACATTGTTGGTGGAGTTGTGAGGTGATCCAATCATTTTGGAGAGCAATTTGAAACTATTTTCAAAAGGCTATGAAAATGTGCATACCCTTTGACCTCACAAAACCACTTTAGGTATGTATACCAGTGAGACTATAAAAATGGGAAAAGGGCCTCCATATACAAAAATATTTATAATAGCTCTTTTTATGATGGCCAAGAATTGAAATTTGAGACAATGCCCATGAATTGGGGAATGGCTAAACAAGTTGTAGAATACGAATATAATGGAATACTGTTGTTCCATAAGAAACAATGAATAGCCAGACTTCAGAAAAATATAGAAAGATTTGCATGAAATGAACAGGGTGGAAAAGAGTGGTTGTTGTCACTCACAGATCAGGGCACAGACACAGGGAGCAATAAACACCTTTCCCTTGATCATACAACCTTGGAAGAACTGAAAATTTGCACATCCCTATTTCTCTACAAATAGCTGGACAAAACCCCTGAAGTTTGGGAGAGTACATCCTCCACACTGGAAGTGGAGTCCTACATTAACTAAAAGCTAAAAAGTCAAGTGATTGGATGGGATAATAAGCAAGCAGGGGAAAAAACATCAGACTATAAAATCTTACTTGGGAGACAAGAATGTTCAAAACATACAACCAGAACACACCAAAGTCAAAACTCAGTCATTCAAAGCCTCCAAGAAAAATATATTTTGGTTTCAGGCCATGAAAGAGCTCAAAAAGAATTTTGAAAATCAAGCAAAAGAAGTAAAGGAAAAATCAGGAAGAAAAATGAAAGTGATGCAACAAAACCATGATAAATGAGTCAGCAGCTTGCTAAATGGGCCCAAAAACAAATGCTGAAGAAAATAACAACTTACAAACAGATTAGGCCAAATGACAAAAGAGGTCCAAAATATGAATGAAAACATACATAGTACCTTAATATGGTCAGTTGGATCTATCTAAAACTGAATCAGAATTATACATAATATAAATAGAGGTCTTTGCAATAAAATCAGGAGTAAAGAAAGGATATTCATTTTATATCCTGTTATTTTCCTATTAATCACTTGAATAAACTTTAAATGACTGTCTAATTATACCATTATATCATCTGCAAAAAGTAATCATCTTTTTTCTTCTTTGATTTTTCTAATTTCCTTAATTTAATTTTAATCTTATTATTTTATATTCATGTCTAGCATTGCATCAAATAATAGTAGTGATAATGAATATCCTTTCTTTACTCCTGATTTTATTGTAAAGACCTTTATTTATATTACATATAATTCTGATTCAGTTTTAGATAGATCCAATTGACCATATTAAGGAACTATCCATTTTTTTTCCCTTTACTTTCATGTTTTAACCATCACTAGTGTCATATTTTGTCGAAAGGGTTTTTTTTCACATATTGATATAATCATGTGACTGTTGCGGCTTGTGTTATTATAATACTGTTATGTTTTCTGTTTTTGACATTTAACCAATTCTGAATTCTTAGAATAACTGCAACCTGGTCATAGTGAACAACTTTTTTGACATATCGCCATAGTCTCTTAAATTGATATTTCATTTCAAATTATATATCTATATTCATTAGAGATGTTGGTATATAGCTTTATTTCTCCTTTTGTCTCTTCCTGGTGTAGGTATAAAGATGATATTCATATCATTGAGGAAGTTACAATACATTTATTAGGTATTGACTAAATTCTGGAGATATAAAGAAAGGCAAATATAGTATCTGACCTCAAGAAGCATTCATCTCAATTGCATAAACAAGGAATAAATAACTAGATGCATAGAAAATATATACAGAGTATTGAGTTTAACGCAAAAGAGGAAGACATAAACATCTGGGGAGACTGGTAAAGACTTCCTACCAAAAGTGGGATTTGAGTTGAATCAGGGCACCAATAAACTTAGAGGGGTAGGTGAAGGAGTATGACGTAAGGACTATGTCCTCCAGACATGGAAAATGGGCAGTGCAAAAGCACAGAAATGAAAGACAGTTATGGTTAAGGAACTATAAATATATCTATATCTATCAATCTATATGTACATATGTATATATATATATATATACATATATATATATATATATATACATATATATATATATATATGTATATATATATATATATATATATATATATGTCTATATATCTGTATTGCAGATACATAGAAAGAAGCTAGGCTTAAATAGAAAGAGACCAGGTTATAAAGAGCCAAACATTAGTTTATATTTCATTCTAGAGGTGATGGCCAACTGAGTTCAATGAGTGGAGTTGGGGGGTGTGGGGGGGAATATTGTGATGTGGCAAGTAAGTAGAGAATAGATGGAGTTATGGGAAATATGAGCCAAGGAGATTGTATAATAGGCAAGTCCATGTGAGATGTTATGAAAGTCTGAAATAAGATTTTTGCTCCCCATTCAGACACAGAAAACATAAAAGAAATGACAACATAAAAATGATAGTATTTTAGAAACGATTAGATATTTTGGGTGAGTAGAAAGATTGTGGGCCTGGGTGCCTAGGAGGATGGTAGTATTCTCAATAGGAACAGGAAAATTTGAAAGTGGGGGAATTTTCTGGGAAAAGATAATTAATTCTTCTTTGCATGTTGAGTTTGAAAGTGCAAGATAACCAAAATAGAGTTATTGAAATGTAAATGTAGTATGACTTTATATGTACAATAGACATTATAACTTTTGCTTTCTCAATAGGCAGAGGACAGATAGAATTCAGAACTGACAAACATTTTCTTTTAAAATTGAAAAAGTGGAATTCTAGCAAGAAGTAAGTTAAATTTTGTCATCAAAAGATAAAATACTTGGGAAAAAAGGTTTTGTTGGCAGTTAGTTTGTATTTCTCTACAAACTTTAAATGAACAAAGCTCTCTTTAATGAAGGAGGAAAACACCAAAATATAATGTATAATAATAACAATATTATATTATAAATAAATATTTCATTAATAAATGAAATACTAAAATTATAATTCTAATAATAAAATTATAAGCTAAATACATTTAAATTTTAGTAAATTAAAATAAATATTTTAGTAAATATTTAGTAAATCATTTCTTCTGTTGTAAGTAAAACAGTTTTCACTAATTTTAATTATTTCTTCATCATTTGTTTTGAATGATCCTTTTAAATTCTTGATTCTGACAATTTGGTTTTCCCACTTCTATTTTTGAAGAAAAACAAAGCTTGTATTTATTTATTTATTTCCAAGAATTTCCCTTTCAAAATCAGTGAATCCAAGGAGTCAATGACCTATCCCAATTATCTTAAATAATGAGAGTATGATTGAAAGTTTTAGGACTTTTTGAAAGGTTCTACAAGAAACCGAAAGGTCTCCTCTTCACCACAAGGTCAGTTAACCAGAACTAGCTACAGAATATCCACATATGGTCCACAATCTCTCCAAAGCATACATGCACACAATACATACATGTATATGTTTGAGTATATGTTTACATATACATACATTGATATTTTATATTCATTGTCTTTAGCACCTATGAGAATAATGTAATTTCTCCAATCATCTCTTTCAATCATTTCTATTTTTATTGTTGCCTTTTCTAAGATCATGATTGCTACTGCTGGCTTTTTGAGTCCACTTGAGATATAATAAATTTTGATCCAGTCCTTTCAAAAATATTCTATGTGTATCTTATTCCAGGTATGTTTCTTATAAACAACATATTGTTGGATTATGCTTTCTAATGTGTTCTACCTTCCTCTATTGCATGAGTTTACCTTCCATTGTTTTGATTGTGAATTATATATTCCAATTCCCTATCTTCTTATATTTTCTACTCTTTTTAGCCTCTGACCCCTTTTTAAAAGAAGATGATGCTGAGAGAGGTGTGCTCAATACCAGTGATCTATAATTGATCCAAGTTACTTATGTTTCACTACTTTTCCTTTCTCCCTTCATTCACTCCCCTATCAGACTTTCTTACTTATGTTTCACAGACAGAAAGGAAAATAAAAGAATATTCCAGTAGTTTGTTTGTGTATATTCTCAGATTCTCTTCATCTCCTCTCTTTCAGCAGTCACTTAGGGGACTTAATCATCACATGGTACAAGGTTCTTAATAGTTAGTAGGTAGAGCTAGCTCCCATTGTGTGTGTTCATACTTCATTGATGAAGAAGACCATGCCATCAGAAAAATGATGATATGACTTGCACTTGACTTTGTTTTGAGTGAGACCAGCCTCACTTCTCCTCCAGAGTCATCTGAATCCAGTGACCAGATACTCATTAGCATAACTGGAGATGACCCAGGATGAGGCAATTGGGGTTAAGTGACTTGCCTAAGGTCACACAGCTAGTGAGTGTCAAGTGTCTGAGTGAGATTTGAACTCAGGTCTTCCTGACTCCTGCACTGGTACTCTATCCACTGCACCACTTTACTGCCCCCATTTGGACCAATATGGTACATTTAAAGCACCACAAAGTCTTCATTGGTTCATTCATTCAAACATTTATAGACGGCCTACTTTGTGCTCAGTCCTGTGCTAGGTGTTCAAAGAAATTTAAAAATAGAGCAGTTTCCAGTTGATGTCTGCATGGACAATTCCAGTTTAGCTGCTGAAGACAAGATGCTTATCCATGACAATTTAACAAATGACTCCAGGTGATAACAGAGGAGTTGGGATGGTAACACCCTGGGATTTCAGGAGAGTCCACCAGGGCTCAAGTGGTGAGTGAAGGATTCATCACAGAGGCAGGTGCTGAGGGGCTGGATCTGGAGAGGCCACAGGCCAAAGAAGAATGCTCACTCTTCCCCATCTTTACCTCTACTAGCAGAGAAGCCATCATGGCCATAGCTGAGGGCATCCCTCTAGGCCAGCCCTGGTGGGGCACACTGAGTCTGAGGAACAAGGGAATTGAGGACCAAAACCACGTGGCTTATGGTAGCTTTTAGAGACCAGAGAGTTAAGGAAAGTCGGGAAATATGAGAAACTTTGCCTTTGGGACAGTGTGGGAATTAGGAGACTGGAGAAGGAGGGGACAATGAGCAGTTGGTACAGGATACCATTCTGTACCAACCCCCTCTCAGCTTAGACTGGAAACATGTAGGGAATATGGAAATAATTCATGAACACTACATATACATATTTTCCCCAACAAAAGAATGTAAATTCGTTAAGAACAAGGAACTTTTTTTCAACTTGTTTAATGTAGTGCCAGACAGAAATCAGAGAAATTGGATAAAGCCCTTATTAAAATATTACTGTGTTCTAGATACTGTGTTAAGTCCAGGGAAAACAAAACCAAGGGAAAAAAGTTTCCATTCTCCAAAGGTTTACATTTTAATAAAGGAAGACAACACCCAAATGAGAACTAAAATAACCAAGGAGAGTGAAAGTACCCATGTAAGGGAAAAGCAAAAAATAAAAAAAAAAGGAGTTCAGAGAATTGACCCTGGTTGGGAGTAAGAATGGCTGGCATGAGTACTTCCTCAAAAAGAGGTTCCAAAGAGAGCTCATCAATCAGAAAAGGAAGTTACAAGGGAGGGAGACATATTTAGCATGAGAAGTCTACTAGAGAGGAGGCATAAAAGTAATCTGGAGAGTCAAAAGCTAATTTGCTGTTCAGTTGTTCAGTTATATCTGACTCTTCATGACCTTATGTACCATAGCACTTGTATCTTCCACTATCTTTCAAAATCTGTTCAAGTCAATGCTCATTGTTTCCATAACACTATCTATCTGCCTCATCCTCTGCCCCCAGTATCTTTTTTCATCTTCACTCTTTCCTGACATCAGGGTCTTTTCCAATTAGATCTGTCTTCTCATTAAACTAGATTACTAAATGACTAAATGGTCAATAAAAAGATCTAAGGTCAGTTTGGATGGCACTATTAAAGGCAGATAATCAAATATACACTATATGTTTCCTTCAGTATTTTCCTCAACTAGTTTGATGAGCCATACTGAAATACACAAATGAACCTCTTATCTCATTGATTTATTTGGAAGTTTACTCCTTTGATGACTATCACAATCCATACATGACTGTCTATCCTAATGATTCATGTCCCTATCTTGCCATGAATTGATCTCACTTACCCAAAATGCTAGAGGTCTTCCTCACTTTCTCAACATCTTGACACAGAGTGTGTGCTTGATAAATAATAATTGATTAACTGCCACACAACAACAGTATAAGTATGCTCATATTAAAACAATAGACTTGTGTAGTGATGGGAAGTTTGGGGTCATTTAGGAGTTTTGCAACTATCTGAAGCAATTTAGCTTATACTTTCTTCCTCCTGTACAATTCTGGGACCACTTGTCCATCTGTACTATCTCTCCCAGATATAGACACTGATGGAACAAATTTTGTTGGTTATTCATCTAAATCAAAATTCATAATCTGGGCAATAGATATTTCTCATCAACTTTATCTTTCCTGTGTAGGTGGTGAAGCCCTTCTTTCAAGTGGTTACAGATTCTTTCAAATAAGCTTTACAATATTACAAGAAAACAGCAATCACAAGATCCACAAACAAGAATATAGAGAGGACATAATCATCCAGAGATAATTTCTCTGCACAAAATTTTCTCCATCACAGAGATGAGCTTACCCCTCCCTGCTGCATTTCTTATTTGACATTAATAACATCATCAGAACATTAGGTTTTTTTTAAACAAAATGTTGCCATTATCTTATCTTTCAAGGGATCTTATATGATCTTGACCAATGCAAGGAAGACTTTCTCAGAGAATGTTTAAGGCAGTCAGTGAGTCAATAAACATTTATTAAGTGCTTACTATGTGCCAGATACTGTGCTAAACACTGGTAATACATAAAGATAGTCCCAAGCCTCAAGGAATTCACAGTCTAATGTGGAAAAAAACAAACAAGGAAATATGTGCAAATAAGGAAAAATATAGGATAAATGAAAAGTAATTAATAGTGAAAAAGGACTAGAATTAAGAGAAGTCCTAATTAAATCCATGGGACCTGATAAAATCACCAAGTAACACAGTAGAGGCAGAAGAGAGGACCCAGCACAGAGCTCTCTGGGACACCAATGGTTAGAGGGCATGATCTGGATTAGGATCCAGCAAAGGAGACAGAGAAGGAGTGGGCATATGAAAAGAAGGAGACCTTGGAAATAGTGATGTCCCTAAAACCCAGAGAGAAGAGAATATCAAGGAAGAGAAAGTGATGAATAGAATCAAAGGCAAGGAAGATGAAGTAAAAGATAATTGGATTTGGCAGGTAAGAGATCATTGGTAACTTTGGAGGACACTCCATTCTTCCCCAGTTGTGCATTGGACACCTTCCATCCTGAGGGGTTCATCTATCAATGTCACCTCTTTTATCATTTTAAGACTGTTCATGCAAAGATAATGCAGTGGTTTGCTATTTCCTTCTCCAGTGTCAAGTCTGGCCTTGGATTATAAAATAAAGCAGGGCAGAGACTAATAGTATTATGTCAAAATAATTCAACAGCCTCAAAAGCAGCTCTACATCACATGGTCAATATCAAAATCATATTGATTATATGCTTAAGGTGGAGAAGCTCTGTACAGTCAGTAAAAATAAGACCTGGAGCTGACTGCTACTCAGATCATGAGTTTTTTATTGCAAAATTCAGACTTAAATGGAAGAAAATAGGGGGAAATCATCAGACCATATAGGTATGACCCAAATGACATCCTTATAAATGACATATCTATAAATATGAAGTGGAGGTGATTAATAGATTTAAGATATTAGATATGGCATATAGAGTAGTTGGAGAACAATGGCTAGAGATTCACTATATTATATGGGAAGAAGCAGAAAAAGCATTCCAAAGGGAAAAAAAAGAACAAGAAAGCAAATGGCTATCTACTGAAACTTGACAATAGCTTAGGAAAGAAGGAAAGGAAAAGAGTAAATGGAAAGATATGCCCAATTGAATGCCAAATTCCAGAAAACAGGAAGAAAAAATAAAGAGGCTTTGCCTGAGTAATGCAAAGAAATAGAAGAAAACAATAGAAAGACAGGAGAGAGACCAAGGGAACATTTCATGCAGAAATGGACGTTGTGAAAAACAAAACTGGTAGAAACTTAACAGAAACAGAAGATATTAAGAAGAGATGGCAAAAAAACACAAAATCACTACACACAAAAGATAACCATGATGGCATGGTTACTGATCTAGAGTCAGGCATTCGGGAGAATGAAGTCAAGTGGACCTTTGGAAATATTACCAATAACAAGACTAGTAGAGGTGATGGAATTCCAGCTGAGCTATTTAAAATCATAAAAGATGATGTTGTTAAAGTACTGCCCTCAATATGCCAGAAATTTTGGAAAACTCAACAGTGGTCACTGTATTGGAAAAACCATTTTGCTTTCCAATTCTAAGGAACAGAAATGCCAAGGAATGTTCAGATTGTCACACAATGGTACTCATTACACACTAGCAAGATTCTGCTGAAGGTTCTGCAAGCTAAGATTTAGCAATATATCACCTGAGAATTAACAAAACAGATGGCTGGTTTCCAAGAGACAGAGATACTAGAGAAAAAATGGCCAATATGCACTGGATTATGGAGAAAACAAGGGAGTTCCAGAAAATCATATACTTCTATTTCCTTTACTACAGTAAAACTGTGTCAATCACAACAAAATGTGGCAAGTCCTCAAAAAGATGGCAGTACTGGATCATCTTACCTGTCTCCTGAGCAACCTGTATAAGGGAAATACTGGCAAAGGAATCACAGCAACTTATCAAGAAGATGAAACACTATGACCCAGTAGGACTTATATCAGGAATGAAGGACTGGTTCAATATTAGGAAAACTATAAGCATAATTGATCATATATCATAATAGGTGCAGAAAAATCTTTTGATGAAATACATTGGTTCCCGTAAAAAACAGTAGAGATCATAGGGATAAATAATCTTCCTTAAAATGATAATTAGCATCCACCTAAAACCATCAGCAAACATTATATATAATGGATATATATATATATATATATATATATATATACATACATAAAATAAGGTACAAGCATTTCCAATAAGATAATAAGATTGTGGGTGAAATAAGGATGTCCATTATCACCACTGTTACTCAATATTATACTAGGTATGTTAGCTTAAAAATAAGAGAAGAAAAATAAATTGAAGGAATTAGAATAGGCAAAGAAGAAACAAAGTCATCATTCTTTGCAAATGATATGATGGTATACTTAGAGAATCCTAGAGAATCAAGTAAAAAACTACTTGAAATAATAAACAACTTTAATAAAATGGCAATATATAAGATAAATGTTTATTTATTACACAAATATGTTGCACAATTTTTTATTTATTACAAAATTTTTTACACAATATGAATTTATTACACAAATCATTGGCATTTCTATATATTACCAAGAAAGTCCAACAGCAAGAGATAGAAAGAGTTCCATTTAAAGCTACTGTAGACATTATAAAATATTTAGGAATCTACCTACCAAGAGAAACCCAGGAACTATATGAACACAATTGCAAAACACATTTCATACAAATAAATTTGAATAATTGAAAAAAATTAGTTGCTGATGATTAGGCTGAGGTAATATAACAAAAATGACAATTCTACCAAAATTAGTTTACTTATTCAGTGAAATACCAATTAAACCACCAAAAATTATTTTAGCGCTAGAAAAAATAGTAACGAAATTCATCTGGAAGAAAAAGAGGTCCAGATTATCAAGGCAATTAATGAAAAGAAATGCAAGAAAAGGGGCCTTACCTGTACCAGATATCAGACTGTACTATAAAGGAGTAATCATCAAAACTACTTGGTATTGGCTAAGAAATAGAGTGATGGAGCAATGGAATAGGTTAGGTACATAAGGCACAGTAATCATTAGTAACCTATTTTCCGATAAACCCAAAGGGTGCAGGTTCTGGGTTACAAACTCACTATTTGACAACACTGGGAATTGCTGGGAATTTCCCAATACTGGGAAACCTAGAAAATAGTATGACGGAAAGTAGGCATAGACCAATATCTTATACCCTATACTAAAATAAAGACAAAATGGATATACAATTTAAATATAAAGTCTGATACTATAAGCAAATTGAGAAAGCAAGAAATAGTTTGCCAGTCAGACCTGTGGAGAAAGGAAGAATTTATGGCCAAATAAGAGATAAGGAAGATTTTGAAATGCAAAATGGATAATTGTGATTATATTCAATTGAAAAGCTTTTTGCACAAACAAAGGCAATGCCACCAAGATTGGAAGGGAAGTAGCAGATTGTGAAACAATTTTTACAACCAATGTCTCTAATAAAGGCCTCATGTCTAAAATACATAGAGAACTGAGTCAAATTTATAAGAATACAATTCATTCTCCAAATGCTAAATGGTCAAAATATACGAAGTTATTTTTCAGACAAAGAAATTAATTATTTTTATATGAATTAGGTTCATATGAAAAAATACTTAAATCATTAGTGATTAGATAAATGCAGATTAAAACAGCTCTGAGGCCCCACATCCCATCTCTCACGATGGCTAACATGAAGAAAGAGGAGAATGATAAATGTCGGAGAAGATGTAGGAAAATTGGGACACTAATGCATTTTGACAGAGTTGTGAACTGATCTAACCATTCTGAAGAGTAACTCGGAACTGTGCCCAAAGGGCTATAAAACTGTGTATACCCTTTCACTCAGCAAAACCACTTCTGGCTCTGTATCCTGAAGAGAGCATAAAAACCGGAAAAGGACCCATGTGTACAAAAATATTTATAGCAGCTCTTTTTGGGGTGTCAAAAATTGGAAATCGAGGGGATACCCATCAATCATTAGGTGAATGACTGAAAAAGCTGTGCTATATGAATATAATGGAACACTATTGGACTATAAAAACAATAAGCAGGAAGATTTCAGAAAAAAAACTAGAAAAATGTACATGAACTGATAAAAAGTGAACTGAGCAGAACCTGAAGAACATTATCCACAGTGACAGAAACATTGTGCTATGATTTAGCTCTTCTCATCAATACAGCAACTGAAGATAATTCTGAAAGTCTCATGATGAAAAATGCTCTCCACATGCAGAGAAAGAGTTGATGGAGTCTGAATGCAGATCAAATCATACTATTCTCATTTCATATTTTTATTGATTTTTTCCTTTTGTCCTATTTCTTATAACTAATATGGAAATGTTTTATGTGATTGCACATATGTAACCTATATCAACTTGCTTACTATCAAAGGAGGAGAAAGGGGTGGTAGGAAGGAGAAAATTTTGAATTCAAAATTTTATAAAAAGTGAATAGTAAAACTGTCTTTACATATAATTGGAAAAGTAATATACAATTTAAAAGAAAAAATAGAAGAGAAATAAATGGAAGAAGTTTTAGATTTTATATTCTTGGGCTCAAAGGTCCCTGCAGAGAGTGACTGCTGCCATGTAATTAAAACGTATTTCCCCCTTGGAAGGGAAGCTATGGCAAATCTGGACAGCTTGCTCCAAAGCAGACACTGACCTTACTATCAAAAGTTTATGTAGTTAAACATATTTTTTCAGTAGCAAAATACGTTTATGAGAGTTGGATTGTAAAGAAAGCTGAGCACTGCAGAATCAATGCTTTTGAATTGTGCTAGAGAAAAATTTTGAGAATTCCTTGGGCAAGGAGATCAAATCTGTCAATATTTAAGGAAATTAATTCGGGCTGTTAACTGGAAGGTCGAATATTGAAAATGAAGCTTAAATACTTTGGGCACATAATGAGAAGAAGGGATTCATTTGGAAAAGACCTTCATCCAATATTTTGTAGAATTTCTCTGTGTCCTCTTCATTTTTTTATGTTGGTACAAAATTATTTTCATATTCATTCCTTTTTTTTTCAAATACTTGACAAAGGCACTACAATACAGGATGAACAAATGCACTATAATATGATATATCTGGGAGGGTTTAATGTTTTGTGCTGACATGTGGAGGGCCCATCTGGGATTTTCCCTACTCATTCCTTAAAGAAAATGAGAGATTTACATTGAAGAACCTTTTCCAGTGGAGTGGCTAACCAAAAGAAAGTATATGCAGTTTATCTCAAGAACAACTTGGAGCGGTTCAAGTGGTTGGGTAGACAATACAACCACTGGTGGGGGAAGAAAAGAGGAAAGCTATTGATTTGACCACTAAAGTATAAAGTGATGTTCATATGCGCTATTTGTGCCCAAATTGTGGTAGAGCTGTCCAAGTTGATTTTGGTCTGATCAGATACAGTCAGATGCATTGTAACTTGATTCTAACCTAGTGAAGTCATTTTGGTCCTCTCTGACAATAAAGGACACCAACCAACCAAATAAGAGAGAATAATGTAAAACTGCTTATCACTCTAGCAGGAGAATAACAGCAGAAATTTAAAGAGGAGGAACTAGGGCCTAATGTCCCACCTGCCATAGTTCTTCTTTATCTTGATCTTCTGAAATTTAGGCCCCACTAACCCCAATAGTGATGGATCCACATCCACCATATTTAAATAGTCCCAATATTCATACCATTGATGGACATTCATTGTCACTTAGCTGGGAAGATAGTAAAAGCCAGATCACAATTGCCCATAGTGACAATGAAGTGAGCATCTCTCATTTCAGTGGAGGTATTTGGAGAGGGATTATTCTGAACACAGTACAAACTCAGGTAGACAGGAAGAGTAGAAGGTAGAGTAGAAGGAAGTGGGGGTATCCCTCTCTGGATTATGGGACTGGAGTACATCCTGATACTGGCTGACACATTGATTGGAAGCACAAACCATCCCACATGATTCATACGAATGATATGAATAATACCATGAAGAGTTATGACAAAATATTTTCTTGTTCTAGGATGAATTAATAACATCACCACACCTATAATATATGTGGAAGTAACTGGCTTAAAATTACTGGTAGAGAACTGGTGATTGCCTTTATCTCAATACCTAATCTACACCAACATATTGATTATACTTACTGGATCTAATCAGGCCATGGTGGCAAAAGAAAAGGTGGTGGTGGGGAATCAGCAACCACAGGGAAATTTCCGTTAACAATAATATACACAGTGCTGACACAGTATGCTGACTACAAGTAGAAAACAGCTGCAAACATTGGTCTCATCCTCCAACAAAAGGGATGCCCAGGATTCGAATAGTCAGAAATTGAGAGGAAAAGCATACCGGGCCAGGAAATCAATCAATTAATCAATATTATTCCAGACATTAAGCTAAACATTATAAAAGCAGCAAAAGATAGTGCTTGTCCTCAAGGAGCCTACAATCTTATAGGGGAAATAACATTCAAACAAAATATATAAAGCAAGCAGCAGGATAAATTGGAAATAAAAGAGGGAAGGTGCTGGAATTAAGAGGAGTTGGGAAAAGCTTCCTGTAGAAGGTGGAATTTTAGTTGAGACTTAAAAGAAATAAAAGAAACCAGTAAGCAGAATTAGGAGGGAGAACATCACAGCCATAGTGAACAGGCAGAGAAAATGTCTGGAAGTGAGAAAAAAACAGAAATGCAATGCCACATTAAGGGAATGGCAAACAGGCTAATATGATGGATCTCAGAATATGTTGATGTAGTAGAAAGTAAGATGATTGGAAAAACAGTAAGAGTTGAAGTTGTGAAGGATTTTTACCAAATAGAGGACTTTATATTTGATTCTGGTGATAATAGGTAGGCATTCGAGTTTATTAAACAGAGGATGACATGTTCAGACCGATACTCTAGAAAAATCACTTTGTCAGTTTAAGAGGATGATGGATTAGAGAAGGGAGAGACTTGAGGCAAGAAGAATGAAAAGGCTTTTTGCAATAATCCAGGAAAGCTGTTATGAGGACTGGAATCAAGGGTTGTAGTTTCTGTGATTGGGATGTAGGTAACACCTGCAAAAGATGTAGGAAAAGAAATTACATGATGTGACAAATAATTTAATATGTTGGATGAGTTCAAGAAAAGAGTTCAGAATGACACCAAAGTCTGCAATCTGAAGTGACTAGGAGACTGATAGTACCCTCAGTAGTAGTAGATAATTCAAGAAGGGGGGAACATTTGATTTTAAAGATAATGCATTGTTTGGACAGTTGGAGTTAGGAATCTTTATTGAGAACCTACTACGTACTGGACACTATTCCAAGCACTTGGGAAGACAACAAGTAAAATAAAATAAAACAATACACACAAAAAACTTCAGACCTTATTTTCAAGGATCTTACAGTCTAATGAGGAGATAACTTGCAAACACCTATTTATAAAGAAGACATATTTGCTGAAGAGAATCATTAGAGAGAAGGCATTTATTAGATATACCATTAAAGATACAATGAATGTAGTTAATATTGTGGGATTGAAGCACAGGAGGGAGTAGAGAAAGATATACAGTTATGGGAATTATCTGTACAGATGTAAGTGAATCTATGGGAGTTGATGAGATAACCAAATTCAAGTCTGTAGAGGGAAAAGAACAAAGGGACTAACCTGAGACTTGGGGGATCAAGCCCATTGCCAGTGAGAAAAAGTTGGATGATGATGCAGCAAAGGAGAATGAGTAAGAGCAGTGAGACAGGTAGGAGGAAAACTAAGAGAGAGAAGATATGAAAGTCCCAAGAGGACAGACTAATTAGAATGATGAAGTAGACAACTGTTGCAGAGAAGTCAAGAAGAGGGAAGATTAAAAAGTGACTATTAAATTTAGCAATTAAGACATTATTCATAACTTTGAAGAGAGCACTACCAGTTGAATGCTGAAGTCATAAATCATATTGAAGAGGATTTAGAAGAGAGTAAGTAAGAGGAGAAAAAGTAAAGTCACTAACGGCTTTTGCAAGGAAAACAAGAAGGAATGAGAGAGCAGAAGAGATGTAGGACAATAGTTGGTAGTCATGGCAGGGTTTTAGTGAGAGATTTGTGAGTTAGTTGTTTATTTTTAAGAACGGATATGAGTTGGATGTGTTTATAGGCACTAAAAAAGGAGACAGTATATAGGGAGCAATTAATTGGAAATTAGAGAGGACAATCTATGGCTGAAGACAAAAAGGATGCCATCAAAACAATAGGTAGATGGGATTGCTTTGGCAAAGATGGAGACCAGCTCATTATCAGAGACAGTACTGAAGGAGGAAATAGGGGAAGAAGAAATAGGGAAGCTTTGTGAGATGAAAAGAAGAAAAAATAGCCTCATTTCTTCCAGTGAAGTATGTGATGAGTTTCATTTTTTTAATAAATTCATTTATTTAAATTTTTATATTCATTTTCACAAAATTTTGGGTTCCAAATTTTCTCCCCATTTCTCCACTCCTCCCACCCCTATACACCGAGCATTCTAATTGCCCCTATCACCAATATGACCTCTCTTCTATCATCCCTCCCTTCCCTTGTCCCCATCCTCTCTTTTGTCCTGTAGGGCCAGATAATTTTCTATTCCCCATTACCTATATTACTTATTTTCTAGTAGCAAGAACAATACTCAACAGTTGGTCGTAAAACTTTGAGTTCCAACTTCTCCCCATCCCTCCCTCCAAACCCATTTCCTTTGGGAGGGCAGGCAATTCAATATAGGCCAGATCTGTGTAGTTTTGCAAATGACTTCCATAATAGTCGTGTTGTGTAAGACTAACTATATTTCCTTCCATCCTGTTCTGCCTCCCATTGCTTCTATTCTCCCCTTTGATCCTGTCCCTCCCCAAGAGTGGTGATTTCAAATTGCTCCCTCCTCCCATTGCCCTCCCTTCCATCATCACCATCACCCTGTTTATCCCCTTCTCCCCCACTTTCCTGTATTGTAAGATAGGTTTTCATACCAAAATGAGTGTGCATTTTATTCCTTCCTTTAGCTGAATGTGATGAGAGTAAACTTCATGTTTTTCTCTCAGCTCCCCTCTTTTTCCCTCCACTAAAAAGCCTCCTGCCTGCCTCTTCTATGACAGATAATGTGCCCCATTCCATTTCTCCCTCTCTTCTCCCAGTACATTTCTCTCTCACCGTTTACCTTCATTTTTTAAAGATATGATACCATCTTATTCAATTCACTCAGTGCGCTCTGTCTCTGTGTGTGCGTGCATGTGTGTATGTGTATGTGTGTGTGTGTGTGTGTGCGTGATCCCACCAACTACCCAGATACTGAAAAGTTTCAAGAGTTACAAATATTGTCTTTCCATGTAGGAATGTAAACAGTTCAATTTTAGTAAGTCCTTTATGACTCCTCTTTACTGTTTACTTTTTCATGCTTCTTCTCATTCTTGTGTTTGAAAGTCAAATTTTCTTTTTTTTTTTTTTTAAATAAATTTATTTAACTTTTTACATTCATTTTCACAAGATTTTGGGTTCCAAAATTTTCTCCCCATTAGTCCCCTCCCCCCTCCCCAATACACTGGACATTCTAATTACCCATATCACCAATCTGCCCTCTCTTCTGCCATCCCTCCCTTCCCTTACCCCATCTTCTCTTTTGTCCTGTA
>CM053769.1:426626600-426679100 GCA_028658325.1 Potorous gilbertii
TTTGAACCTCTTTTTCCACTTGACTAATTCTGCTTTTGAAAGCATTCTTCTCATTGGCTTTTTGAACCTCTTTTGCCAATTGAGTTAGCCTATTTTTCAAGGTGTTAATTTCTTCAGCATTTTTTTGGGTCTCCTTTATCAAGGTATTGTCCTGTTTTTCATGCTTTTCTTGCATCTCTCTCATTTCTCTTCCCAGGTTTTCCTTCACCTGTCTAAGTTGATTTTCAAAATCCTTTTTGAGCTCTTCCATGGCCTGAGCCCATTGGATACCTATTTCACATGTTTGAGATATAGAAGCCTTGACTCCTATGTTTTTACCTGATGGTAAGTATTCTTCTTCCTCGTCAGAAATGAAGGGGGGTATATCTGTTCCCCAAGAAAGTAACCTTCTATGGTCTTATTTTTTTCCCTTTCCTGGGCATTTTCCCAGCCAGTTACTTGACTTCTGAGATTCCACTCCACCCCCGCCCAGATCCGCCCAGCTAGTGCTTGGGGCCTGAGATTCAAATTCTGCTTCCCAGTCTCAGGGCTTTCAGTGGCAGGCCTGGCTGCTATTCAATGGAAGCTTAAGTTCTGGTGCTCAAGTGAGGGCAGGGCCGCCTCCCAGACTCAGTTCCCTCAGGGGATTTATCTAGAGACCTTCAGTAATGGAGATTTTGCCAAGCTCCTGCCTGCTGTGGGAGCCTCTGGCCACCCGCTGCCTCTTCTGCTGCCTACTGAGGGGCCCAGAGTCTTAGAGACAGCCCGCTCCCCTCTCAGCCCATCCAGACGTCTCTCTCTGACCTGTGGGTCTGTGGGTGGAGGGACCTTTGCTGCCGCTGGAGATACCATCCCTGAAGCCTGCTCGGATCTGCTTGCTCCTCTCGGTGCCACATGGCCAGGGCAGGCTGGGCTCCACTCTTGTCCAGTGCACAATGGACCCTTGGGATCAGTTTTTCAGGGCTCTCTGGAAGGGAACTTTCCTTCACTGTGTTGCTGCACAGCTTCCACGGTTCCAGAATTTGTTGGGAGTTCTTTTAGAGGAAGTCCATGGGCTGTGGGTTCAGAGATAGCATATGTGAGTCTTTCTACTCCACGATCTTGGTTCTGCCCCAACGAGAAGAATGCTTTCAAAAGCAGAATTACCAAATGGAAAAAGAGGTTCAAAACTCACTGAAGAAAATAGTTGTTTCAAAGTTAGAATGGAACAGATGGAAGCTATTGACTTTCTGAGAAACCAAGAAATCACAAAACAAAACCAAAAGAATGACAAAATGGAAGAGAATGTGAAATATCTCATTGGAAAAACAACTGACCTGAAAAATAGATCCAGGAGAGACAATTTAAAAATTATGGGACTACCTGAAAGTCATGATCAAAAAAAGAGCCTAGACATCATCCTTCATGAAATTATCAAGGAAAATTGCCCTGATATTCTAGAACCAGAGGGCAAAATGAGTATTCAAGGAATCCAGTAATCACCTCCTGGGAGAGATCCAAAAAGAGAAACTCCTAGGAACTGTGGCCAAATTCCAGAGTTCCCAGGTCAAGGAGAAAATATTGCAAGCAGCTAGAAAGAAACAAATCCAGTATTGTGGAAATACAATCAGGATAACACAAGATATAGCAGCTTATGCATTAAGGGATCGAAGGGAGTGGAATAGGATATTCCAGACGTCAAAGGAACTAGGTCTGAAACCAAGAATCACCTACCCAGCAAAACTGAGCATAATGCTTGAGGGGAAATGATGGCTTTTTAATGAAATAGACGACTTTCAAACATTCTTGATGAGAAGATCAGAGCTGAAAAGAAAATTTGACTTTCAAACACAAGAATGAGAAGAAGCATGAAAAAGTCAACAGCAAAGAAAAGTCATAAGTGACTTAGCAAAGTTGAACTGTGTTCATTCCTATATAGAAAGACAATATTTGTAACTTTAGAAACTTTTCAGTATTTGGGTATATGGTGGGATTACACACACACACGCACACACTCATGCACACACACATGTACACCCATGCGCACGCACACACACACATACGCACATGCACCCACACACAAAGACAGAGAACACAGAGTGAATTGAATATCATGGGATCACATTTTAAAAGAAATCAAGGTAAATGGTGAGAGAGAAATGTAGAGGGAGGAGAGAGTGTGAAATGGAATGGGGTAAATTGTCTCTCACATAAGGGGCAAGCAGGAGACTTTTTAGTGGAGGGAAAAAGAGGAGAGCTGAGGAGAAAAAAACATGAAGTTTACTCTCATCACATTCTACTAAAGGAAGGAATAAAATGCACATTCATTTTAGTATGAAAACCTATCTTACAATACAGGAAATTTGGGGAGAAGGGGATCAGCAGGCTGGGAGGGCAATGGGAGGAGGGAGCAATTTGAAATCAACACTTGGGGAGGGACAGGATCAAAAGAGAGAATAGAAACAATGGGTGGCATGATAGGATGGAGGGAAATATAGTTAGTCTTACACAACACGACTATTATGAAAGTCATTTGTAAAACTACATAGATAAGGTCTATGTTGAGTTGCCTCCCTTCCCAAAGGGAATGGGTGGGGAGGGAGGGATGTGGAGAAGTTGGAACTCAAAGTTTTAGGAATAACTATTGAGTATCGTTCTTGCTACAAGGAAATAAGAAATACAGGTAATGGGGAATAGAAAGTTATCTCGTCCTACAGGACAAAAGAGATGATGGGGACAAGAGAAGGGAGGAATGATAGAAGAGATGGCAGATTTGCGATAGGGAAAATTAGAATGCTGAGTGTACTTGCGTGGGGGGAGGTGATAAATGAGGAGAAGATTTGGAACCCAAAATTTTGTGAAAATGAATGTAAAAAGTTAAATAAATTTATATATATATATATAGCAAAAAAATTATAGCATTCTTCTCCTCATTGGCTTTTTGAACCTCTTTTGCCAATTGAGTTAGCCTATTTTTCAAGGCGTTATTTTCTTCAGCACTTTTTTGCGTCTCCTCTATCAAGGTATTGACCTGTTTTTCATGCTTTTCTTGCATCTCTCTCATTTCTCTTCGCAGTTATATCTACACCTCTCTAACTTGATTTTCAAAATCCTCTTTGAGCTCTTCCATGGCATGACCCCATTGGATGTTTATTTCAGTTGTTTGGGATACAAATGCCTTGACTTCTATGTCTTTATCTGATGGTATGCATTGATCTTCCTCATCAGAACGGAAGGGTGGAAACATCTGCTCTCCACGAAAGTAACCTTCCATGGTCTTATTTTCTTTTCCCTTTTCTGGACATTTTTCCAGCCAGTTACTTCACTTTTGAGATTCCTGTCCACCCCCGCCTAGATCCTCCCAGCTAGTGCTTGGGGTTTTAGATTCAGGGCTTTCAGTGGCAGGCCTTGCTGCTATTCAGGGTAAGATTAAATTCAGGTTCTCAGATGGGGGCAGGGCTGCCTTCCAGACTCAGTTCACTCAGGGGGTTTATGTGGAAACCTTCAGTAATGGAGCTCCTGCCAAACTCCTGCCTGCTCTGGGAGCCTCTGGCCACCTGCTGCTTCTGCGGCTGCCTCCTGAGGAGGCCTAAGTTATGGATACACCCCATTCCCTTCTTGGCCAGCCCAGAAGTGTTTCCCACTAACCTGTGCATCTGTGGGTGTAGAATCTTTTGTGGCCCCCAGAGATTCCATCCCTGTATCCTGCTTAGATCTGCTGAAACAGCTCCTCTCAGTGCTGCACAGCCAGGGCAGGGCTGGGCTCCGCCCCTGACCGATGAACAATGGACCTTTGGGATTGGTTTTTCAGGGCTCTCTGGAATGGAAATGTCCTTCACTGTGTTGCTGCGTGTCTTCCAGTGCTCTATAATTTGTTGGGAGTTCTTTTTAGAGGAAATCCATGGGCTGTGGCTTTGGAACGAGCATACGTAAATCTTTCTACTCTGCCATCTTGGCTCCCAGGATAAGATCATATCTTTAAAAAAATGAAATTAAGGGTGGTAGAGAAATATATTAGGAGGAGAAAGGGAGAAATGGAATGGGGCAGGATATCTCTCATTAAAGAAGCAAGACTTTTCAGTGGAGGTAAAAAGAGGGGAGGTGAGAGACAAAACATGAAGCTTACTCTCATCACATTTGACTAAAGAAAGGAATAAAATGCACACTCATTTTGGTATGACAACCTATCTTACAATACAGGAAAGTTGGGGAGAAGGGGATCAGCAGTGTGGGGGGGATGACAGAAGGGAGAGCAGTGGGAGGAGGGAGCAATTTGAAGTCAACACTCTTGTGGAGGGACAGGATTAAAAGAGAGAGTAGAAGCAATGGGGGGCAGGACAGGATGGAAGGAATTATCGTTAGTGATATACAACACAACTATTATGGAAGTCATTTGCAAAACTACACAGATATGATCTATATTGAATTGCCTGCCTTCCCAAATGGAATGGGTGGGTAGGGAAGGATGGGGAGAAGCTGGAAGTCGAAGTTTTAGGAATACCTGTCGAGTACTGTTCTTACTACTAGTAAATAGAAATGCAGGTAGTGGGGTATAGAAAGTTATCTTGCCCTACACGATAAAAGAGAAGATGGGGATAAGGGAAGGGAGGGATGTTAGAAGAGAGGGCAGATTGGTGATAGGGGCAATTAGAATGCTTGGTGTTTTGCGATGGGAGGAGGAGATAAATGGGGAGAAAATTTGGAACCCAAAATTCTGTGGAAATGAATATTGAAAAGTTAAATAAATAAATAAAATTTTAAAAAAGAGAGAGTAGCTTTCTTTATTCTAATTTTTCCATTTTTGGTCATTTTCCCACCAATTACATGACCTCTGAGCTCCATGTTAAGTGAAGGGTGCATTGGTGGAAGTTTCATGAGTTTTGTGCAGCTTTCAGAGATATTTCCTGGGACCTGTAAATTCTCAGCTCCTCCCAAGTGGCATGATCAAAGAAAAGTGTTTACTCCTCTCCTGGCCTGTGCTCTGGTCTGTGAACAACAAGCACTTTTTTCTTCGGAACTGCAAGTAGGTTCCCTCTCCACAGCTGCCACCAAATTTGTCATGCCAGTGCACCTTCTCACCCCAGGACCACCACCCAGGACTGTGACTCAGATCAGCCACTTGATTCCCCCATGGTCTGTAAGCCAAGAACTCCATAAGTAGCCACCACTGCAGCAGTGACTGCTGCTGTTCTGGGGCGGAAACTGGGAATGAGAACAGATCACGTTCCTTTCTCACTCAGGTGAGATAACTTTCCCAAGAACCTTTGAAGCTGTCTTTGTTGTTTGTGGCTTGAGAAGTCTAGAAACCACCACAACTGTGAATGATTAAATACCATGAGGCCTCCTTCAGTTGCCTCAGTGCTATGCTGGGTAAACCCAGTGCAATAAACTCTTCCTGTCAGCCTTTCAGATTATCTTGGGCTGGAAATCTGTTTCACTCTGTCGTTTTGTGACTTCTGCTGCTCTAGAATTTGTTCAGAGTCATTTTTAGAGGTATTTTGAGGGATTTCAGGGAAGAGCCCAGGTAAGTCCCTGCTTCTACTCTGCCATCTTGACTGCCTTCTAGTGTTCATCTTTTTCCACTTCTCCATCAACATTTGTCCTTCTCCTTCTATCGTTTTAGGCTGACAAATATGAGATTCTACCTGAAATTGATTTAATTTTCCTTTCTCTATCAATGATTTGGAACATTTTTTTCATATAATTATATGATTTCTTCTTCTAAAAACAGCTTGTTTATTTCCTTTGACCATTTATCAGCTGGGGAAGGACATATTCATATTCTTATGCATTTGATTCAGTTTCCTATATATTTGAGATATGAAGTCTTTCTTAGAAAATGTTTAAAATTTCCCCCAATTTTACACTTTCTAATCTTTTACACATTGGTTTTATTTGTACAAGAATTTTTTAATTTAATGTAATCAAAATTATTAATTTTATATCCCACAATGCTCTCTATCTCTTCTTTATTGATAAATTCTTCTATCCATAAATCTGATAGGTAATATGTTCCATGCTCTTTTAATTTACCTATATCTCCCTTCACGTCTAAGTCATGTATTCATTTTGAACCTATCTTGGTAAATGGAATAAGGTGTTAGTCTCTATCAAGTTTTCACAGCATTTTTTAAATCAGATAATGAGTTCTTATTGTAAAAGCTTAGATCTTTGTGGTTATAAGACACAAGGTTGTTATAATCATTTACTCTTGTGTATGACATATCCACCATTCAGTTTCTTAGCTGGTAACATACAGTTTTATTAGTTACCACCCATTTGATACTGCTAGACCTCTTTCCTTTTCAGATTTTTCTTTAATTCCTTTCATGTTCTTGACCTTTATTTCTCCCAAATGTATTTTATTATTATTTTTTTCTGTCTTAAAAATATTTTAGTAGTTTAATTGCAATGGCACTGAATTAGTAGATTAATTTAAGAAGAGTCATCACTTATATTATATTGGCTTAGACATTTATGCACTCTTAGTATTTCTCCAAATATTTAAATGTGACTTAAATTTTATAAAAAGTGTTTTGTAATTATGTTCATATATTTCCTGGATTTGTGTTGACTGATATACTCCCAGGCATTTTATTCTGTCTATGACTATTTTAAATAAACTATCCCGTTTTGCAGGACATTGGTGGTGATATACAGATATGCTAATGATTTTGTGGGTTTCTTATTTTATCTTGCAATTTTGCTAAACTTTTCAACTAATTTTTTCAACTAATTTTAGTAGAAATGTTATAACTTTCCATGTATACCATCATATTATCTATAAAAAGTGCTTATCTCTTTTAATTAGGTCCAATTTTGCTTTTGCTTTGTCTGAGATAGCAATCATGACCACCGTTTTTTTTACTTCAGCTGAAGCGTAATAAATTCTGCTGCAGCATTTTATTTTTGTTCTCTATCTTTCTGTTTCAAGTGAGCTTTTACACAAAAACAAACAAACAAACAACTTATTGTTAGATTTTGCTTTTTAATTTATTCTTATATTTTATGGGAGATAGCATCTCATTCACATTCAAGTTGGTATGATTACCAACTGTGTATTCTTCTCCATCCTTTTTTTCTTGGTTTATCTTTCTTTCTCTTTTTTACCCTTCCCCTACTCAAAAGTCTATTTTATACACTGCCTCCTTTAATCTGCTCTCCCTTCAATCACTCTCTTTTCTATCCTTTTCCCTTTCTAATTTCCTGTTGTGTAAGGTAGATTTCTATATTCAGCTGAACGTGTATGTTATTCCATCTTTGAGCCAATTCCAATGAGAAGACAGTTCAAAGCCTTGCTCATCACCCTACCTATCTTCCCCTTCAATATAAAAACTCTTCCTTTCATGCCTCTTTTATGTGAAGCATTTTTCCATTCTTCCACTGCCTTCATCCTGCTTGCATTGCATCCCTCATTCTCACTTCTTAACTTCGTTGAAATCATCTTATAGTCAACTCATACTCATACTCTCTATTTACTCCTGACGACCCTAATAGTGATAAAGTTCTTGGTAGCTACAGGTATCATCTTGCCATATAAAATTGCAAACAATTTAAGCTTATTGAATCCCTTATGATTTCTCTTTCATATTTACTTTTTTATGCTTCTTGTAGGAGAAGTTTGGTTTTTGAAAGTCAGATTTATCTATTCAATTCTGGTCTTTTCATTAGGAAATCTTCAAAGTCCTATATTTCGTTAAAAATCCATTTTTCCCCTGAAGGATTATACTCAGCTTTTCAGGGTAGGTTATATTTGGTTGTAATCCTAGTTCCTCTGCATTTCAGACTATCATATCCCAAGCCTTTTAATCTACTCTTCTGGAAACTGCTCAACTTTGTGTCATTCTAAATGTGGGTCCACAATATTTAAATTGCTTCTTTCTGGCAACTTGCAATATTTTCTCCTTGACCTGGGAGCTCTAAAAATTGACTCTAATATTCTTGAGAGTTTTCATTTTGGAATCTCTTTCAGTAGGTGATGGGTGGATTCTCTCAATTTCTATTTTACCCTCTGATCCCAGAATAAGAGTAGTTTTCCCTGATAATTTCTTGAAAGATTATGCCTAGGATTTTTTTTCTTTTACCATCACTTTCAGGTAGTTCAATAATTCTGGAATCATCTCTCTTCCATCTGTTTTCTAGGTGAGTTGTTTTTCTGATGAGATACTTCACTCTTTCTTTTTTTTCATCCTTTTGATCATTTCTTGTTGTCTCATGACATCATTAGCTTCCTCTTACCCAATTCTAATGTTTAAGGAATTATTTTCTTCATTGAACTTTTTACCTCTTTTTTTCCATTTGGCTACCTCTAATTTTAAAGGATTTCATTTCTTTGTGATTTTCAAATCCTTTTTTCCATTTGGACAATTCTGCTTTTTAAGGAACTCTTTACAGTGGGTTTCTGTGCCTTTCTTTAAAATTTGAATGATTTTTTTAAGGTATTATTTTCTTCAATATTTTTGGGCCTCTTTTACCAAACTGTTTACTGTCTTTTCATAATTTTCTTGCATTGCTTTCATTTTTTTTTCCATTTTTTTCTTTTCTTCTCTTATTTTATTTTTAAACTTTCTATTGAGCTCTTCTAGGAATTCTTGCGGAACTTGGGTCCACTTCATAGTTTCTTTGAGGCTTTAATTATAGCTATTTTAACATTGTTGTCCTCTTCTGACTTTTTGTTTTGATCTTTCCTATCACCATAACCTCATCAGGTTCTTTTTTGTTGTTTCTGTTTTCTTATTTCCCAGACTATTTCTAAATTTTAAGCTTTATGTTAAAGTTAGGCCCTGTTCTTGATGTGGAGGGTGCACTGTCTAAAGCTTAAGTTTTTTCATGCTGCTGTTTTCGGAGCTAGTTCCGGAGGTCTGTAAACTTTTGATACTTTTCAAGGTAGTATGACATAAAGAGACATGTAACCTTTGCTCTCCTGGCCTGTGTTCTAGTCTTTACCCAGGAGGGGACTTTGTTCCCCTGTATCCACAAGTGCTCTTACTCTTGTTTGTCCTAGAAGCATAACTAGGGTCCCTATTCTTCTATGGCTATAAGAGCTAGTGTTCTTCTTTGATCTGAGACTGAGACTCGGAAATGCATATAAGGAATGCAAAAGGGTCCTGAATCCAGTGCCAGCAAAGGGTCACTTATAGTCTCTTTTTTTACCAGTTGTTCTATCTCGTTATTGTCTGTAGGTTGAGGTTCCTAAAGGTGCTGCTGCCACTTCAGCAACAGTTGCCTTTAAGGACAACTACAAGCATTGCCAGAGCATGACCTATATTTTGCTCTGGAGCCAATCTCTTAAATTGCTCTTGTCTGAAAACTTTTTCACCCCAGGCTGTTGTTGGTTCTGCCACTCCACAATTTGATTTGAGTTGGTTTTTTTAAGTTGTTTTGAGGGGAACTGGGAAACCTCAATTGAGTTCCTGCATTACTATGTCATCGTGGCTGTGCCTCCCAGAAGTCCTCCTATTTACTATTCAATTCCATGCCACTGGAATTCTTGATTTATCTCTCTCCTTCTTGATTTCTCTCCCAGAACTCTTTCTGATGCTTAGTAGAAATACCTTCCTATATGTACAAGGTAGTAGAGGGTTGTCCATCAGGGGATTGCCAAATTCATCTGGGGCCAAATTGATTTGTAATATTTTAGGTTTTTTTACATCTTTACAACCACCTTGTTAATTGAAAAATGTTAATGATAGAGACAGAGGTTTAACCTGTGATTTCAATGGGATGGGGAACTACCATATGAGGGAAATCCCTCTTGCAAAGCAATTATTCACCTTTTTGCAATGTATAATCTTAAGACAGTTACTTAGATCATTGGAACATTAAGCAACTTGTCCTGGGACACATAACAGGATAAATCAGAAACAGGATGCAATTAGATGTGTCAATGTTAATATTATTGCCATTTTTCAAATTGTAAAACTGAGACCAGAAAACATTTTTCAAGTGTCCCACATCTAATAAGTGTGTGTAGTGGGACTTGAATCTAGATCCTCTTTAATTCTAAAGTTCTTGGTAGTAATTAAGAGATCTGAGTGAGATAAATAAGGAAACTTTAGGGCAACAAACCCAAGAATGGATCTCAATTTCAGTTTTATGATCTTTATAAGAGGAACAATTTTGTTTTGGATTATATAGATGTAATATTGTCCATGAGAATCTGGCAGGACTTCAATGCAGAAAGGCCCATGCGGTCAGAAAGCCATTGCAAGGACCTTGGAAACCATCAGAAGTTGCTGCGATCCATTAGGATATGGCATAATAGTATAGGCATATAACTCAAGTCATGGACTAGTACTGTCTCCTCAGATGTCATGAATAGTCTTGAATATCCAGTAACTTGAATTTCAGAAATTCAGGGGACCTAATCACTGAAGGTGGAGGTCAGCACGGAAAATAAGTAATTCAGGGTGAGACCAAATGGGGCCAAGCACTCCATACAAAAATTACAGCAGAAGACAGAGTCTGACCTTGATGATTAGCCGCAATTCAGAAACAAAGCCTGGAAAATGGGCAAACAGGAGACAGCTTACTATCCATATATAATTAACCCAATAGTGCAAAATCCCAACCTGGGAAAGACTTCTATGACAAGTGAAAGTAGAAATTCAAACAGAAAACAAAAAAAATTAGTAAGGACTACATAAATGCTCACGATAAATTAAGGAATATGTAAAAAAATTAAATAAAAATGTCTGGAGGGAAGAATTAGAAAGATAAATAGCCTAGAATAGAAAATGAAAAACTTTAATTAATTAATGGATTCCTTGAAAATTGGAGTAGACAAAGAGAAATCAATAATTCTGTAACATAAAATAGCAAGCAATATTAGAACAAAATTAAAAGGTTGAATAGAAAATATAAGGCATTTGCTATCAAAACCAACTGACCCAAAGTAAAAAAACAATCAAGGAGAGACAGTTTTTAAAAAGTGTCAGATTCCCTGAAAATCAAGATATTTTTAAAAGTATGTATAGTATATTGCAAGAAATCATAAAGGAAAACTTCCCAGATTTGTTAGAATCAGAGTATAATGTGAAAATAGAAAAATAAAGGTGAAAAGGAAAACTTGGAGGAATGGTATAGTCAATATCCACAACTTTCAGTTTAAACCAAAAAGACTACTACAAGTTGTTGGAAAGAAATAGTTCAACATCAAGAAATCTCAATCAAGATCACAGAAGATCTGGAAGCTTTGAATATAAATAAGAAGAGAATGCAGAATATCATATCTGAAAAAGCAAACATAAATATGAAACACTTTTTATACAAATAACCTCATGTAAAACTAATTGAAGTAAATTTTATTTTTCTTGGGTAGATAAAGCCAATCAATTTATAAAATGACAATTTTGCGATCTTATCTATTTATTCAATATCATCCTAAGTAAATTAATAAAAAAAATTATTTTACTGAATTAGAACAAAAAATAAAATTCATTGGGAAGAATAAAAGTTCAGGAACCAGGGAACCAGGGAAAAAGATGTAAAGGGGCTAGTTTAAGCAGTGTTTAGACCTTAAACTATATTAAAATGTGAGGGTATTGTTGAAGTGTAAAAAGAAAAGTTTCAATTGTCTTAAATTAAAATTTCCCTCTATAAATAAAGCCTATGTAGCAAAGAACAGCAAGAATGCTGAAAATTGAGGAAAAACTTTCATAGATAATCTCTCAGTTAGGATGTGATTGGGTTGGAATGTTGCTGTAATGCAGGAAATGAAGGGATGATTGATTTTAAAAAATTAGAATATATGAAGGAAGATGCTATCCACTTTTAGAGAAACAGATGAGAGGAGGAAATAAGCATGGTATGATCTTATGTATATGGGTACATGGGTGTATGTTTATAGATGTCTATGTATATACAAATGTGTGTATGTATATATCCACCCTTAATTGTATGCTTCTTCAGAGTAGGGAAGGAAGTAGAGAAAAAATAAGAGCGCACAGCAGAGAACAAAAGAAAACCAACAAGGAAGAAAAGAAAAGCTGAACCTCTTTGGAAACAATGTGTAACATTTATTATATAGATTTTCTTGAATTGTAAATTTATTGTTGTATATTGAATTTTCCCTTATGGTCTGCTGTGTACAAGGCAATGTTTTGTTGTTCTTGTTTTCTATTTGAATTAAAAAAGAATACCAAATTAAGAAAAGAGAGAAGTTAAGGAGGTAAATAGAATTGTACATCAACTAAATATGATTGAGACCTGCATAAAACTGAATGGAAATAGAAAGGAATACACCATTTTCTCAGCAGTGTAGGGTATCTTACAAAACTTGATCATATATTAGGACATAAAAACTTTATAATTAAATGTAAAAAACCAGAAATATCAAATGTATCCTTTTCAGATTACAATGCAACAGTAATTACATTTAATAAAGGCTCATGGAAACACAGATTACAAATTAATTAGAGAGTAAATGAGCTAATCTTAAAGAATGAGTGGTTAAAAAATAAATCATAGGACTTCCATTGCCAAGATGGTGCAGTGAAAGCAGGAAGCAGGATTTTAGAGCTCTCCCAAATTCCCCTCCAAGCAACTTGAAAAGAACCTCAGAATTTATTTGGATGCAAGAAACATCTACCTCAGTGGATGGGAGGGGAGTAAGTTGATAGATCAGCAGAAGCCAGTCTCAGAACAAAGAGTCCATAGCAAGTCTCCAAGTTCCAACACAATCCATCAACAATGCTCTGCCCTCTTTTAAGCCAATAGCCCCTAGGCAAGTCAGCAATCTGTGCATCAGAACAAGGCCCCACCTCAGTAGTCCCACCCCCAGTACAGACCACGAGGGAGGCCTCCACCCTGTTTCTGACTAGTAGTGAGGACCAACCCCTGGGACCACATAATGTTATACTTAGCAAATACTAGAGAAATAACTAAAAAAAAAAAACAAAAAAACTAGTGGAAATAATAAACAGTTTTATCAAAGGTGCAAGATACCAAAAAGCCTCCCATAAGCATTTCTGGAAAAATCTGATTGAGACTCATACTCACTACTAAACGACAATGGTGACTGACATTGACTTAAAAATTATGTTATGTGTATCAGTTGATATGTTTTTAAAGAGTAGTGTTGTACTATATTGGAGACCATCGTTGTTTCTTCAATTTTTTTAATATTCACATATGTTCTAATTTTAAAAGTTAATAAAGATCAGTCAATAATTTTGAAGCAAGAATATCTGATTAAATTAATTATAATTATCAAACTAGCTAGAACTTCCGTCTTTTAATATTTCATCTGCCTATTAAAATAAACGTGTCTCCTGCCATGGGACTTTGTAATGTGAATTTTACACAGTTATACTTTACAGTGAGGGGATAAGGGAAAGTTACTTGTGTCATTATTCTTTAGGAGCTGATAAATCTCTTGGTCTTTATAAAGAGTGTTCCCAAAATATTAATATAATATTAAGTCATTAAAACTTTTGGGACACCTTGTATTTAAGGACTTTGTTTCAAAGAAAAGTAAATTTATTTGTCCTTTGACTTCCATTGTCTCACTCAAATTTCAGATTTATTACACCTGAAGAACAACATTTTACTGTTTTATATCATGCAGACTCTTTTATTTTATCAATTTGAGATGTTATTTTGCATTCAACATCACCTGAAACTTTAAGCAATGAGCAATGAAATAAAGTTGGACATTTAGGATCAAAAGGAGCAATAATTACCATATAATAAAATATGATTAAACTGTAGTACCTAGAGAGATTTGGAGGATGTTAATAGATTTTCTTTCATTAGTGTTTAATAGATTTGTAGGATATGTATAATATCACATTGAAGGGAATATGCTTTTTAATTCATTTGTACAATTCATGAAATTTAATTGCTTTAAAAAAACTGAAATTTACAACAAAAAAGTGATACCATTAGCAAAGTAGAAGAGTAAGGAATAGTTCACTTGTCAGATCTATAGAAAAGGGGAGAATTAGTGACCAAACAAGAGATAGAAAGCATTGTGAAATGTGAAATAGATAATTTTGATTATATAATTTTTAAAAATTGTACAAACAAAACCAGTGCAACCAAAATTAAAGGAAAGAAGAAAAGGGAAAAAAATATATTTGCAACAAATATCTCTGATAAAGGTTTCATTTCTCAAATATATAGAAAACTTGGTAAAATTTATAAGAATACAAGTAATTCCCCAACTGATAATTGGTCAAAGGATATGAAAAGGCAGTTTTCAAAGACATCAAAGCTATTTATACTTCTATAAAAAATGCCCCAAATCACTATTGACTACAGAAATGCAAATAAAACAACTCTGAAATATCATTTCACACCTATCAAATTGGCTAATATGACAAAAAAAGTAGAATGTTGAATGTTGGAGGTGATGTGGGAAAACTGAGATACTAATGCACTGTTGAAGTTGTGAACTGATCCAACTATTCTGGAGAGCAATTTGAAACTATGCCCTAAGGACTATAAAACTCCAAATGCCCTTTGATACAGCAATACCACTGCTAGGCCTTTATCTCAAAGAGATTTTTTAAAAAGGGGGAAAGGATCTATACATACAAAATATTAATGATGTCACTTTTTTTGATGTCAAACTTTTTAAATGTAGGAGATACCCATCAAGTAGGAATCTGATTGTAATGGAATACTATTATGCTATAAAAAATGGTAAGTAGGAAAATTTCAGACAAACCTGGAAAGACATAAAAACTGATGCACAGTGAAGTGAACAGAACCAGAAAAACATTAACAGCAATACTATACAATGAACCACTGTGAATAACTTAACTATTCTCAGCAATACAATGATCCAACACAATGCCAAGGGACACATGATGAAACATGCTATCTACCTCCAGAGAAAGACCTGATGTCTGAATACAAACTGAAGAATACTATTTTTATTTTATTTCTTTTTTTGTTTGAGTCTTGTTTTACATCATTGCACATCTATGACCTATACCAGATTGCTTACTGTCTCAAGGAGTGGGGAAAGGGTGGAGGGAGTGAAAGAATTTGAAATTCAAGCTTAACAATAAATGCTTAAAATTTTTTTAACATGAAATTGGGGAAAAATAATATATTATTTTTTTTTAAAAAGGAGTAATCATAGAAAAAAATGTAATTAAAGAGAATGAAAATAATGAGAAACAATATTAAAACCTATGGGATGAAGCAAAAGTAGTAATTAGAAGAAAAATTTATATCTCTACATCCTTCTGTCAATAAAATAGAGAAAGAGCAGACCAATGAATTGGGCATACAAATTAAAAATAGAAGAAGAACAAATTAAAAATTCTTGATTAAACATCAAATTGGAAATCTATAAAATTAAAGGTGAGATTAAATAAAATTGAGCATAAAGAAAATCAGTATATTAATAAAAATAAAATAGATAAACCATTCATTATAATTTTTAAAAAGAGAAGAAAAACAAGTCACTAATATTAAAAATGAAAAAGTGAAAATATTACTAATGAATATAAAATTGAGGCAATTATAAGGAATTATTTTTGCCAGATTGTATGCCAAAAAATGTAATAATTTAAATGAAATGGAAGAATAGTTACAAAAATATAAAATGCCTAGATTAACAATAAAGGAACTAGAATATTTCATAAAACTGTTTTAGAAAAATAAATTGAATGAGCTGTAAATGTGTTTCCTAAGAAAAAAGCATCAGGACCAGATGGATTTACAAATGATTTCTATCAAACATTTAAAGATCAATTATTCCAATATTGAATAAATTATTTAAAATAATAGTCAGAGTCAGACTCCTTTTATGAAACAAATATGATATTGATACCTAGACCAGGAAGAACAAAAACAGAAAAAGAAAATTATAGACCAATTTCATTAATGAGTATAGACACAAAAATCATAAATAAAATACTAGCTAGGAGACTACAACAATGTATTACAAAAATTATATGTTGTGACCAAGTGAGATTTATACCAGCAAAAAAAAAAACCCAAAAACGTATGAATGAAGATGCTATCCACATCCAAAGAAAGAACTGATGAATGGAATTATGTATACTATGTTTTTGCACATATGTGTATACACATACATGTATATGTATACATATGTAAATATATGTTATATATTAGACACATATGTTTAATGGTAGCCTTCTCTCGGAGAGAATGGGGAGGGAGGGAAATCAAAAATGCATTGCAGAGAAGAAAAGAAAACTTAGACGGAAGTTATAGAAAAGCAGGGTAACTTTGAAACTGATGTGTAATATTTACCACATAGTTTTTCAAAAAAGTAAGAGTGTGAAATGAAAATTCATGATTTTACGTTGAATACTCTTTCATGTTGTACTGCATTCATGAAAATGTTCTTTTTTGTTTTTTTTAATTTAAATTAAAAATTGAATAAAATTTTTGAGAGAAATTGAAAGTATCTTGGAACTGACGCAGAGTGAAGTGAATATAACCAGGACAACAACTTATACAATGGCAACATTTTAAAGCAGAACAACTTTAAAAAACCTAAGTGTTCAAGGCAATGACCAACCACAGCTCCATAGGATGAAACGTATTATCTATATCCTAGCACAGAGGTGATAGACTCAAGGTACAGAACTAAAATCATTTTGGTACATGGCCTCTGAGCATATTTCTTCTGCTTCATTATGCTTAGTTGTTACCAGTATTTTTGTCTCAGTTTGTTTTCATTTTTCTTTAGTTCAGCAAGAGTTTGGACCAGAAATTTAATGTCAAAAAGAAAGAAAAGAAAAAAAGAGGAAGGAAAATCACAGAAACACTTTAAAAAAGTCAGAGGACTAAAGAAATTAGTTCAGATGGGATCTGAGATGAGCCGGACAGTTTGAAATAATGAGTCTAAATTATTACATACTTTTGTTTAAAGCAAACCATATGTGCATCAGTCTTGCCATACTGGAAAGCAATTTCAAACCATTCCCCACAAAGAACTGGAAACTGAGGGGATGCCCATCAATTGGATAATGTCTGAACAAGTTATGGTATATGATTGACGGGATATTATTGTGTCATTAAAAATGATGAGAGGAATGGTTTTAGAAAAAACCTGGGAAAACTTGTATGAATTGATTCAGTGTGAAGTGAACAGTACCACATCATTGAATACATTAACAGCAATAATATAATGATGATCAAGTATGAAAAACTCAGCTACTCTGATCAATACAATTATGCAAGACAGACCCAAAAGATTTATGATGAAAAAGGCTATCCACCTCCAGAAAGACAACTAATGAACTCTGAGTGCAGATTAATCATATTTTTTACTTTATTTTTCTCGCTTTTTTTAGTTAAACAGCTAATATGAAAATAAATTTTGTATAATTTCACATGGATAATTGATATTATGTTGCTTACCTTCTCACTGGTTAAGGGAGGGATTGAAAGGAGGGAGATAATTTGAAGTTCATTTTTTTAAAAAAGAATGTTCAAAACAAATAATATTTTTAGAAAAGAAACTATACCTCCAAAGCTGCCAACTAACTACCCAACTATATCAATAGCAAGCCTATTAACCAAAGAAATCAAGGAAAATAAGACATGTACAAAACTATTTACAGCAATTCTTTTCATAGTAGTCAAAAACTGGAAAGTAAGGAGGTATACTTCTACTGAGGAACAACTAAAGAAATTATGGTATATGAAAGTAACTGAATATTAATGTGCCATAAGAAATGACGAAATGATAAATTTAGAGGAAGCTGGGAAGATCATTAGAAACTGATGTAAAATGAGCAAAAGTAGGGCAACAGTTCTCAGAAAAGAAGCAAAATTTTAGAGAAAATTTTTAAACCTTATAGAGAATATTATAGGGGAAAATAACTTTGAAGGACTTTAGAACTCTGAAAGCATGAAAATTAAATACTCCACACAACCTGAAACAGAAATAATTAAATTAAAATGTAGAAACAGTCATACCATTTCTGATGTTGGTGAAGGTAGGATGTGTTTTGTTGGACTATGCAACCATTTGCTGAAAAAAATGTTTTGAGGATGTTCATTTTTTTTTGTTCAGATGAGGAAAGTTTAGTAGGAGAACAGATTAATAAAAATACTGTTACTTGAAAAATTAAAATAATGAACTTTTTACAGCAAGATATATAGAATAAAGATTGATGGTTTCACATAACAATTTCCTTTTCTTGTTCTACTTTGCATTTGGAAGTGTTCATGGTTTGGTTGGGTTTTTTCTATTAAATTCAGAATTTTTTTTTAAAAAGAATCAAATGTCAGACTTTGCTGCAATCATTAATTTAGAGATAATGATTGCATTTAGAAATTCAATTAGAAATCATATTCTAAACTGGTATCCATATTTCTGAGATGATTTCACTAATTCTGGCTTTCCTATTCCTTTTTTTCATATGGCTTCAGGAAAATACTCAAGCATGGTTGGGGTATTTTGGTACTTACCAATATCAATTACTCAAATTTTCTAATAAGCCAGTGTTAATCAAAGACCTACAATGTAAGTTTATGGATGCATTGAATCTTAGAATTGGAAGAGACTTTACAGTTCCTTTGGCCAAATTACTTCATATTAGATGAAAAATATAAAAAACAAGGCTCGTAGATGTTTAGCAATTTGTCCAAAATGTTAGATTTCTGTCAGAGACAAAACTAGAACCCATGTTACATTGGTGATGTTTACCAATTTGTCCAAAATGTTAGATTTGTGTCAGAGACAAAACTAGAACCCATGTTATATTGGTTTGAAATTTAAATCCCTTTCTCCAACTTAATGATATCTGTCAATCTTGTCTCCTCATCTAGAATTTAAGCTCCTCAAGACAGGGTCATATAGTTATCTATCCTCCATAGTACTTGACATAGTACTGAGTATATTGTAAATATCCAACAAAGACTTGTTTGTCTTTTGTCTTCCCTACAACTTGGTCAATCAAAACAAAAGAGAGAGAGAGAGAGAGAGAGAGAGAGAGAGAGAGAAAGCGACTTATCAACATCAAGGGTAAAATATGGTATACAGCACCCATCCTTAAGGGTCTTGAAATTTAGTTAGAAATATGTTATCAAGACAACAATTACAAAATAATTACCTATTAAACTGTGAGGTAAGAACTATTACTCCAAAAAGAGAGGAATATCAACTAGTGTGAGTTAGAGTAGTCATAGAAGGCTTCATGAAGAGGTGAGACTTAGACCTTGGAAGATGGAAAGGATAGAATCTGGAAAGGCAGAAGACATTTGGGAAGGGAGAGTGAGGGGACAAGTGAGGTCAATAAATTTACCAAAATAAGAGACAATAAGAAAACCAAACTACCCCGAAAAGTATTTGAGAAATAATGGATATTTAGGGGGGATCTAGCTGGATAGTGTGAGGTCACATTATGGAGGACTATATTTCCATTTGGTACATATATCCAGGGGTATAAAGCATCATGCTTTTTCTCCAATGTTTTGAGGAACCTTAATGTTTTCAGGGTCAAGACTTCAACAGAGTGAAAGTCTTCTTATTAAGCACCAAGCAAGAATGTCTAGAATTTAAAGTGCTTTGTGTTTGTGTTTGATGTCCCATTTCCTGGATTGACTGGAGTCTGTTACTCCCTCATAATTGTTTCTGAATGGTGAGGAAACTATGTGTTATCTCCCAGTAACAATGATCCCTGGGTAACAGCCCAATTTTTCTCTACTTTAGTACCAAGAGAAGAATTCCATGAAAAATACATTAAACCAATTTTATTTGCCTTGAATAACGTCTACCCCAGATAAGTAAGAATAGATCTCCACACTACTCAGAGCATTAAGTCGGGGATATTTTTATACTTAATAAGAGACATTAACAGTTTAATATTTCAAAAGGGCAAATAGATGGATGAATGAAAATTAGAAGTTTGAATGAATGCGTTCTTAGGAAATCTGTCCTTCTCACCCTGGAGATGCATGTCCCATGGAGGCCAATAGAGGGTGCTGTGGATTCTGTGCCTCCTTATTTGGACTGTGGATCCCAGGTGGTGCCGCATCCCAGGGTGAGGCCCTTGAATTACAACTATCTCGACTTGAATGTGAAGCCGTGTCTCGAGGACTAGAAACGTCAGGGATGGGATGACTCTTATAAGGGAGAAATGGAAGTATTTGAAGGTGGGGTCGGAGAAGAAAGGGGTATCACAAACAATGAGAGATTTCTCCGCTACGAATCGCAAGTCTCCCCGGTAACTCCCCTAGCGAACCCGAGGATTCAGGCAGAGCTTGTGAAAGAGCGGGCAAGTGGATAAGAGAACAGGATTCGACAAATGAAGAATTAGTAAAGAAACACCGAGAACGCTGAAAACTCCAAGCACCCAGGAAATAAAGATTAGAACTATACTGAAAAAAAGGACCTGTAAAGATATCTAGAACCTGCTTGTTTCTGTGGTCTTATGTCTGTACTGAAGGAACGACTGCAGAGCACGGAAAGTTTTGCTGCGCAGCTCAAAGAGCAATACTTTATGGAAAAGGAAAAAAGGAATGAAGGAAGGAAGGAAAGAAGGGAGGGAGGGAGGGAAGGAGGGAGGGAGGAACTGAAATGAAAATCTTTCTTGGCGATCTAGCTGTTTAGATATAGAGCTATCTGGGAGCTCTCCAGCGCCTGTCTCTTCCTACACGCAAACGCTAGGTGTATAGCAATGAAGAACGGTATAAAAGCAATATATACAGTTTCAATTTCCGACCAGGAGATCACTGAGTTTCTCTTCTCTTGTGTGCATGTGTCTCACTCTGTCAATTGCGGGATGTGTCTATCTCTGAGTATCATCTTTAGTTCTTGTCTCTCTTTTCTCCCCTAAGGGCTCCTCTTTCTCTGAACCTTTAAGGGTCTCGCTGGAGGTATGGAATAATAGCTAAAGAGTAGATCTCAGAAGCAGGAAGCCCTGGCTTCAAATCTGGTCTAGGACACATATGGGCTAAGCGACTCTGAGAAGGTCACTTAAACTCTCCGTGACTCTGTTACGAGGCAACTATCTAAGAGTAGGTGTTGACATGCCTCAGTAAAGATACTTCTCTCACTTGGGGGTTTCCTATATTAATGAAAACACAGGGAAAGTTCCTTCACTCTTGCTGAGGTTGCTCTTCTTTATCAATGTTACAGGTTCCCAATTTTTTTTCACCCACCCCTGTTCCTCTTAGTTAATTGCTGACTTTTTCCGATGAGGACAGATGTCTTGGGCATAGAACATTTCTGAGAAGCCTGAGTTGGAGTTCCCTGGAGACTTTAGATGCAGTCTTCTCTGATGGGACCAGGAGATATGGCCTAGGGTTGGAATACTTGGGAAAACAGTGGAAATAGAGACAAACTAGGGGTCGGGAGAAAATCCAAGGCAAAATTTATCTAAGGTAAAGTCCCAGACTTTTCATGGATGAAGTATTCAATCTATATGTCACGTTTACTCTCAAATCAAAGTGCCTTTGCCTCGTTCGGGGCTTACAAATAAATTCCTAAAATAAATAGTTGTGAATTCAATAGATTAAAGAGTAAGACTACTCTATGCCTCTCTTTTCGCCCTAGTAGAATCGGGGGTCCTAGATAAAAGATCGTTTGCAAGAGTACAGCCCTCTACTTCAAATAGAGATATTTTTGATTAGTCAGACAATTGAGCGGTATGTGCGTGAGTTTGTGCCTGTGTGATGTGGTGTGGTGTGGAGGATTGAAGGGAGAGGAAGTTGGGTTTCGAAGGGAGCTGTTGACAATGTACTCCAGCATCCCCTCCAAAACATGGGAGGCGGGGGGCAGAGTCAGTCGGTGCGGGGAAAGGGAACTACTCCAGCTTAGTATGTCAGTGTCTCCACTTCTGAGTCTGCTTAAGTGTTCCGGCCTGTGCTGCCTGCTCTGTTCCGGCACATGCTGAACTCTGAGAAACAAGTTCCTTAATGATTGAGGAGAACTTGGTAGCCTGTTTTTGAAAGGTTCGAGTCTTTTTTTTTTCGGTTGTTTAACCCCTCGATGCAGAGTAAAGTTTCGGGGACTCTCAGGCGACTAGGGTACAAGAACAGATAGCTCCAGAGAGGGCGTCAAAGCTCAGTTCTCACGGCTGAATTACATCCCAAACCCAATAAGTAAATAGTGCTTCTGCGCACTCAAACCCTGTGACCAGCCCTACCAATGCTATGAAGCCTAGAAAAACGAGTGGAGGAGTGTGTGGGGGAAATGTGGACCTGCAACCTTTTCTAGAGGACGCGGAATCTCTCAACTCTGGAAAAATATAGAGTGAAGAGGCAGGGGCTGGCCTGTCCTGCTGTAGAAGACTGGTATTACTACATAGAAAGGGTGAAATGAAGAGGGGCGGGGAGAAACGGTGTAAGCGGGAAGCGTGGTTCAGAGTTTTAGATTTTCGTCTGCAGAACTTGGAGTTAGAATTACATGAAATTGGAACTGGGAGTCGAGGAGGCATACACACGCCCAACTTTCCTGGATAGGAAACACAGAGAAAAGTAATCTCTAAAGGCGTTAAAGGATGCGAGAAAAATAAAAACGACCATTTAAAAATACTCGGAAGGAAATACAATCAAATCTTCTGCTCAGTCCCCTGCTAACACACACACGCACGCACGCACGCACGCACGCACACACGTAGAAAATTGGGTGTTTAAGCTGGTTTACTTTTAATGTAATTTTTTTTTTGGTCACACTACAATAATAAAATCTTGATCCCGCTAAAGTTCTTCCAAAAGCGAAGTTCTGTGGAAGACCAATGCCTTTTTTCCCACGTCATCTTCTCAACTTCGCAATGGTGGAAGGGAGAAAGTCTGAAGAGGAGAAAAAGAAATCAATGCTATTATTTGAACGATTATTTAAGGGTCAAAAGGGAAAGGTGTTATGCAGAGTTTTGTAAATCTCAGCTCACTTCCCAGTCTCTGAAGCTTCCTCCTAGAAGGATTTGAGAGCTTCTCTAGACTGCTCAGGGGTTCTTTCCAATTTGTGGTAAGACCAAGCTTCTTTGCTGTCTAAAAAGACACAGTTGCCAGAGGAGAGAACAGCCATCCTGGGAGCTTGGGGTAGCCGGTTTACTCTAATCGCAGGTCCTGCGTGATTGACAGCGCCTCTAAGGTAGCCTCATTTCCCTCAAGGCAATAATAAGGTTTAACTGGACTCAAAGCTGTTATAGACAGGTTCTTGTAGACTCGGGAGAGGGAATGAAACTTTCTATAAAAAACGGGATAATTTGGAATAATGTTTTGAAATAAACTCCACCGGGAATCAAAACAAAGAACAAAACTGTTGCCTTCTTTCACTTTGTCTTCTCCCCTCCTTGAGCTTATTTTTTGTGTTATGTGTGGTGAAAAATACATAACAGAAAGATTTGAGGGAGTGGGAAAAAAGAAACAGGGAACCTTAGGGGTATAAATTGGTCTTAAGAATCAGGCAGTAGTAGCAAGTACTACTTACTGCTAAAGAAGGCAGATTTAATGCAAAATAAAATGGAAAGGAAAGACTTTCCCTTTAGAATTTCTTTTCTTTCTGGAAGCTCTTGGAGGAAATCATGGAACAAGCATTACCAAGGTGTTTGCAGTCTACAAAATTTTGTTTAGGTAACATAAGAACAATACGAACTTTCCTTGAAGGAAATAGCTGTGTATGGAGAGAGTGCTATGTAAATATCCTATTGAAATTGAGCTGCGGTTGTGCATATTGTTTCATGTTGTGTGTGGTACAGACTTAGCTTTAAAATATTTGGAAAACATGAAACATCATAGAAAAAGAAAGTCTTTCTCTTGGCTAATCCTTTGAGTTCACAGGTGAAAAAGTGCTTAAACCAGTATGTATTGATGTGTGTGTGCATTGGTATTTACACATACATGTAAATTATACAGTTAACTACTTGTTCCTTTAAATAAGGATATCATTGAAGGGACAGGACTTCATGATGTAAAGAGAATATCTGCATTTCTCTTTGCCATTCTATCCCTGACTAAGCTTTGGGGCCACACAATCAGATTTCCCCTAAGAGAATTTGGGTGATGTATGTAAAAAGATTCAGATGTGTTCAGTTGTCTTCCTCTCTCCCTAGGCTTGAAATAAGGGAATTATATTAGGAAAATAGTGCAGGAGAATTCCTTTAGAAAGAAATATTAAATAAAGAAGCTCATCTGGTCAGTATCTTGTTCTTGAATGCTGCCCTTCTTCAACAGTATTGTTTCCCTGTTTCCAGTAAAGAATTGTGGCGGTCATTAAAACTGAATGAAAAATTTCAGTACTAAGGGAGATGGTTGGAAACTGCTATTCTTCCCACTCCTTTCTTGTGTGAGACGAAAATAAATATTCATTTTTACATGTTCTTAAAATCCCAAAAAAGCAAACAGGAAAAGAAACTTGCAAAAACATGTTTCTATTGAGAAAAGGGAGCCTATGCCTTTAAAAAGCCTGAATTGAAGTGTCAAACGGTGCAACATGTTGAAATTGCAAATCACCGAAAAGATGGGGAGAGAAAAAATAAATGACTCCTTGACCTGCTACCACAAATGACCTTGAGGACAATACTTCGTAAGAAAAATGCCTCATATCTTCACCCTTCCTGAGGTCCAGACTTGCTTCCAAGGAAGAAAATAAACTAATAAATTCAAAGACAAAAACAAAATCAGCGCAAAATAACCAAAAAGTAAATGATTTTCCAGTCTGAAACTGAGTCCAGTTCCACAATAATTTATATGCTCTATTAAAGACACCTCAGCGCAGAAAGGGAGGAGTACAAGAGACCGAAAGTCTGAGGACAGTAAGGGAACTGGTGGCAATAAGCATCCCTGAAGTGCTGTTGGCATAGGAAAGGACTCTCTCAGCCTGCACCAAACTCAAGGTAAAAAGCTTACATTTGAAGGATGGAACCTCATAATAGAAAACTACTTTACCCTCCACGGTTTCTTGCTTACTGAGCAAAAGATGCACAAATGAAACAAAATTATCCTTATATATGAATATCCAATGCAGTCACATGGTGACCATTTACAGCACCGCCTAAAATACATTTGATTATTTTCCAAATGCACTTTTGCATTTTTTTAAGTATGGGGACAGAGTCCTGAGAACATGGATCAAAATAAAATTTCCCGGGGTTCTCTAGAACTGGGAGTCACTGGCCTCTGGGCACGTAGGCTGTCCTTTTTCATCCTGCCCAGTGTGTGGAATGGGATCTCTTTGATTCTATTTCCGCTGCCCAGAAAAGAGACTTTGATTCCAGAGTTTGGTTTTGTCTAAAGCAATGAAGAGGGCAATATGTCTGCTTCCTTCTTTTCCTCAAGAAGTGAAAATAGATTTCTTCAAGACCTCAGTTTCTGTCTGAAATTGTGTTCACTCACGTCTGGAAACCTTGTGCCTGTGCGTCCCCTGGAATGGAAACCTTGTGCCTGTGCGTCTCCTGAGGGTGGTGGTTAGGGGTGGTGCCATCTGTATCGATCCACTCCCATCTAATTAACGAACTAATCCCCCACTTACACTCCCTAACACACATCCTAGTCTTCTCAGCCATGTGTCCACCCGATTGAGTTTTTACCCTGGCATCATTGCTGGTACCCATATCTTCTGCCAGAACCAGGGCAGATGTGAATGTGTGTATGTGTATATATGTGCGTGTGAGTTGAAGTGTGTAGTGATGCTCGGTAGTTGAGGGCCTGATAGAGATGAAGCAGCCTCCCCAGGGGCTCGCGTTTCGTTCCCTTTCTAAGCTACGACTTAGCTCAACACGATTCTTCTCTGGCAGGAAAGAAGGGGCTGAGGAGCAAAGCGCTATTTCTTTGACAGCGTTAGGAAAGACAGACCAACTGGTCTTTGGGAACAACTCTAGTTTGTTCACTATTTGCTCCTGCTGAGGAAAGTCCGATGTGGCTAGGAGCTAACTGAAAGGCAAGGGTCTGAGAGGGCAGTGGGGAGCAGTCTGGCGGGCTCAGGTGATAATCCAAACTCCATGCCATCACCAAATTCCCCTGTCCTGCCAGCCCTGTAACCACAGGAGAAAGTAATTTCACTTTTTCATTCTGCAAGTTGATTGAAAAGCAGCATTTACCTTCTCTCTCACTCCTCCTCTTTTGCTCCCCCCCACGATCCCTCCCTGCTTTCATTCCCTCCTCTTCCTCTCCCCCACCCACCCTACCGACACCCCACAAGAAATCAGGGGGGTGAGGAGTTGGGGGGAGGGAAGGGAGAGAAAAATGTCTCGGGTCCCGTCTCTCCCTCTCTCTTCTTTTAAGACTTAAAAATTCTGACAAGTGAAACTTAAAGGTGTTTACCTTGTCATCAGCATGTAAGCTAATTATCTCGGGCAAGATGTAGGCTTCTATTGTCTTGTAGCTTTAGTGCCTACGCCCCGCCTCTGGTGGCTGCCTAAAACCTGGCGCCTGGCTAAAACAAACGGAAGGCAGCCCCTGAGCCTCCACTCAATCCAATTAAGGCGGACTTGGTCCACTCCGTTACGTGTACATCCAACAAGATCGGCGTTAAGGTAACACCAGAATATTTGGCAAAGGGAGGGGGAAAAAGCAGCGAGGCTTTGCCTTCCCCCCTCTCCTTTTTTTTTCCTCCTCTTCCTTCCTCCTCTAGCCGCCGCCGAATCATGTCGATGAGTCCAAAGCACACGACTCCTTTCTCTGTGTCTGACATCTTGAGTCCCCTGGAGGAAAGCTACAAGAAAGTGGGCATGGAGGGGAGTAACCTCGGGGCTCCGCTAGCGGCATACAGACAGAGCCAGGTAGCTCAGCCGGCTATGCAGCAGCATCCGATGGGTCACAACGGGACCGTGACTGCCGCCTACCATATGACTGCTGCTGGGGTCCCCCAGCTCTCGCACACCGCTATGGGGGGCTACTGCAACGGCAACCTCAGCAACATGAGTGAGCTGCCTCCTTACCAGGAGACCATGAGGAACAGCGCCTCGGCCACAGGCTGGTATGGGGCCAACGCGGATCCACGCTTCCCCTCCAGTAAGTGTTACCCCACGAGTGGGCAAGAACGAAGGGAATGGGTGAGTGCGGGGGAGGGGAAGCTTGGTTCACTGAAGGGACGTCCAGGCAGCGGCGCAAAGGAGTTGTAGTGCAGGGAAGTTGGGGGGTCCTCCCTCTTCTATCCGTCAAGGGAAAGCAGAGAGAAGAAGAGTAACAAGGTCCTGGGTGTCCAAACACCACTCAATGGAAAATCTCCCTGTATTTGTCTCCCTCTTCTCCATACCCTCTCTACCTCTTTGGCGAGGTCTAAGAGAAAGAAAGATGAGACAGAATAATATGAGTAGAGACTGTATCCTTAACATGGGGAAATGTGTCCTGTGGGAATGAAGCAAGTTGATTGTGGGGAGGGGGAACCGCGAGTGGTATCAGGTAGCTACAGTCGCGGCCTGGCCTGAGATTGAGGAAAAAACAAGAAGGGGGTAGTCTAGGGTACAAAGCACAGAGTACTCTTACTCCAGTCACCGACGAAGTTACTAGAAAAAGAAGGAAGGAAATGCTGAGATGAAAGAAATTAACCAAGTCCTTTACTCTGGAGGGTAGGAGACTTCTCTAAACAGAGAAGTAGGCGGTTTCCCCTTCCATCAACTGCTGAGGGCTTGACTGGGTGAGGAGATCTGCGGAATATGGGGGGGCGGGGGAATTAGAGCTGTTTTAACCCAAGGCTTTTACCAGCTCCACAATTTCAGATCTCTGATTTTTCTCTCAAATATGAAGCCCTTCTTTCCTTAAGGCCTTCAGCCTCCTCTCTCCATCCTTATGAGTTCGGTTGGGAGTTAATTCACACTTTTTCATGGGAATTGAGACTTTTCTCTGCAGAAGCGAGTAAATGGGGATGTATATATAATATATTTCCCAGAAAGCGGGAAATCTGAATTTCCAGTCTGTGGACTGCAGTTAGGACTGCGTTCTAGAATTCCCGCAGAAGTCCCTCGAGGACTACGCTTTCACTGAGTCTTCTAGACCAAAAGAGAAAGTACTTTTTTCCGCTTAAAAAAAAATTAAGTAATGAAAATCCTTTGCCTCCCTTTCTTCTGCCCAGGGAACTCCCTGAGCTGGTGAACAGTATTTCTGGACGGGGCGGTCAGGGCCTAGAGGGGTGGGGTATGAGTCAGTAGTTAGGGGGACCTGAGGCGGAAATGTCGCCAAGGTCCCCAGCCCGACCCATGTACTGTTGTCACCTTACAGTCTCCCGCTTCATGGGCCCCACGAGCGGCATGAACATGAGCGGCATGGGAGGCCTGGGCCCTCTGGGGGACGTGAGCAAGAACATAGCCCCGCTGCAGAGCGCGCCGAGGCGAAAGCGCCGGGTCCTCTTCTCCCAGGCGCAGGTGTACGAATTGGAGCGGCGCTTCAAGCAGCAAAAGTACCTGTCAGCTCCTGAGAGAGAACACCTGGCCAGCATGATCCACCTTACGCCAACTCAAGTCAAAATCTGGTTCCAAAATCACCGCTACAAGATGAAGCGGCAGGCCAAGGATAAGGCCGCCCAGCAGCAAATGCAGCAGGACAGCGGCTCCTGCCAACAACAGCAGCAGTCCCCGCGGAGGGTGGCAGTGCCGGTCTTGGTCAAGGATGGCAAGCCATGCCAGGCTGGCTCCAATGGCCCCAGCACTGCTGGCCTGCAAGGCCATCAGCAGCAGGGGTCCGCGGCTGCGGCCATCACTGTGTCCAGCAACGGCACCAGCCTGAGCCAGCACCCGAACCACCAGTCCAGCAGCGCTGGTCAATCCCCGGATCTGGCCCAGCATTCCGCCAGTCCTTCGTCCCTCCAAAGTCAAGTGTCCAGCTTGTCCCACCTGAACTCTTCGAGCTCGGACTATGGCGCTGCCATGTCCTGTTCTACCTTGCTATACGGTAGGACCTGGTGAAAGGATTTCATACCAAAAACAAATGAGCCCTCCCTCCACTCACCACATTTCTCCACCACACCACACACAGATAAGAATCAAATCAGCTGCTCCCACGTTATGTTTCAACTTTTCTTAATAGTCTTTCCCCGTTTAAACAAAAGAAACAAAACAAAAACCAAACTGCTGGACGTCTTTCTTTTCTGTACTTTTTAATTTTGTGTGTTTCAATAGAAGCAAAAAAAAAAAGAATTTAAGGTTTCTTTAAGGAATCTTTAAACAGAAAGAGACGGACAGAAAAAGAAATACTTTGGGGGTTTCTCTTAGGTGATGAAAATGGGTTTAGAACGCCTGAATGGGGCTTTTCCGAGAGAGCCATCGTGACTTTAAAAGTGTGTGTGTGTGTGTGTGTGTGTGTGTGTGTGTGTGTGTAATGTGTGTGTGTGTACACATGCATATGTATGTGTATATACGCACAGGTATATCATATACATATTCATGTATATATACGCAAACGTATAAACGCATGTGTATATGGGTATAAATACTTTATATACATATGTATACAAATATACTTATACATACATATATACACACATACGCATATACACATATAGTAGGAAACAACATTCACCCACACACATTACTAGCCAAGTATACTCGAATGTAAATACAAGGATTTCGGAAGTTGGGAATCTGGGGAAAGAGGAAAGGCGCTTTTATCAAACCCACTCGTCACAGAAACAAAGGAGGCAAAAGGCATCCCAGGCTTCAATCCCTCATTCTCCTCCTGGCCCCCAATCTGGCTGCTTAAGGCAGAGGAAACATTATCACTGGCCTTGGCATAACATTTTTTTCTTACCTTTGATGTGAACCTGTAGCTGTATAATGCTGTCAAAAGTTGGACTAAACATCTAGTTTTTAGTATCTGTATATTTTGTTGTAAAAAGGAAATTCTGCAACTTCCCCCTACCTACTCACCCCTTCACATTTTTTATGGACATTGACAGATCCGTGTATATTATTTGGCAGTTTGGTATTTGCGAAGTCAGTTTTTTTTCTGTTGTAACTTATGTAGATATTTGGCTTAAATATAGTTCCTAAGAAGCTTCTAATAAATTATACAAATTAAAAAGATTCTTTTTTTCTTCTATTAATACCCCTGTTAGTATTAGTGATTGTGGGAGTTTGTTGGGATTGAGGGAGGGGCATTATCACCACTCCTTCAGGGAAATTAGATTTGTTTTAGGCTCTGGCTAGAAAAAGGATTGAATCTTTCAGAGCTGCTGGGGTGAAGAAGATCCAAATCTATTCAGAAGGAAACCGAAGTTTTTGCTCAGACTACTGAAAATAAATGTGTGACCACTCCTGGGAGGCAGATATTTTGAGGATTAGAAAGAAAAATTATTTGTAGGAGATATAACAAGAAAGAGAAAGTGAAGAACAGAAGTTTTTTTTTTTAAATCTCTCATTTTGGAAACAAAACCTCTTACTTGCTCTATAAAATATTAAGAAAATTCTTAATTCCTCCACTGCAGATGTAATTTTAATAATGCTGAAAAATGTCATTTTTCAATGAATTGGTTGTGCTCAAAACTTAACCTAAATCCTTTATGTTTGAATTCTTCATAGTTTTCCTGCAATGCAGTTTGAATTAGATATGTATGTATATGTACATCTCTTTAAATTGGGGAGGTGAGAAGAGACAGAATTTGTGACCTTAAACAGTTGAAAGAGACTTACTGACTGCAGGTTCGCTGGTTTCTTTGTGGATTGTTTTCTTTGCAGGCGATTTTTAGCTGGATCACTAGGATGAGGAGACAAGAGTCATGTGAGATAAGGATTGCAAGGTTGTGGGGACAAGCCTGGAAGAGCCCTCAGAATGGAGGCTAGAGGTTGACTAATGGTTAGGGCTTTATTCGACTTGTATCCAACTCCAAAATCCTAAATCCTTTCTGCAAAGAATCTTTAGCACCACTCTGCATCCTTTACTTCCTGATTCCTCTTTTCTCCCAATTCTCTTTCATTTTCTCCACCTTTTCTCTTCTCTAGGAAGTGAAGGAACACAGACTCAAGGGTAGATTGGGTTAAAGAACTTTCAAGGAATTCAAAAATAGGAGTGTTCCCTACCCCTTAACTCCACTCTCCCCTCAAATAGGCAATAGAAAATGTCTGGAAGAAAGAATTGGGGTGGGAAATCTCCAGAACATCATTCTCTCCCTCCTCCCCCATCACCTCACCTAGTAAACTGTATAGATTTAATTATTTGCAAAAATGTTGAGGGAAAAAATGGCAAGTTTCCTCACTTGCTCCTTATTTTTTACCTCTTCATTTTCTACTCCTCTCTTCCTTTTCTTTTTAGTGGAAGAAATTAAAAGATTCAAGTAGGTCCTTGGACTCTCTCTAGAGACATCAGAGTTGGTGAAAAAGCACTGTGAAACTTCAAGGTAGCAAGCCCTCTTTGTTAGCTTCCTGAAAGTTTTTCTGTTTTTGCTCTCTGTCAAAGGAGTGTGTTGTTCTTCCACTTATAGTAATGTCAGATTGTCCTCTTTAGGATAAAAATAGGAGGAGTGGGTTTCGGAAAGGATGATACTGGAAAACATGTCTATTACTGAAGGGAAATTAGGAAATATGAAAGAATTTATGCTTTCAAACCAAAAGAAATCTTCACTAAACTTTTAAACATCGTGGGCGATCCCTTCCGACTGTGCTATGGGTCCAGCCAAAGAAGGGCGTGGGGTTTGGGATTAGGGGCCCAAAGAGGAACGAGCAGGTACCGGGAGAAATTGGATTGTAGTGGGAGGGGACATAGACCTACCGAGGTAGAGAGGGCGTCTCAGCCCCATGCTAGTAGCTGGTTCTGGGTAATAAATACCCAACGGGCTAATTTTGTACACGGATTTGTCTTTCTTAAAGTAGATTTAGTTTTCCTTTAAATAAACTCTTTTACACTGTAGTCTGCTCTCGACTTAGTTTGTTGACTTGTTCCAAGGAAAGGTGAATTCATTTCTTTCTGTAGCACAAAATTCTGAGTAAACAGGATTCCGGCTACATTTACATATCAATCACGAGAAATGCAAACAAACGCTTTAACAAATTTATGGGAGGGGGGTGACGGAGGAATTTTTTTTTCTTGAACAAACATAGTTTCTAGGACACTTAAAAATATTAGAAATTTCTTTGTGGAAAAATAATTGAAGAGTGAATGAAGAACTGTGTGCGGCTTTTGAATTATTCTCAGCATTTCCTGCTTGTATTCCTAGTCTGACCACATTTTCCTCCATGGAACCCCTATACCGCTAGAATGTCTTCTCTGTTCTCTTCATTAGCCACAAGATAGTCTCCCATCTTTGGTTCATTTTTTATTTAGGCGTAAACGATGTCTTTTTGCCCTTGTCAGAGTGGCACCTGAAGTAAGCAGTAAAATAATCCTGTAGATTCTACAGATGTTTGGGTAACATCCGTCTTTTTCCATCTTAGGGTCCTCCCTTTTTGATGGAAAGGCTTCTGTGCCTGAACCCCGAGACCTTTCTTCACCTCTATCTCTACTCCCAGGCCCTGACTGACTACTTAAAGTGGGGGGGGGGACGCAGAGGGAATTTTTCTCCCTCCCTCTCTGATGTAAACATGAGACTATTCTCAAGAGCCCTGGAGTGCAGTTGTAGTGGCATTGGGGGCTGAAACCAGGGAATTCACCATGTTTGATGTTTAGTATCAAAAAGCATTTTGCTTTGCTACCCGCCCCCCACTCCACCCCGCCCCCCGGGCCTTTGCCTGAGCTGCAGAAAATAGGAGAAGCTTGAGAATCTAAAGGCAAGGAAGCCCTTACTGAACTGGTGTTGGATGGGGAATGGAAGTGGGGAAGAGAAAAAGAGAAATGGAAATGGAAGGAAGAACCAAAGCTGTCTCTCTGCTTTCCCCCAAGGAAGCCAGTTATGCAGTGTTCTATAGCAAGGAGGTGGGGGGAATGGTGTGAGAAGACAGGCAGGCATGCAGAGACAGAAAGACAAGCAGAGAGACAAGGCAAAAAGAGGAGTAGGAAGAAGAGAGGAGGGGAAGAGAGAGAGAGAGAGAGAGAGAGAGAGAGAGAGAGAGAGAGAGAGAGAGAGAGAGAGAGGAGTCAGAGAGTCAAACACATAATTTTTAATGTTCAGTGTAACTGTTCTCTGAAGAACTTCCAAGAGGTTAGGAGACAGCTCAAGCTCAGAACGATGGGCTGGCTTTGGGTGAAGTGCCTAACTGGTCCAAGTAGTGTAATCAGAGAAAACCCCATGCTAATACTGAGATAAATCGATCCAGGACATAATTTATAGCAGGAGGCGATCAGTAGTTATCCATCTATTCCTCTGGGCCTCAAAGAAAGGCAATTCTTTCTCTAACTAGGAAGGACTGTGACCTCTTCAAAAAGGGGGACTTGAACATAAACACCTACAGGTTCCCAAAGAATTTTTTATTCTTTTATGGAAAGATTTGGGGAGGTGGTCCTGGTAATATTGTCCATATATTGAAAGCCAGATCTCTGATAAAAAAAATTATAGCCAAATGTTTTATAATTGAAGAGATTGATTAAGAGAAATCATAACTACACAAACACACACACACACATCCACAGGGATGTGTATTATACATTACAGGGTGAGAGTCCTGAAGGGAGGAAAGCATAAAGACAGTCTTAATTTCGACAGCATATATGAAAAACTAGCAAGAGTATCTTCTAAGGCGTTAAGAAGAAATGAAATCGGGTTTTTCTGGCTTCCACCACATTAGGTATCAGGTAAGGTCACTATTTTCTATTTTATATCTTTATCTTCAAAGATGGTCAATTTAAGAGAAAAAAGTCAAGGATACAAAAGATGAATTCTGATAAAGAATATACTTTTCCTTGCATTACAGAACAGATAAAAAAGGAAACTTATGAGAATCCAGTCTGAATTGCATTTATCCCATCCACTCTCTACCTTCAATCATTTCTAAAGTAATGTTTATTTATAGTGATTTTTAAAACATTTAATAGAAATCTGAACTTGGGTTGATATTTTGTTTATGTTAAGGTCTTAATAATAAACAATATCTACTCTGTAATCAAAGTGGCAGATTATAGACTTATTTTCATACCTCTATGCAAAGATCACATTTAGGAAATACTGAAGAATTGCCTGATAAGGACCCTGACCTGCTATAAGTTTGTGTTTCCCATTGAAAAGTTATTTTCCTGTGGCTTGGACTCCTTTGTGGATTCAAAGATAGAGTTTCATTGTTTACTTTTCTGTTTGAAGTACTGGCAAACTTTATTAGATGATGTCTTTTTCTCTTCCTTTCCGATTTTCTTGATTTTCATGATTCAAGCAGAGTGAAACCTTGCTTTAATGTGCAACCAGAAAATTTCTGCAGGAATTAAGTAAAAAGTTAGGAAAAGGGAATTATCTATTATCAAATTCCGTTGGTAATTTTGGAATCTTTAGTCATAATAATTATAGTCACCTGATGATATAGATATCATACTTGGGAACTTGACCCAAATAATGCTAAAAGACACAGAAGATATGCTCAACCCAAAACTTGGGAGCTATTTTCTGTTTTCTATCAGAGTTGTTGCTGAAGTGATTGAGCTCATTTCAGTCTGATAGTGACCTAATACTACAACTTCAGAAGCTAATTTGTTTTCCTCCCTGCCTTCCTTCATCTCTTTTTAAGACACCGTCTGGTCTCTGTTTTCAAAGTATCTATTACTTTTTTATTTCAATGAAATTCTATAAATGTAGTGTTTTAATTTCACTTCACATATTTATTCATTTTTTTAGTTCCATGATTGCAAATTTTCTTCTGTCTCAAATGAACATAATAAATCCAAGGACAGGACTTTATTGCTTCTTCATCTACATATATGGTGAACACCCTCCTTCCCCCACACAAGCCACTAGCACTATCACCCCTCCATCCCTCATCACTCAAATACCTAGAGTTCACTTAAAAAGTCTGCCATAATAGAGAGAGCCTTATGGTCAAGAAGACCTGGGTTCAATTCTACCTCTGACAAACACTGGCTGAATAATCCTGGGCAAGTCATTTAACCTCTCCAGGGCAACTTGATAAAACTATGAGTTTATGGAGAAGGTGGTGATCTGGTAAAGGTAATTTCCTCAGGAGTCAGAGTAGAAGGAGGGATTTCCTATACAAAGGAAATCATAAGTCTGGTCCCTTTCGCCAAATATAATTATAGTAAGTAATTTTCCTTTTGGAAAGATGTACATATAGTCTCTGTCTGATGATTTAATTAGTGCAGTAGTAAATTAGAAAGAGTACTATATTTGGAGTCTGAGGCCCTAAGAAAAGTCTCCTTATATCTTTGGTCCTCAGTATCCTAATTGGTTAACTAGAAGATTGCTTCTAAAAATCCCTTACAGCTCTGAATCTATGATCTAATGATGCCCTCTACCAATACATATCAGCACCTGATATTTAACAATATTTGAAAGTTAACTAGAGCACAGAGAGTTTAAATGACTTGACTTGTGCATTGGCTTCAAGACTTGACTTGGCTTCAAGACTTATTCTCTGTCACCTATGGGTACTTTAATGTATATACATGTGTGTATTTGCATTTATTTAAGGAGATGAAAGATTCCCAAATGTAAAGCATTTTTCTCTTAAAACAATAAATCAGTTTCAGATTATTGACTGTGAGCTTTCAGAACTTTTAGATAAGAGACTGAATGAAATAAGATATATTTGGAATCATATTTGAAACTGATATAATTGATTTTATTTTCAAATATTTTTCAAATGCTCACTGTGCATTTTTTTGGCTTCTTTAAACTTTTTCTTAGGGCAGGATTGTATTGTGGAATGTGGACATTCATAAAATTGGTTTGTATTTTTTTGAGCATTAAAATATGTTCTTAAACACACAAAACGTTGTGGATAGAGTGACTGTTGAGGCTATCAATACATGATAAAGGTGTTGTGATGTCACATGCCAAAACACATGGACATTTACAGGTTTATTTTGAAGTGGGATGATGACTAAATAATAAATATCAAGGGGAAGTGAATTAGAAATATTTCTTCTGGATTAACAAAACAACGTGTCTCATAATCTTCCCCCAAAGGGGAAATAAAATTCTATTATCATCCAATAAATGAGAAAGGGTCAAAACTTCTCTTACTCCTAGTCTCTCCATTTGGATTCCTAGATTCAAGAAATTCCTTACTTTACCCACTTCAGTGGATTTTCATTATCATATTGTTTGTATTTTAGCTTGTCCCCAGCATGCTCCCCCTTTGCATGTATTTATTCACTATCCTTGATTACTGAGAAAAGACTATAAAGAAAGAACCAGAGGTTAAAAGAAAGGAGTAGAATGGGAAAATCGGTGCTTAGTCTAGGGTTTTAAGAACTATGCCCAATGATCTTTCTGATAGGAAAATCACCAAAATGATCCATTCCCATTTCTCCCTTAAAATTCCACATCCTTCCCATCAATTCCATTTCTGGCAGGGTGTTCCAAACTGTAGAAATATAAGGATTTTATCAGCAAATCTGTTGCTGATTTGCCTGTTACTGGTTTTGACCTCTCCAGTGTGGATACGTACTTGTGAACACAAAAATACAAACACTAGGATTACCTAAATGGCATGAAAATACCCAAGGTTTTTGTTCTTCTGGAAGTAGCTTCTCACTATTGCTTTAAAGGCTAACAAGACAAACTACAAGAAGAAATGATAATAGCTCTGAAAAGTGTGTGTGTGTATGTGTGTGTGCATGTGTGTGTATTTGTGTGTGTATGAATAGATGAGTGTCCTCTGGGTGAGTTAATAATTCTTTGTAGCCTTAGCTTTTATTTAGTTCGTTAGATAGAAAATTTAAGACTTTTCAGGGACCAAGTTGAACATAAGCTAAGCAGAGGAGTTTATAGAAGCTGTTACTTAACCTATCTCCCATATCAGACTACTACATGAATCATGCTGGGATAATATAGATTTGGGTGTCCTCAGTTGAAAACATTTTTTCTTTCTGTTTCTGAAAAAACTCAAAAATGAAGAACAATATGCAAATACCAAATGCATACATATATATGTGTGTATATATGTATATATATGTGTATATATGTATATGTGTGTGTATATACATGTACATACATATATATACATATAATATATTCACTTTGAAAGAACACTCATTGAACATTTTACATACCACTACTACGAACAGTAGGTCAAAGCTGGAGCTTGGATCACTTTTCTCTTTCAATCTCAGTGCAGAATTGATTGTGCCTGCATGAGTATACACATAAGCACTGGCTGTAATCATTATATGGAATGTGTCATACCCTACTGTTCACACAGAAATCAGACTTAAGATAAAACACCAGTATTTGCTTGTAACATCACACATTTTCTGTTGGACTCATTTCAAATTCAAAATGGTCTAAATGTGATTCATTCAAACACATACTCATGTAATATTATGTTTACATAGATATAGAACTTTGTTGGGCTAAGGAGAAAAATATTTTTCTGAGATAAACTATAACATGAAGATTCTCATGTATTCCTGATATATGACCAATTGAAAATATGAATACATAGATATCATTAAGACAAACAGAACTAATTGTTAAATATACTTGAAATGACTTAATGGTTTTGTTTTGTTTTGTTTTTATTAAGGAGTAAACCTTACTATACATTTTAATTTTGTTCTTCTACTATGGCGGGTGGTTATGAGTGTATGTAAATCTGTAAACAATTATGTAAGCATTGAAAGATGAGGAAAGTGACAGAGAGAGAGCAAAAAAGAAAAGAGAAGAGAGAGACACAGAGAGGGAGATGAAGACAGAAAGATTGAGTTCTGGTAAGTTGAGCAGTACAATATGTAGGGTTTTGTTTGTGGGGTTTTGCTATGTGTTAGGGCAGGGTGTGATCACATTATATTTATGTTTATGCATTCCGAGTGGATGGTGATTTTAGTGAGAAAACTGGGAGTGGAATACCAGAGATGTTTTGTATGTATACGCATTGCTGAATGTTGGGCCAGTTAACACAAAGGTCTCATAATTACCTAACTGAAACATGGTCAGATGGCAAAAAGTTGCAAAATAGATCGACCTCCCTGAGATGAGAAGGAGCTGGATACAGAGGTCTGCAGCCATCATCTCCCCCCTCTCCATCCCACCCCCCCCCCCCCCCGCTTCAATACATTTTAAACAAGAGCATCTAGTAAGTGATTCCGATTCAATACACATAATCAGTTTGGGAGTCTTATTTCCATTTGAAAACAGGGCCATTTGCAATCATAAGAGCTGGACACACTGAAAGATTCAGAACGCATTCAGAACAGATGATAGGTGATAGAATCTGTAGACAAGCACTCAATATTTTCTTCCAGTTTCAGACCCTTTACATTGTGCTTTAATCACGATGTATTTTTAATCTAATATTCTTTTTGAAAATATGACTTAATTGCTTTAGAAAGCAAAGCTTTGACCCACAGTGAGACTCCCTGGTGGAAAAAAAAATGAAAGAATGGTGATTGAAAAAAGCATGTTGATTGTCCTTCTCGTCTCTTAGGGTTAACAGTCATTTAATCAAGAGTACACTGGGTAAATCATTTTGTGGAAAATGCTAACTTGTTTTTAAAGTAAGTGCCGCCTGAAGAACATTGCACAGGGGCTAAAAATAGCAGGGACCATACACAGATGCAAACTGAAAGAGTACAGGCAGTCCTGACACTATTCGGAGTCCTCTTTGGGGGCTGGGGATTGGATGATGGGAAGGGGGGGTAGAGAAAGGAAAGAAAAGAAAAGGTCCCCTGAGAAACATTCAGAGTCTGACAAAGTGATGGGTTTGCCTTTCTATCTCAAGAGATTTCCAGCAACCCAGTGATGATTTTTTCAGGAGATATAGTTGACAGAAACAGAGGTCAATTATAGTAGCCCCAATGTTGAGTAAGGAGGTTGTCAAAAGTTTGGAGACAGGAATTCAGAAGTTGTTTTCCATCCTTTCCTGTTTGAACTCCCCACCCTCCTTTAGACATGGCTATGCACCTTACCATTCCAGCATACATAAACACCAATACAAACCCTTTAGCCAAGATATGTTACAGAATTCTATCTTCTCCTTCATCATCATATTAATTGCTTGCATAGTTTAAACAGAAATTTAGTTGCAAACAGTTGAAATAATATTCTGAGACCACATTTAATTGCATCTTGTTTTTCTGGGCTACTTCATCTCAGTGTTAAACACAAATCAGTGGAGAATACAATCATAGAAATAGTAATTTCTGAGAATGAAAAGGCACAGAATGAAAAATGAACATTTCCACTAAGATTAAGAATATTTTTTAAATTTTAGAGCACCCTTGCCATTTATTTTGCTTTTTCTGAGTTAAATAGAACATTGTATTTTACTGTTTCTATGATTAAAGGCACACTGAAGATTAAAAACTTCATCAGAAATCTTATTTTTCAAGCATATACAATAGCATATAGTATCCTTTTAAAAGAGAAACCATCCACACAGGGAATCTTCCTGATTTTTGTGAAGATGTAGCCTTGGCCCTTCACTTCCTCAGAGTCATAGCTGAGGAACTCGCTTCTTAGTTGATGCACAATCTAATAGTATGTATTCTTGTTTAATAGTGACTCTTCTGTGATTTAAAAGGGAAGTCATTCATCAAACATCTGGAACTGGAATCCTCAAGGTAAATGAGGCGTACTTAGATGTCACTATATTTTTCCTTTCTTTTTCTCTTTCTTTCTTTTCTTCTTTCTTTCCTTCTTCATTCTTTCCTTCCCTCTTTTCTGTTTTTCTTCCCTCCTTTTTTAATGATCAAGATAATGATGATATTGTAGTTGAGGGGAGAAAATGTGTGTGAATCAGAAAGAAATAAAATTTGTGCCTGATTCCTACTCCTCTGTTTGTTAACTTCTGTAGAAAACTTGTTTTAAAAGCCACTGTTATTAATAAGAGGCAGTATTTGGGAACCATATTCTTGCTTGGGAACCAAACATTCTATTATCACCACAATCAACCACCTACCTGACCCTAGATCTCTTAGTTAAACAGAAAGTGTTAAAACATTTTCTCACAGCAATTCAATGGATCTTTTTTTTTCTTGGAGCTCTCTCTCTCTCTCTCTCTCTCCATATATATATATATATATATATATATATATATATATATATATATGTATATATGTATGTATATACATACATACACACACATACATATATGTAAAGAACATTGGCTCACAGATACAAATAGATATTGGGGAGAACAAGAATACAAATTTCTTTAATGCACAGGTCCTGTAGACTGCCTACAGTAGTGAGTCTCTTGTAGTTGTTTTTAATTTTTTTTACTCTGGATTGCCTTTATACTTACCTTGGCAGAATATCTACCTATTATCAGTGAGCACTGGTGAGGGTACTAATGGTTAGAGGGACAGGGTTAGAGAGTTTGTGTGAAGATTCTGATCTGTGGGAGAGTGGTTGGAAGTAGTAAATTATATCCACAGCCACCATCTAGCAGATTTAGATTCTCAGAATTCAGTGACTGCACCCCAAAATCCACTTGTCTCTGAAGCGAGGTTCCAGAATCCTTGGTTGTATGTAGATAATTTAAAATATTTTTGTTGTGTTTATATTCACATATGGAGAAGAACTGTTTCATGTATGATAAAAATGAAAGTATTGACTCTCTCTGGGGAGGATAAGGTTAGGGTTGTTTGTTGGGCAAAGGTGATGGATTTGCTCAAATAAATTCATACTCTCCGGACTGATCCCACTCCTTGTTGAGAGTGTTGATAGGAGCTGGTGACTTTGTAGCTTTTGGTCTTTAAAAAAATGCATATTTTACTTGGAAAGGATATGCTATCTGATTTTATCCTCCCAACAATTAGATAAGACCAAGTTTGACAGTCCCATTTTACAGATAAGAAATCTTTAGCTTAGAAAGGTTGAATGACTTTCCTAAAATCAAACTACAGTGAAGCAGTTGAGCTGAGATAAGTCATTTTTTTCTGAATTCACATATTTCTGCTATAATAATTGCCTTCCAGTCATAAATTTTCAAATCAACTGAGTACATTTTTAGCCTTGTGTCAGAGGAAGTTTATGATTTCTTATTCCCCATTTCAACTCTAGGTTCTAAAAAACTGAATCAAAAGACCACATATACTCCTACACATATATGAGTAGCATATATCACATTTACATTTTGGGGTGTATGTAATATACACTAGATAATAATATACGCAAAATACATATATAGTGTAATGTAGTGGAAGGATGACTGAACTTGAGTCAGAAATACCTGTGTGTGCAATGGTTCAGTAATTATTGGAGTTATGAGACCTCATCATTTAATCTCTTTGAGTCTCAGTCTCCTCATCTGTACTTTTAAGGATAGAATTACTTGCACTAATCTTACAGTGCAATTGTGAGGAAAGTTCTCTCTATACTATTATGGGAATATTATTCGAGTAGAAATACATTAAGTAGTTGTGACCATATTTTAAGTGCCACTTGTTTTATCTAGGGACTTTGTTGCATATGTAATGAATAATATCAGTTCAACTTCATTTTCTATATTTTAATTCTTCATTTTATTTGTCTTTTCTGATTTATTTCCATTTTCTTATTTCAAGGATGAATAATTTTAGTTTTACTTTTATCCCTCATTAGCCAGCTATCCCTTCTTGAAGCGCCATAGACACTATGACTGAGCTTTATTCATGTAAATTTTATTTTGTTCTGTAAATATTTAGACAGACAACTAAGGTTCCATGTACTGACCAGTTAAAATGGAATAGCCCCTGAGACAAACACAAGAATTTAGTTAAATTGTTAGTTGGGATAGGAGAAGGGTAAAGCTAACATAAATGGAAAAAGAGAGAGAGAAAGAATTGGAAGAAGGAAATTAATGATAACTGATGGCAAGAAGAAAGTCATTTGGTCAATGAAGGAAATGAGAAAGAAATATAAAATTCATTGGTATGCTTTTATTGTTTCCACGTGTTGACCATGAAGAGTTTCATGACTAGTGATTCAGACCCTCCTCTATCTTCTTAATGCTCTAACAATTTCGAATGTAGCCTCTATACTGGTCCTTGTGATTTCCAGAAAACCCAGTCCTGATCTTTCTAGCCCTAGCTGAACTTATTAACTTACATCTCCTCCCACCAGGTTAAAGAGAAAAATGTTTGATACTTGAGGAAGTGAAGGTAGGAAATGAGAAAGAAGCTAATTTGAATATCTTTCAGAAACTTCAATGAAACTATCTTCTTATGCTGAGAACTCAGTGTTCTGTAGTGGGCAAAGAGAATGTTTACTTTTTTTTACCCAAACTAGGGAGAGGATATCTTTGGTTTTTCAGTATTGAGAGGGCTTGGAGAGAAGGAAATGGCATCATCTCAACCCCTCAAAATTTATGCATCTCAATCTTCCATTTGTGTTAATTTTGCTTTGGAAGTGTTGGGTGTGATAGAAGTTCAATACCTGAAGGGAATTTACTAGGGAAATTTTTGAATTTTAATTCCTCACTAATTATGATTTTAAAATATTTAAAAAGAAAGAAAAAAATCAAGGGATGGCATCTGGAAGGGATACTTTCCTGATTTTGGGTAGAAGTTGTTTCTTCGTCCTTTAGTTTTTAGAGTCCTCAAAGTATTTTGCATCTGAATTCTAATTTATTGAAATCACTTCCATAAACAAAAGCATTTTTCAGAGAAATACATTTATTTCTTCCAGGAGAATCAATATTTAGGCCTTAGGCCTGCTGGTTAAGTGGGGACTTTACAATACAGTAAACTTTAGAGGCACTGAACTTGTGATTTCCAGAAACTCCCTCTACCAACCTAGACTAGTACCCTTTTTGTGGCTAATTGTGTTATAGTCTAAGCTCTAAACAAATGTATATTGAATTGAACAGAATTGGAAACTGAATGAACAATATTGAAGGAAGATGAGTGAGTGGTAAACTAAAGCCAGGAAACTGCCTTTGGTCAGGGGAAAAAAACCCATCCTAAATCCAGAGCTTTCCTTCCTTCATAATAGATTTACTCAAGTATTTTTGCTAAGTGTTTTAAAAATATTGCCACTGAACGCTTTCATCTGGTCTGCCGGTAATAACTGAATCTGAGTAAATAACAACCAAAATACATTTCTTTTCTTCCAGGGACTATGTATAGAGTTATTTATAGGTTTCTATCTGTTTCTGCATTGAGTCATAAAATTTAAACCGAGCCAATCTAATTCAAAAGTTTTACTTCAATTCATTTTTTAATAACTACACAGACAGATGAAGCAATGTTTTCGAAAATTTAGCACCCTCATATTCCCCCCCTACAAGTTACTTCAGAAGTGATACTTCAGAGAAGGCAAAGATTGAGTAGCCTTGAATCTCAGCCGAAATCTAAGACACTTATACCCTTCCCCCCATCAACTTCCAATTCCCCTACCCCCACCCGAGCACTCGGGAAAGCTAACATAGTTTTCTGTCCCTATCTGCACTGCCTAGGCTTAACTTACTATGAAGACACTGTGGGGAAGGGAGAGAGGGAGCCAGCTAGACTCTCTCAATCATCTTTTCAGCTCATTCTGAAGGGAGTGCAATTCTTTAGCTTGAGTGACATATGGCTGGGAAATTTAAGAAAAAAAAGAAAAACGAAAAACAGTGTGTCAAAGTGTCAAGGGGGTGGTATTTGCCCTGTAAGGAAGCGACCTTTTTACTTCTACCGTCTTAGATGAGGACACTAGGTAGGTAGTTTACCTTCAGAAACTGGTTTGATTGGAAAAGAAGCTCGTGCCTGCTAGAGTGATTCGAACATCTAAAATTCAGTCTAGAGACTGGTTTTCTTCTGCCTGTGAGAGGTATAGTAACTTACTAAGGATATGCTTCCGACCATTTAGGAAAATGTGTAATCTCCTTTACCACCACCAGTCCTTTCATGTCCTTACATCTTTTTTGTTTTTTCGTAATTTAAAAAAAAAAAACAAATATATTTCTCAATTTTAGGGAAAAACTGTTTATCTTAGTTTATCTCCTGAAATTAAGAAATGAAGATATCTAAAACTCTGTTCGTTTTCTTTTATTCCTTTTCCCATCTCCATCACAAAATTGAATGTGGAGCTGTGCATTGAACTCATTTGGGGTTAGCTTCTCCATGTATTTCACACCAAAAAAAAATGGGGTCCTTTTTATTTGTACTTGTCCTTAACCTTTATAGCAACTGCTGTAGATAGCAGCCCTGTACATCCTCTAATAGATTTTACCAGAGGCTAGTGACAGAGAACTGATTTCTTTTCTATTAGGGTTTAGCACATCTTTGTGGAAGCCCTGTAGAATGACCAGAGATTAGATTTGCATCTCTTAGACTCCCTGTGTGGTCTTTGTGCGAAGCTTGTAACTGTTAAAAATGACTTGTTAGGAAGCGTGTGGGCTCTCATCGTTCTCCTTTTGACAGAATGATTGTGAAATTCAGATTGGCCCTGTAGGATTTAGTCCGCAGATTCCACCTGAACCCTAAGCAATTAGACCCTAATCTCACCGCAATCATATTTGAGTTAGGATTTGTTACACTGTGTTTACTTCAATTAAAAATAGAGGAATATAGACCTCGTCCTCCCCTTCCCCCTATGAAAGAAAAGCTTTAAAGTCAGACCTACAGGAATGAAACTTTGGTGATGGCATTTTAAAATATATTTATCCTTTGTGCGGTTCTTTCTTCCTCGCGACCCCTTTAAATAACTCCCCTTTCTTCCTCTATCCGCCACTTTTACTGGATATAAATCGTAGGGAACTTAATTCGGGTCACTGGGGGAAAACTACATCATAATGGTCCCAAATATATCTGGAGCCCGGGTTGGGAGTGGAGAACGCTTTTACGGCTTCTTCTCAACTCACTTTTCCTCCGGCGCCTCGTCTGTCTATACCTACCCCCTTCGCATATCATCCCTCAGAGAAGCGCACGGCGCCAGTCAGTACCGCAACCCAACTATCTGTTTTTCAACATTGTTTTTTTTCCTCTTCTTCCCAAACGTTTGGTACATTCCTTAAAGTACAGAAGCGTGTGGCTTTTCCTCTCCGCTGGATTTAGGTTACTCAATGCTAGTTCCAAAATAATCTATGTAGTGCGAATTTTTTTTTTTGTTTTGTTTTCTTTTGTTTTTAAAGGTGGCAGTTCGTAGCCCGGTTTACTCTAAGTCCTCGCCTCTCTGCCCTCTGAGCCTGCAACCTAGGCAACAGCTTTCCTCTTTCCTGATCGCAGCTCGCCTGCTTCTCCAGCCCTAGTTCTAAGCTTCCTCATCTGCCCGCGAGCTCCCAGAGCTGTCAGAAAGAGAACCCGCCACCTGCTCTTCTTCATACTTTCGATTACTTTTTCTTTTTTTAAGCTTGGGTAGAGGGGAGAGGGAATAAGAATGTGTATATGGGTGGAGGGGAGGATCTTGAAAGACGGAGGAGGGGGGAACTTCAAATCAGAAACTATTTGTGTACTTACCTTAACTATTTTAACCTACCATTTAGAGATTTTAAATAACTAATTTTTAACATAAAGAATATGAATTCCAGAGATGGTAGCCGCGTCTGTGTATGCATCCCTCAAAATTCTTGGTCAGGCCAGATTCAGCCACTTGGAAAATTTAGTTTTCCCACACTCTTTAATATAAATCACCACAAAGGTGGGAGGGGAAAGAAATGGTGGTCGCAGTCAGTTGTTTATTTTGGGGAAGTTTCTCATTTTACTTATGACAGTGACTCTGTTTTGGCACCAGACCTTTTTAGGCCTTCGGAATCCTCAAAGCAGGCCAGAGAAAGGCTGTGCCCCTATCCCAACTGCCTTTCGTACCGGTATTCACTGGGGGCCCCTCAGTCCATACTCAGCAGTCTTCAAGACCCCTTTCTGCTATCGCACAAGCCTTTTGTAATGCTTAGCCGCATCCTGTCTGCCTACTTGTTCCTATTCCTCACTCACCTTACCTGCAAGGGTTTGCAGGTCCAAGGGCCCTACCTTTGCTCTCTCATGCTCCGACAGCCCCGTATTCATGTTTCAGTGCTCTCTCTTGTTCCTTTTCTATTCACTCTTTTACCTCTCAGGTGGCTACAGGCCCCAGGTCAGTGTTTTGTTTGTATAGGAGATACTGCCCACTGGTCCATGGAGTGCTAAGTCCCACCATTAGTCAGGAAAGTGCTCTCTTCCAGACTTCTGGAGATGGGCGAGGTGAGGATGGAAAAGAAGGGGAGTAGTCAGACTTTTTTAAAGTTTTCAAAGGTCTGAAGTTTGCCTTTTGTTTTCTCAGGCTTCAAAGTTTGATTGATTGCCAAAAAGTTAGATTGTTAAATAGACTTTTCCTTAAACATACTGTTTCATAGGTTGCTTAATTCATTAATTTTTTCTCATCAGACCTCTCTTTTATTGAGGAGGCAAGGTAAGAAATCTAGTTTCCTTCTTTCCATTGATAAATGTATTTGTTCCTAGTTGTTGTTTCTCTAGATCTTTGCACTACTTGAGTTACTTTTCTCAGTTAATAATACAGCAAATAACACAAATAAAAGAAATGTTTTGTTATTAGAAGCTCCAAAATCTATTTGGGTTGGATTTTGTGTTTAGGGAGGTGGCTGTGTACTACTGCTTTACATTTTTGGTTTGTTTGAAATAGACTTGTGATTTCATGGCTGTAGGGAGTAACTAGTAAGGAAATTCATTCTATCAATTCAAATGGGCAACAGTTATTCAATTTACAGGCTCAGAATTGCATGGCAGGGAAAGGTTAACTTGCCAACATTCACATATCCAGCATATACCAGAAGAGCAAAGTGGACAGAGGTGTTTCCTACTGGAGCCTGGTTTTCTGTACATTTTATCATAAACTAATTCATTGTTTGTTTTTAAATTAGACTTCCCTTTTCAACTTGTCTAGTATAGTAGACATTATTATTATATTATAGTTTGCAACTATTGTAATGAAAATTCAATCTGCCTTTACTAGCAAATAATAATTGTTAAATGGGAAAGAATTTTGCAAATATTAAGTCCTATACAAATCCTGAGCAGCACTGAGTAGCTGAACAGACAATGATGTTTCATTGAGATTTCTAAGTCAGCAACTGTACTAAATACTATATATATAGCTAGGAATGTGTATCTTTGGGGGAGAGGTGATAAAGTGAGCAGAAGAAGGAGTACTGTTGTAGAGATCACTCCCTTCCAAACCTAGAATCTTGGGAAAACTTGGAAAAAAAGGTGTGCAATGATAAAAGAAGAGTCTTGTTTTGGTAATATTGTAATCCCTTATCTAGATAGTTTCCATGAGGACAGAAACTATATCTTATTTAAACATAGTATCTTCCTGAGCACCTGATATCTACTTAACAAATGTTTGTCCATTGAATGAATAAATAATAAATGACCTGTTTTTGAAATTTACCAGGATTTTCTGACTGAGAATCACTAGTCTAAATCAATCCCAAATTTGTTAGAGTGCTGCATTTGAGCAGAAATTATAATAGTTTCAATGTAGTGCAGTCAACAGAAATTTTATTACCTAAGAAGACATTTTTTGGTAATAGAAACATTTAAAAACCATATGATTTCTTCACAGCTACTGAGTAACGTGAAATATTCACTTTAATGCAGATAATTTATAGGTCAGATTTACAAGTAATGGAGTATATATCCTTTTAAAGTTGTCAACCAGTTTAGAAATTGTAGAGATTAAAATGTATAGAATTTATGTATAATGTATATTCTTCTAATGTATAGAAGCTTAAAATGTGTAGAATGTTTTTATTTTCCTTTTAGTAAGTCTTTCTGTAATAAGCAGTGACAATCATGTCACTGTGAGTGACAATCAGAGCTGGCACCTCTAACCTACTGCAAACAATTTAGTCATTCCTTTGGCTACTTTTCAGAGCACATGTTTTGTTGGAAGGGGTAATAGGCATTATTGGAGAATTAATGAAAATTGGAATTGAGAAGTAGAGCTTCTAGAAATAAGAATGTGATGGTAGCAGTGTCTGACCAGCAGCCCTGGTCAGATCATATCTGGAGAACGGTGCTCACTTTTAATGTCATATTTTAGGAAGGACATGTAAACTGAAAAAGTGTATAGAGGAGGGTTAGTGAAATAGTGAAGGGACTTGATTACATTCCACATATAAGTCATTCAAAGGAACTAACCATGTTTAGCCTGGAGAAGGAAAAACTGGGGCTATGATAGCAGTACTCTAGCAATTTGAAGGACCATGTGGAAGAGGGGATTAGTTTTCTTCTATGTGACCTAAGAGAGTAGAGACAGGAGAAATGGGTGGAAGTTGGAGCAAGTCTTGTTAGGCTTGTCACATATTAGAAAAACTTTCCTAATAATCAGATCTATCCAAAAGTGAAAGGGGCTACTTTTGGGAGAAATGGGTTCCTTTAAGCAGAGGACAGGTAACATTCACTGGGTAGATGAATTTTCAGTTACAGGTTGGACTACATAGATGACTACTAAGGTATCTCCCAAATAAAAATTTTGTGATTTGGTCATTCTATAAATGGCATCTTAAAAAAGAGTTAGATTTTTTTTAAATTAACAGCAGCACATTCTACTGCACTCACTGAGCAATTTCCAGTCCTTGAGCTTCTCCATATAGAATAGAACCAGAGGGTTTATTCCTCATGATTTAGAAGCAGGCAAAGAATTAATAAGAAATTATTCAGTTGAAGGAAATTTCAAGTGATTTCTCTTCAGAATTAACCATTGGACATACCTTATTCTTAAAATGGACATTGGGAAAATAAAATTCATGCTGCTAACTGGAGAAAAGTTCAAGGAAGAGTAAATAGTAATTGGTTTCCAAGATGAATATTAATAGAAAGGCAAAAAGTTTAAAGACAACTTTGGAGCATATCCACTACTAGGGAATTGAGTATAATAGAGATTTAAACAGCTTAGATTTTTTTTGTTTTGTTTTTTACTTTTGAGGTAACTAAGCATCTACTTCCCTAAAAATCAATAGGACAGGTCCTATTGACTATCTGACTTTTATATACATAAGAAAAGAAAATATCATAGTATAAATGTTTCCTATCCTACCCCACTACAAGGAGAAAAAAAAGATTTTTGATATGTCTAAACCTTGGAGGTGTTAAAGTTCAAACTTTACACCAGTGATAAGTTACTAGTAAAGTGACGGTGAAAAATCAAAGAATACTTGGGTTATGATTGCTTACAAATAATTACTTCATCAATCTCCTTTCATTAGTAGAATGTTAGCTTGGAAATGTTTAGATCACTTAGTTTTTTTTCTGTGTTCAGGGATTTTCTCTTTATCATATAATCATTCATACATAGGAGGTAGTTTTAAAGTCTATAATTAGGTATCATCAATCAAATTAAATCCATAAATTTTTCTTGTAGATATTATTGAAAGTAGACCAACTACTAATAAAGATATCTGCATGGTTTCTATTCATATGAGGAGAGTTTATTTTTAGCAGTTTCTAAAAAGAAGGGGGTAGATCATAGTTTACAATTGAAGAAGGCTAGCTATACAAAATTTTAGATTGATGGTATACTTTCTTTTTTATTCTTCTAGAGTGTATCTAGATATGAGATTTAAAAAAACCCATAATTAAAAAAATTTCAAAATTATGTTATCATTACACTGACATACTAGTTGTAAAGAGTGTAGACAGACGTTAGTCACCTAAATTATTAGAGGAGGAAAAGTATTTAAAAATTAGACGATCAATTTGTCCCTTATCGTTTAAACAATTTAAATGGTGAATAGTCTAAATTCTTTTAAGTAGTAAAGGGAGAAGATATTCACAACACATAATAGAAAAGATCCTATGTTACAAATATGCAAAAAGAACCCATTTTATTTCCCTATAACCCAAATCATTACTTGAAGTTTTGACCAAGAGTCAGCACAGTGAGCTCAGCAGGGGGTAGATTGTTTTAATCTTTTTAAGAAAATCAGAAGGTGGGTCTGGTCTAAGAGTACAAAGTTGCAGCAAAAATCCATATAATACCTCATAGAGTTTCTAGGTTTTTTTATTTATTCATAAAATCCCAAAGTTCTAGTATTTTCCAACTATAGGTAGATTAAGATTGTCAGCACATTTTCCCCTCATGGTTTTATTGGGGGTGGGGGAAGAAGAAGGGAACAAAATCCCCCAATTCTAGATGGATTGGAATGATGATAGTCAAGGCTTAGATGATAAGAAAGTGGTTGATGGTAGGACCATAATTTCTGTCCTTTCTCTCTAAACATTCCTAAAAAAGCATGCAGATAAAGAGTGAGATGATACCATAATGCCTACATGTATAAATGAATGTATGTGTGTATATACACATATTGGAGTTTAATTTCCATGAAAAAATATGCTCAAGGATTTACTATTTTGTAGAATACTTAGAGGTTTTTTTTTTATTTTTTATTTTTTTACATTTTAGACTTGAAATTCCTACAAAAGTTATTTCCTGTACTACAGGAAGGAAGTCTGAAATGGGAAGGAAATCACAAATCTTATCCAATAGAAATCACTTAAGACCTCTCTTCTCCTGGGGATCGGTTTGCCAGTTTGTAATACTTCCACATACCCAGATTTACACAGCTTCTACTAAACTTGTTATTGGCTCTTTCTCCAGCGTAAATGCCTTATCCCTTTTGCTTGATGTCTACCTCTTCTGGTGAATATGTACAAGTTTCATTCTTCCTAAAAAGTCATTCAAATTGTGACATATCACTATTCAAAAAAAAACCCCAATAAAACCATGCTAATTTTCAGACTGAAAGTCACTGTGTGGTCTCAGTCGCAGGCTTTATAACAACCTGACCATTCCCAAGTAAATACTCAAGATTTTTTTTCTTTTCCAAATGATAGTACTGAATTTACTTCACCAAACCAGTATCCTCACTTTTCACAGAAGAAATAGAGAACCTGTTACAATTCTGTTGCTGATGAATCACATAATTTGATCCACTGATTTTTTAAAGATTATACTTGCTTTATAGAAGGAGATCCAATCATCAAAAAGAATATTAGGTGGGGTACTCTTGTTGTTCAGTCTTGTCTGACTCTTTGTGACACTATGTGAAGTTTTCTTCGCGAAAATAATGGAACGGTTTTTTATTTTCTTTTCAAGGTCATTTTACAGATAAGGAAACTGAGGCAAGCAGGGTAAAGTGACTTGCCCAGGGTTACATAGCTAATAAGTTTCTGAGGCCAAATTTAAAGTTAGGTCTTCCTGATTCCAGGTCCAGTGTTCTACTCACTGCATTACCTAGCTGCCCCTAAATGATATACTAGAGCAACGAAATTTTCTCTTTTGACTCTATGGTTAAAAGAGTATGATAACATATAGAAGTATGTTTAGTTCTTTGAAACAGGGATTCAGTCTTATCATAAGGTAGGTTTGCAAGTAAGGAAAGAATTTATCTGAAATTAGTTTGAAAACTAAAGCTTCTATTTGGCTTATAATGATGTCACTGCTATAAGATTTCTCAAATATCTCAAGTGAGGGGTGTCAGGGAACCTCTTACATCAGCATTCCCTAATGACCTCAGATTAAAAAGTATATTTAAGAATTTTGATGGTTAAGTCAGTTGTAGGAATTATATTTATCTTTTCTTTTCATTTCTCTGTTGGTTAGTCACACCCGATTCTTCATGAGTCCATCAATCATAGCATCCATTACTGTCCACAGGGTTTTCTTGGTAAAGATAATGGAGTGGTTTGCTATTTCCTTCTCTAGTGACTTGCCCAGGGTGACAAAACTAGTAAGTATCTGAGGTGAGATTTGAACTCAATTTTTCCTGACTCCAGGACCAGTGCGCTATCCACTGAGCCACTTCGATGACTTTTATTCCCTACCTGTCACCAGACCTTACCTCCAAGAAAGACTTTTCCCCTCAGACCTGAATCAGGTTTTCAGAATGGTGGGGCACAGGAAAGGGGTTTGATTATTGGACCTGATAGAGCAATAAGTGTACATCAAGGAGGCTATCTGGACCTGGTTTATGGAATGAAGCACAGAATAACTACTTCACAGTAGTTATGCCACTGTATTTTGTATCTGTCCTCATGTTTACCTTCTACAACTCAGTATCTTTATACAATAGGACAAAAGATCTTGGAAGCCCCCAACAAATTCTTGGCTTCAGCTCTTGAAGTTAAATGTTTTACTCTATAGAGTCTTAAAATAGACTATCTTTCAAATGGAAAAATGTGAGCTTGACTAAGAAGGCCATCACTAGCAACAACCGACTATGGAGTACTAGAGATACTATGTCCAGAACAGTATATGCCATGATTCTGGCAAAGGATTTTTTCTTAGGCTGTTAAATTTCAAGCAGCATTATTTCTAGGTTCCATTTCCTTTAAACTAAAAACACGTAGTTTTAAAAATAAAATAAGTACCTTAAAGGGAAAAAATATTGACATCAGTTTCTATTTACCTCCAAGTATAGATTTGTGCCCTTGGTGTGTTGGAGGGTTTTCTTTATGTTAGTCTCCGCAAGTAGTAGGATCCTATGGAAAGGTGAGGGAGAACTCTTTACTAACATCTGAAATTGTCATGTATCTTCAATCTGAGGGCCATTACACTAAAATTTAATTGTGATTTTGCTTCCTAACTCTTTTTCAGATCTACTTGTATAACATTACAGAGAGTTTTGGAAGTCAAACTCCGAGAAAAGGAGCTTTAGAAATAATGATAATAACGAAAAAAACTCATGTCTGTCCAAATTACTTACTCTCCATAAGCGTCCAATAAAATTTGATTTTTGT
>CM053769.1:426681380-426701701 GCA_028658325.1 Potorous gilbertii
ATGAACATTCATGATTTCTCTCTGTCAGTGCTTCTTGAGTTTAAGCCATCAGAAAAAAAAGGTGAGTGCATTGAAATGTATTTAATACTCTTAATTCTGCAATATTTCCAGCTTTCTCATTTTTTAGTCCCACATCTCAACCCAGAGAGAGCAAGAATGTACATTTTTGTTTCACACTCTTCTTGTAAAAAAGAGAGGAATTAAAAATTAACTGCATGCTCTCAATTGCTTTTCAGAATTCCCTACTTAAATCTTCTCTCTGTTGTATAACTTTTAAAGAGGGGTTTAAATGTGGTTTGAAAATGCAATCATGAACTATAGAACATGCAAAATACATGTGAAAGGCCAGAAGGGTGCTGTTGATTTAACTGATTACACTTTATGCTTTAAAGATATTTTCAAATTTATCTTTTTTTATACAAGGCGAAGAAAATATTACAGAATTTTTTTAAAATCCAAAATTATGTAGATATTGAGATCATCTGTTTTCTAAGGAAAATTCTTTTCAATGCAAAATAAAAGCCATTGTATAGTGTGTGCCTGCTAAAACTGAGAACACAAGAGCATTGCAGTTAATTAGTATCAATCAACACAGGATGCTTTGCCACATTTCTAACATCAATGCACCATCTGATCTTCATAATACGCATTTCCCACAGTCTTCATGCAGAAATAACTGGAAATAAATATTTGAGTCATTGAAAATGTGAAATTTTAATTCCTCTTCCAATAATCATTTTTGATTAATTGATGTGAAAATAGGATTTTTTTGAGTATTGTTATGTGATTTTTAAAGGATGATCGCATTGCCATTATATGGTTGCTTTGATATTTTATATGCATTTTGTTACAAGATAAAACAATTTTATTGATTTTTAAAAATTGATTTTAAATTTAATTTAGTTAATTATAATATTTATGTATCATTATCGTATAGTGAGGGAGATAACGGTCTTTCTGGACTGCCAAATCACTATATTATAAAATGCTCAATTTAATGCATTATAAATAATGAAGTGCTGCATTATAATAATTATTTTCATATTAACAGAAACCTGAACTGAATTCACCACGTTTAGCATTCATGCCCCACTAAATGCCTTTAAAGAATAAGCAGTATTTAATACTTCGAAATTTCTACAGTTCTGCCCATACCTTGCTTTAGAGGAAATATTCTTGCATTCGATTTAGTTTTTATTTATTCTAGAGGTTAAAAAATTGTTATATCTAAGTTGTCTTTCTTTGAAGGTTATAATTAGTTTTTTATGTATAAGCTTATTTGATTGATCTCTTCCCATATCATATTCTTAATTTTGGAACAAGTTCTTTGTTACATTGCTTCTTACATCTAGCTTCATTCATCATTTCGACTCAACGTGGGGATCCAGAGGTGCTTTAAAAAAGTCTATGAGAGTATTGATTACTTAAAAATATATTTGACCCAAAGTGGAAAAATATAAATCTTAAAGAAACTTGTATTTAACCACCTGAAGGATTATTTGAAAGCATCCAGATAATTGGGTGATTTTTTTAAACAGGCAGGAATATTTGTAAAAATTTTAAAACAATGATTTATCTGTTTAATGTTAGAAGTACCCTTCAAATCACAAGGGTATAACAGGTTTATTTATAAAACGCTAGGACTTGCTCGAACATGGGGAGTAACCTATCCAACAATTCTGTTGGGGGTTGGGGGTGGGAATGAAATACTTTAGAATAAATGCAAGCTGAGTTATGTGTTGCCTTTTTTTTAAACCCTTTAACAGAATGTAGGGAATTATTTTCTTAAAAGGCTGATTGCTAATTATTTCCTTACTTAAACATTCAATCCTTGTTTCTAAGAAATATATTAATTAATTCAAAGTATATGGCTGCTCTCTGGTTTATTTTTTTTCCCTCTTTCTTAGAAAGATTTGGTAAGTTAGCTAAGTACTCCTTTAGAAATAAAGTATTTCTATAGTTTTTCACTATCCAAGCTATGAAACTCAATGCTTCAAATTATTTGTCTTAAGACTACATTTTCTAGCTGCATAAAATGTTTAGGCTAAAAATATAAATTATATTTCCTTACTAAGGAGCATGATATCAAGGTGATATTTGCGTCTGAATTTAAACTGAATTTTAAAATTTGTCCCTTATCGGGATGGAGACATTATTTATAAATGCTCAGTTCTCTTATAAAATACATTTTAAGTAAATAATAGTTGCTATTGTTTTGTTTGCATCTAGTTTATTTTTAGGATACAAAATAACAATGGTGTGACAAATGCCGATTACAATTACAGTGCACATTTTTCACTGGAATAACTCTTTCTTAAATTAAATAACTTAGAGAGAAAAGTAATGTGATAAAAAGTAATTGGTTTGTGTGAAATAGGACTCACATTCTTTTCTCAGATAATTATTCAGTTGTAGTTCTAAGTTCAGTGGCACTCCATTAGATGTAATTCTCATTCATCTTAAACTCTGAAGAAGAAAAAAAACACACACACATACATTAAGGGGACCCCCACCACCACCACATTAATTTCAGGGAAACAAACTGGCATCAAAGACAAATATAAAACTTTATCAAAATTGGCATGTTATTTTTCACTTGCTATTTTTGTTTTGGTCTTAGGAGAATGTTTGGTTTCAGAACAAAGACATCTTAAAAAAAGAACTTTCAAAAATCTGTTAAAAATTTTGTTCAAAACAAACATGGGTAAAGTGTAATTTAAATTATAAAAAAATCTGGATTTTAGAAAAGTAAAAAATTGGAAAATTAATGAAGATTTTAAAATTTCAGAATCACCATGAGGATTGTTTTCAGTGAAAAAAAACATGTAATGGAAAAACCTGAAATTATCAGTGTTTTAAAATTTCATTTTAGTTTACATATATATTCACAATTCTAATGGCTTTTAAATTGCTTTCTGGAAGCATTTGGAAATTATACCCCCCAAATTGTGTAGCTTCAGAATGGTGATTAGTATGTATCTTGTTTGAAGCCAGTGGAATGTAGTTAAATTTTTAGATCCCAAGAATGTTAATTCAATCTACCAATTAAGAGTTTCCTTTTTGCTTACTACATGACCAAATCATAGAAGCTAGGAATTTAGAAAATTTGGGATATCATCAATCTTGGATTAGACACAAGCTAATAGAAAGTACCACTTATTAGCTTACAATTCATTTAAAGTACTTTGTATGTGTTGCATTAGGTTGAAAACATTTTTTAGATTTGATGATATGTGTATTCAAAGTCATAGTTTTTAAAGAACATTACTGCATTTTATGGTAAAATGACAACAAATTTGATTGAATCTAAGCTTGTTGAGTTAATTTAAGAGAATACTTAAAGTCTGAGGTTGCTTTTTGATAGGCTGAAATAAAACTTTAAAAATCAATTTAGGTACTTGTTTTCTGACTTACTATCAAAATGTTGTTCAAATGTTTCAAGTTTTCCAAATAAAAAGAATATTTCACAATGTCATCAGTCTTGTTTATCTCTTCATCAGTGTTCTTAAGAAACAACCTAAACAACCACATTTTCAGCTATATATGCACTTTCATACTAGTTTTATCTCTTCAAGGATATGTAAATGTTTTTACAAAGGTGTATAAAACAAATGTAAGCAAAAAAAGATGTTTTAGAAAGCACAATAGACTAATGAAATTTTTCTTCACTTCCCTTCAAATTTTCTTTCTAATATATTATACAATTAGACAAAATTAGCAAAGCAACAAGCCATAACAGAAACCAAAATAAACTGAACGAAGGAATGTTCAGGAAAGAAAAATGAGGTGTTGTAGAAAATGATATTTATCCATCACTGGATAGGCATGCATACATTAAAAGCATAAAAGAGAGAAGGGTTAGAAACAAAAGCTGTGTGCTGAGGTTCCTACAAGTTTGAATTAACTAAATGGGGAAAAAAATGGAATCATTCTGCTTAAACTTGCTTACTTATAAAAAGATAATCCCCTTTGTTAAATATGTTGGATGTGATTATCAAGTAAATTTTTTTTCTCCCAGGCATCTATGAATAAAACATGCATTTGAGCATTAGGTAAACAAACAATAAATGGATGAGTTCAGTTACAACATAATAACATTTTATTTAGAAAACATATATAATCATACTTTTATTGGCAATCCAAATTTAATGACTTCTTTCAGCAAAATCAAAGTGCCTCATGAGTAACATCTGATAAAGAAGCATTGTTTGTTCTTTGATGTTTTCCTCTTAAATAAATAGATTTCCAAGGTATCTAATTAATCATACATGTGAGCTAAGTGAATGATTTTGAAAAGCAAGCAAATTCAAAAAGCTGAGCTTAGAGAGAGTAGCTATTTTGATTCAGACCTAATTTGTCTTTTGGGTCACTTATATTCACAAATTATAAAGTCTATAGGAAATATGTAACTCTAAATACATGCAAGGATATATATGTACATATATGCCTATGTATATTTACATGTAAATATACATTAATCAACATTTCTGACACTGGAGAAAGATGTTGGCAAAATCTTTTCTAAATTGGTCTGAATGTGAATAAGTTTCTATGTCCAATTAGATTATACTCTGTAAAATACAAATGAGAAGAAGCATGTATAATAGGAAAAGAAAACAACAGAATGAGTTTCCTCTGTTGGTGTTTTATAAAGCAGTTAAACTGGAAATGGAGGGAAGAACTCTCTTTAGATATCACTTAATTAAGTAAAGCATCCTAATCAGAGTCCCCTCCAATTGTAAAGACTGTAGGGAGTCAAGTACATTTCTGTCTATATTAGTGGATCTAACCACAATGATTTATTGATATTTATTTTAGAATTACAACACAAAAGCGACAAAACAGGAAGCAAGGAGAGAGGGAGCCTGTGATTGCTTTATTCTATGTCTACAAGAGGAGTTTTACAAAATTTGAAGTGTCTTTTTGGGAGAGGAACCCTTTCTAAATTCAGAGAAAGCTTACAGATGGACATTTTAGCTTTCTAGATATCAGTTTCCTAAATAATTGTAGTAACATTTCTTTGCCTTGTATGAATACTTAAATCATTGGTTCACTTTCTCCACTGTAAGAGTGAATGCAGCTGAGTGCATGAGCACCTGCTGCTCCTGCAGCAGTGCTGAGCTGTATTCTGTATTCTGCCTTCATTTTAGCCATAAATTCTGGCTTCTTTGAATGGGAGAGATGTTTGGGGAAGATGTGCAAATACACCCTATAGTCAGACAAGTATTGGCTTCACTCCAGGGTGCACACAACATTGACCTCTTTACCTGCTGTACCTCACATTAAAAAAAAAAAAACAACAATGTAAAACCTAGATAATCAAGGGAACAAATAGAACGAGGAACATAGCCAATATTCTGATTAAAAGATGCTATAATACAAGTTTAGAACAAAGTTGACTAGCAGTTTAAAATGCCTTGGTAGAGATCCATCCCTCACTGTAAACTGCATATTGTCAATGTCTTTACATGCAAATTATCTAAATAAAAGACAGTCAAAATGCATGTTAGCATAACTATCCAGATAATCTGGGTCAAAGTACATTTTATTTGTGTTTCAATTATCTGTCCAATTTGCATGTGCAGACTCAAGACTCAATACTGTGGCTTAAAATTTAAATAAGAAAAAAATCACATAGCACATGAGCACATGCATTTGATAACATTCTTTGAGCCTGTTTAGTCTACATGGACATAATTTTCTAGATATATCTCTGCATATAATTCGGTGTTTTCTTCTATTATAACTTGGCTGAGCATTACTATAGAATAATGAATATAAATTAGGTAAGTATGACCATAACTATTTTTCATTTACACATTTTTCAATAGGAATGAATGATTTCTTTTAATTTTTAATTTATTTAACTTAATTTTCATTTGTTCACCTCAATAGGTGTTCTTTTATCCCTATACTTTATTGTTTAGCAACATTTAATTGTGAAATGGAAATTGTTTTAGAAATGATATTTTGAGGTTACTTATAGATTTTGAACTGAGATCACTTGCTCCTCAGGTTTGTTCATAACCACAATGAAATAAATCATTTCATTCTTCTGATACTTGTGACTAAACTTCAAAGTTCCCTTCATCATGTCTTCATCATTAAGGTCTTTTTTTCTATGAATAAACTGTAGTAAATTGCCTGAAAAAAAAAGAGGAATTGTACTGGTCCCTTTTGCCTCATGGGCGCATTTAAACACTTTCTCATTACAGATTCCTACACTCTTTTTTGTTTCCTTCAATCTTGTAGAAAGAAAATGTAACGGGGGATTGGTCAATGAGGAACTAGTGGCCATCTCAGATATACCCTCCCTGGTTTCAGTTCAGATCATATAAAGATTCTCTCTGCTTGTTTTCACATGCAGAGGATTGATGTGCCTACTTCCAGACCTGAGTAAGGGAAAGAGGCTCATATTTGATATTGTGTGATGATGAAGTCTTCTGGTTGGGAAAGTAACTGGGAAGACTAATGAATCTTTAGATCTTGAGATGGAAAGGAGTGATTCATCTTTAAACCAGTCCTTTCATTTCCTTTTCTTCCTGGCAATGAGTAAGGCAGAAATGCTGTGAACTGCTAGGTGGTAGGGAGAATGGCTGCCTTATCTCTTAGCTGGATGCAATGTATCTATAAACACAGGGTGCTTGTGGTTCTTTGTATTTATTTTTTCCCAGTCTTATAAGTATGACTATTCAAAGAGGAGAGCACAGACACCCACATGAACAGGTGATCCATTAGTGCCATCAGAGGGCCCACCAGCAAGTGAATTTGGTAGAAGAGTTTACCAGAACAGTAGTGTGACCGTAGAAAAGGAAAGAGAGTCCTTGAGGACAGGGGGACATTTGGGGAACATAATCCCACGTCAATGATAAATGCTGATTATGAATGCTAGAAAAACACTAATCCTCACAGCGCAATCCAGAGCTGCCCCTAACGGGAACTTCATAATGCTGTACAAAGGAAGAAAAGGACTTCCAGAGCCAGGAGTTTGGAGGTACTACTTAGTCATGCCCATTCTCTACATATGTCCTTTTCTACCATCAAACCTTAAATTTGGACATAGTTTATGTGCTTGGGGTGATTGTTTTGTAACTACTGTTCTTGTTATACCTTTTCAGTAAATCCCTTTTCTAAAAGCTAACGGTGTTCTAATAATCCATTGCCAACAGGGGAGCACCATGGATGAGAACTCAGAAAGTATAGGATTTGTAATCCCAGACTCTCAGGATTATTTCTAGTTCCCCAAAGGGAGTAATGATGAAGAGGGGAGAAGGTTGTTAAAAAAGCAAGAGGTTCAGGTTTTTCCACTAGCCAATCTGCTTCTTTTACTTTGGTAGTCACCAAGTCTTGTTTGTACTATGTGGAAAATTTCTCTATCTTCAAATCTTGGTAGTGTGGATATATGGGTACCTGAGGATACCCTCCAATTTCCATATAATATATCACCTTGCTACCTTCCTTATACAGGTACAATTTTATTTTCCCTGAGAGCTTACTCTCAGCAATTTGGAGCCTTAGAAAATGTAGGTAGCCTAACATTTCATTGCCCAAGTGACATTTTGCTACAAGCACAGATCATCTTGATTATAGCTTTTCTGGAAGATGAAATATGGCTGACATTGAGTCTACTGCCAATTGTGACAAGTGTTTTATCCCCCCCTAGTTTCATTTATAAGATTTTTTTCACCTCATTTCAGCTTGAAATTCTCTTTCTTCTAAAAGCAATTAAGGTAATCAGGCACAAACTTTTAAACTGAAAGAAACTGAATGACTACATTAAAAAGTCCAGCTTGACACTGTGAGATTTGACTTATTTTTGCACTAAGTTGATGCTTTTGAAGACACAAGACAGGAAAGACATCTCTGGTGGAGAGAGTCATTATAACCTTATAGTTTCTTACAAGCTTCTTTCTTACTTGTATTTTCTTACTTCAAACTTCTCACATTATGGTTAATATCTTTGGAAATTTCTAGATATAGATGCGTGATATCTTGTAGGTGCTATGACCAAACTACCAAAGTATTTATTATAGAACTAGAAAAATAGTAACAGAATTCATGTGGACATTCAAAAGGTCATCAACCTCAAGGGTAATTTTTTGGGGGGAGGGGATTAGGGGAAAGAAATCAGCCTATCAGTGTTAGATCTCAAGCTATGTTACAAAATAATGGTCATCAAAATGATGTGGTACTGGTTAAAAAGAGAGATTGATTAGTGGAACAAATTATACAACATATAAAAATAAATGAACATGATAGCATAATGTCTAATAAATCCAAAGATTCCTGTTACTATGGGAAATACTATTTGATGAAAATTGCTGGAATACTGGAAAGAAATTTCATAGAGTAAAAATGAAGATAAACTCCAAATGGATATGTAACTTAAACATAAGTGATCATATCTCAAGTGAATTAGAGGAACCAGGAAGAAACATCTTTTACTCTATGGATGGGAAAGTGTTCTATGACTACACAAATGAAAGAGTGTCATAAAAGGGAAAAAAGGATAATTTTGGTTATAAAATTTATTTTTTTCAGTAACAGATATAATGCAGTCAAAATTAGAAGCAAAATAAATAACAGATGGGGAGGGAATAAAAAAATCTTGCCCTACATTCTCTGAAAAAGGTCTAATATCCAAGATATAGTCATAATTATAGTTAACTAGCATAAATTATTTTATAATTTATAATAAAATTAAGTGTCTACTATGTATGAGATAGTGTGATGAGTCATTCTTGAATAGATAAGCAAAGGATACGAACAGCAGTGCTTAAATAGAGCAATACAAGCAATCAACAGTCACAGTTTTTTAAAAAAAGTTCCAGATAGAGAAATATAAATTAAGGAAATGCTCAAGGTTCTACTCTATACACCTCAAATTGGCAAAGGTCACAGAAGAGGGAAATGGAAATGTTAAAGGTGCTGTATGAAAATCCACTAGTTTTCACCCACAATTCATTCACAGTAAATTGATCCATCCATTTTAAAAGGCAATTTGAAATTATGCCCCCCAAAGTACTAAAATATGCATATCCTTTGACCCAGATGTACCACTATTAGATATATATCCCAAGTCAAAGAAAGGAGGAAAGGATCTATGTACAAAAATATAGCTATTCTTATAATAGCAGCCCAAAAGTAAGAAATAAGGGCATTCTATCATTTTGGAGAATGAAAAATAAGTCATGATACATGAATGCAATGGAAAAAGAATCCAGTGATTAACTTAAGACTATTTTGTTCTTTATCAGTGGCACAGAAGAAGGCATAGATGATATGTTTTTCAAATTTGTGGATGATATATACTTGACTGGGATCAACAACACCATAAGATAAAACCACAATCTGAAAGGATGTTGACATGTTAGTCCCATTTGCCGAATCAAATACGATTATACTTAACATGAATAAGTGTAAAGCAACTTGTGATGAAAACAAAAACACATAGAACACAAAATTTCTCTTTGCCCTCAGTACTATGAATCCCTATTCTGCCTCCATCCTTAAATAAAACCTTGATTATGGCTTGTATTTGTTTCCCCTATGTGTATAACAGAATCACTTCATATAAAGGTACTCAATATAATATATGAATATAGGAAATTTTTTAATTTCTTCTACCTCAGAAAATGCATAACATGCAGAGGACTTACAGGTACTCACACTCAAATATAAAACAAATAAAACTAATTAAAAAAACTTATTATACTCATGACTCTCCCTCCCCCCAGTAGTTAAAGTCATTTTACTTTGAACAAACATTCCCTATTTGCCTCAAACTTGCGTTGTCCAAGTAACTCACAGTAATATTAAGGAGGAATAGAAACACCTAGGTCTCCTTGTCCTTTGTGGCATGAACTCAGTCCTCCAACCACAGGATCCTTCTCTTGGCAGTCGCCTTCTTCTTCCCAGAAGCAAACTGTTAAGGGATTTTTCTCCTGCTGAGTGGGCTAATGCCCAACTCTTTAACTCAACATTATCCAGAGGATAACTCCAAAGCTAGAAGTACTCATTCTCAAGGCCAATAAGCTCTCACTTACACATTGAAAAGAAAACAGAAAAGCAAAGGAAGCCAAGAATGGAAACTCTCCTTTAGGACTCATATATGTGTTCATCTTCCACCATTTTCCTGCTTCTATAAATGGCTAGAAAAGATCCTATCCTGCTGGGCCTTAACTAATTATCAAGAAGCCATGACCACTGGAGATCAATTAGGAGAGTTCCCTTCATCCTCTCATTAAGGGTTAGGATATATGTCAAATTATGGAGCTTCTGACAAAGAACCACATCTGTAATCTCATCAAGTTGATATAAGAACACAGCAAAGTGATCATGAGTTCTCCTGATCAACTGTCATTGCAATTAGCTTATATATTATACCCTCAAAGTGAAATTTTTTCCAATGAATAATGAGCAGACATAATACTGAATCATATAAATCTTGACCTGTTCTAAGTGGAAACAGAAGATAAAAGGAACTTATACCCATATGTAGCCAGGTCCTTCTTGGAAAGTCAAGAGAGTAAAGAAGTTGGCAGAATTAATTTTATCATTCATCTAAGAGCAATAAACTTAATTTCAATGATATTCAGGTCATTTCACATTAAAATGTTTTAAATTAGCATTTGAAAAATAACAGTAAGAATGTAATAGTACTTTTTGTGAATTCCTCAATTGGAGGAAATAAAAATGTAAAGAAATTCTTTAAAGAATCTTAGAAAGAGAACTACAAAGAGAAGAAAACCACAAAAGATTTCCAAAAACCCTTTCAAGAAACTTTTCTCCATGAAGGTAAATGAACCCCCTACTGTTATGATGGGAAATATTTCACTCTCCAACATCAGACAAGCTATCCATGATGCACTTTTCAGTTTAATCTGAATTATCAACATTTTCTACACCAATTTCTCAAGTCTAGACAATTAGCAGAATCATAAAGTAAGCCATGATTTGTAACATTTGGTGGTTTCCAACATATAAATATTCTCACAGAAAATTTAACAGTTGTCTCTCTTGAACCAGCACAAGTTACCTAGCTCTGGTTCACCTCAGTTCCTGAGGTTCTTATATAGGAAGGAGACAAAGTACTAAAGAGAAGAAAGATATTGGATCAAGGACATATGCAGTCAATCTCTGATGAAGTTAATACAATTGTGAAAGCTAATTGAAGGAAGGAAAGATACTAAAGTCATGGGGAAAAAACTCAGACTTGATTAATATCTAAAAACATATGACTGAGAAAACATCAACAATGCTCCCATATCATTAGGAGGTCCATCCTTACATTAATTGAAGATATCCTCAGTGAGGGCACTAGAAGGCAAAAACCAGGCTTTCAAAACAAGTAATATGTACCAATGGACCATGTATTAATCATCTCATAGTTAACTGAAAGATGTAGAGAATTTAAAATCCTATTGTACTTATTTCTTAACTATGAAAAAGCATTTTATTTGATAGGACAAAATGTTAACTTACAGACTCTTTTACAGCAAAGTATCTTCAAGGCATGCATTAAGATTGTTTAGTATTCCTTGGAAGATATAACAAGTTCATGATCTTCTTACAGAAAATGTTGGGCAATATATAAAACAGGTACATATCTACCAGCCAGTGGTAGTTGCCACTGGGATACTTGAGATCCACAGCTGAGTCCAGCTTGAGGTGGGGTTCTCCATGCATGAAATGGTCTTTCAGAGGCTCCCTCTTTTTACAGATCAAGTCCACAGAACTTACTGAAAGAGATCTATAATCATACAAGTGTTTTTTTTTCATTTAAAATTTTATTTTCTCTCTTCCTTCCTTTTTAAATGGGGAAAATCTGTGGAAAATATGTGCATAATCAATCAAAGCAAATTCTTACATTATCCACGTCAAAAAATGTATGTCTCATTCTGCATCTTGAATCCATAACTTCTTTGTCAGTCAGTGGATATCATGGTCCATCGTTGTCCTTTGACAGTCATGGTTCAGCATTGCAATGATCAGAATTCATAAGTCTTTCAGAGTAATTTTTTAAGTGTTGCTATTATTATATAAATTGAGAGTATGAGGATGTTGCAATACACAACCAATGATGATCTTTGACAAAACTTCTCCTATAAAATCAGGGATTTGACCAAGAATCAGGGGCGGAAAACCTGCAGTCTTGAGGCCACATGTCCTCAATCCCCTTAATAAAAGAAGTTCTGTGAAGTTTGGGTTCAGTTAAAGGGCCATGCTTGACAACCTTGAGGGCCACACGTAGCTTAACATAACATATACATACATACATACATACATATATACATACACAACTTAATAAAAGGATTTGTTGTGTGAAGTTTGGATTCAGTCAAAAGGCCACAATTGAGGGCCTAGAGGGCAACATGTGGCCTTGATAGTAGGCTAGATTCTTTTGATGTCTCAGTCCTGATGCAAGGAAAATATTTTTTACACTCATATGAAAAGTATCCCAAGACTTGTGGTCTATGAAAACAGTCCTTCCCCTACCCTATGCTTGAATCCTTTCATTCTAAGACTGCTTTCTTCAGACTGACTTGATCTCTCATCTGAGACTATCTTCCTAGTTGGTTCTGCACATACTTTCCCATTATTCTCTCTGACAGAATGAAGCTAAAGCCAATAGAGATTTTCTTTTATCATTTGTTAAGATTGTCTGATCTTGTAGTCATACCTCATTAGCTCCACTTAATTAAAACTATTACAAAAATAAAAAGTCTAAGAACATATAACATCATCAACTTATTTTCAAACACATCTCTATCCTTGACCATGATTTGGAATTTCATAGCCTGGTATGAATGTCTTTGTATATTTCAAATTACAAAGCTGAAGCTGGTAACAGTCATACTAACAGTTTGGTCAACTAGATTCAAAATGTCTACACTCATCCTGCTTCTTTCACCGCTTATACCAAACTTGAACTATTATGGGAGCTCAATGTGTTTCACTGATCCTTTTAACATGAAATAGACAAACCTGGAGTGGAATAAGTTTATAAATGAAGAGCTCCAAAATCCTTCTTCATGTCACAAATTAATAGAAATACTGGTATTAATAGAAATATTGTCATATTTGAAAAAAAAATTACAGGGGGATTCATGATGATTTTTGTGGCTCCAAAAATCTAGTTGACCAAATAAATGGAGCCAATGAGGCATGACTATGAGATCAGGATATCTTAAAAGAAAAAGAGGGTACAAGAGAGAGACCCAAGGGATACTTACAGTTAGTGGGTATGAACTGGATGAAGATTTAGCAAAGGAGACTGAGGAGTAATCAAACAGAGCAAAGAAGGACCAGGAGAGAATAGTGTTACAGAAACCTACAGAGAAATTAGTTTCAAGGAGGAGAGGGAGGTTGATAATGTCAAAGGGTGCAGGAAGATCAAGAAGGATGAAGATTCTTTTTAAAAAATAGTCATCTGATTTGGCAATTAAGAGATCATCGGTAACTTTGGAAAAAACAGTTTCCGTTGAATGATGAGATCAGAAGTCGAACTGCAGAGAGTTAAAAAGAGAATGAGAGGACAAGAAATATCACCTATCATCAAGATTCTTCTCATAGAGTTTAGTCACAAATAGGGATATGGGATGATAGTTGGCAAGATCAGATGAATCAAGTTAGGGTTTTCCTAAGACAAAGGTGATATGAGCATGTTTATAGGTGGCAGAGAAGCAGCTAGGGGACAGGAAGAGATCACAAATAAGTGAGAGAGCAGGGATTCTAGTGAAAACCATATACTTTAGAAAATGGGATGGAATGGCATCATTTATGTATGTGAATGTATGTTGAAGTCCCCTAGTATGAAGGCTTTTAGTTGAGGAAGAGAGAAAGACTATGAGCTAGGAAAGAAGGGGAATGTTCAGAAGGCCAGTAGACCGCAGCATTTCTTGCATTTGTTTCCTTTCTCTCTGCTCATTTCACAACCATCAATGTTCAGAATATCTTCATCTTTTGCTTTGAAAGAGCTTCCTAATTGGCCTCCTTGTGTTGGCTTTTCCCATCCAATTCATCCTTTATGTAACTACAAAATTCATATTCCCAAAGTACTAGTCTGACTATGTTGCTCCTTTGCTGAAAAGTTTTCAAACTATCTTTAGCATAAGATAGCAATTTCTCAGGTTAGAATTTAATTACTTTCACAAAATTACTCCCACCTAACTTTTCAGACCAATCATACTTTATTTCCAGCATTACATTCTGCGGCTCAACTGACCTACTTCATATTTCCCATACATGACATTCCATTTCCCATCACTATGACTTTAGTGGAGGGAGAAGAGATAAGATGATTTAAGATGTTGTGACTATGTGTTCATCATTAACTAGGATAATAATAGAAACATATGCAAAAATTCCTTATGCAAATGATGAACAAAAATTGAGGAGTCATTTTCTTGCACATTACCCCCAATAATGCCCTTACCACATGCTCCAATTTTTAATTCCTGATTAAGAGAGGAATTAAGATAGGTCACTTACTGTTCATTTTATTGGCATCATTAGTCACTGGCTACTCTCCTAGATTTCACCATTGTCTCAAAAAAACTTCCTATAAGATCACATCAACTCTGAAATTCACATTTTCTCTGTACCTCTTCTCCCAGTAGCCCTTCCCTTCCTCTGATAAGAGTGAGTGGAGGGAGGATATGGAAAGCTCCTCCCAGATCCTCCATTTAAGAAAGATGCCAATCTCATCATTAGCTCATCCATTTCATCATTTTCCACCTGGTTGTAAATCTTCCTGTTCAAAACATAGGTCCTCTCCTTCCCTCCCCTTTCTTCCCTTTTCAGCTACTTTTTGCGTTGTCTTCTAACTAGACTATAAAGGCAAGGACTACCTTTTCCCTTTCTTTGTATCCCCAGTACTTAGCACACTGCTTAGTACATAGTAGGAAATTTACTAAATGTTTATTGACTGACCAATGAGATAGTCATTTTTTTCTTTTGTTCTAGGACTTCTTAGCTGGAGAAAATATAGTCTAAGAAAAATGGTTATGCTAATTCATGAGATAACTGGAAGAAGAGTGGAAACAGATATTGGGTTTATCATACATTCATACACATGTATATATGTATCTTTTTTTTTCAAGGCAGGACCTCCTATCTGCAGGGCTGTTGCTCTATCCACTACACCACCTAGCTCCCCCATTATCTTTTTTAAAATATATTTCATTGGTGCCATCTAAGTTTCCTTCTATATTCCTCCCTTGCAACTAGTGAGAAGCATCTTTTACCTCAAATATTTGTTTTTTGTAAAGGAAGACAAGGAAAAATTCAGGAAAAATCAATAAAAACATTGAAAAATTTAAGGTTCCATGAAATACTTACTGTGGTGGAGTCCAACTTTGGCAAAGGATCATTGCAAGTGTCTTCTTTATAATCTCATGATATCCAACTTTCTATTTACATCATTGTGTATTGTTTCCCTGACTACTTACTTCATTTTTCACTAGTTAATATATTTTCATGTTTCTCTCTATTCATCATATTCTTCATTTCTTATAGCATAGTAATTCTATTATGTTCATATATCACAATTTGTTTAGCCATTCTCTAATGGATGGCAGTCTTCTCTCTTTCCAATTCTTTGATACCACAAAGTATGTTGCCATAAATACTTGGGTGTATAGACAGTCTTTCTTTTTTTGTCAATGACCTCCTAGGAGTATGTGACTAGAAGTGAAATCTCTGGGCCTGGAAATTCATGTTACTTCTTTGCATCAGAAATTGTTTTCTGAATGGTTGCACCATTTTATAGCTGCACCAACAACCCAGTATTATGTGTCTATCTTTCCAAAACTCCATTAACTATTTCCCTCTTTTGTCATTTTGGTAGTTTGCTATTTGTGAAGCTGTGAACTACATATGGTTTCTCTTAAAGTTTGTAGCCTACTTTTACGTAGTTTATAATAGTTTACCAATTCTTTGGAGAACTATCTTTAGAACTTCTATATTTGTCTGTGTTACCATCAATATAAAAACCTTATCAGAAATATTTGGCACAAAATTATTTTTCCAAATTGACTTTTGTTTCTTAGTTTTGATATATTAATTTTGCTTGTGCAAAAGCTTCTCAACTTCATGTAATCAAAATTATAGATTTTTACCTATTATAATTTTCCTTGTCACTTGTTTTGTTAAGAATAATATCACATTGGCTACAAAATAGATAAATAATATGCTTCTCTTTATATTTTAGAGCATAATTTTTAAAAATTAGGTCATAAATCCACTTAAAATTTATTATAGAATATGGTGTATTATGTTGGTCTAAGTTGAATTTCTGCCAGACTCTATTCTGGTTTTCTCATCATTTCCTAAAAAATAGGAAGTTCTTTCCTAGGTAATTTCTATTTTCAGTTTCATTGAACACTGGGTTGTTGAGTTCAATTATTTTTGGTTCCCCCTTGACTAATCTAGGGCTAGACGACATTATTATGAGATCTAGCCTTCAAGACATGTGACACGATATCTGAATAATTTCTCTAATACAGACCTAGCCTTAGTTTTTAAAAAGTTCCTAGAGTCATTTTATTTTCTTAGATTATTGTATAAATGTAAATACATTATGTGAGTTATTGCTAGCAATCAGGAATGCTTTGTTACATAACATTCATTGATCTAGAGGGACTTAGCAGAGGGAAAACCCTTTGATTATAGGTATTTAGTTCAAATGTACATCAGTTGTAACTCCATGATTGTGTTGCTCTTTGCAAATAATTTAAATACTTTGTCAGTGAAAGTCTTGACACAACAATGATACAAATACATACATGAGAACATAGGGAAATTAAAAGGAAATTATAAATACACACCACAACAAATCCATGGCTTTATTTGGGCTCCCTTTGAATTTTAAACTAAATATTGTGGTGAGTAGTTCTTAGTATAAACCCTAAGTATAGGGGTATTTATTATACACAATATGAAAATACTTCAGGAGGTATATGATTAATGCTGTAGCATTATAGTTTATAGAGATTTTTCAATCAAAGACAAAAGGCCCAAGTGGATGATGAAACACATGAAAGAGAGGTATATATGTAATAAAGCAATGAATGTAAACTTGTTCATATAAGCACAACTAAGACCCCCTGGAGCATTGGGTAGTTACAGAAAGAAGGCATTTTCTTTGTATTTGTCAGTAAAGGAGTTTTCCAAATCAGCCATAAGGGGTGCTAAAGAATAATTGCACAGAAATTTCTTTTCTGTAAAGGAAGATGCTCTCCCTGCAACACAGTGATGAAGTCAGTGCTTTCTAAGTACTTATTGCCTCAAACAAAACTCCAAGGTCTCACAGTTTTGGACCATCTCAAACCCACTGCTTTTCAGAATGTCAGTCAAACTATTTATTCAACATCTCTCTTACCCTATTGTATTGTTTGAATGTGTTTCTCCCAAATGGAATCATGATATTTGCATTTGGGTTGCACCTAATATTTTCAAATTGCTTCTGAAATTACCTATCAGTGAATATGGCAAATAATCCATAAAGCAAGTCAGATTACAGCAAGAGTTCCTCCTTGTTCCTATTTACTATTGCCTGAATCCTAATTCTGTCTGTTTCTTTTCCCCTTTATCATCATTTTAATCCTATCCCTTTAAATAGGGGAAAAAGATTTTATTTTTGTAGACTGAGAAATCATTAGAATTGGAAGGGAACTTATAGGTCATTTAGTCAATCTTTCCTCAGAATTCTAATTTTTAAGTAGAAAGATGTGACATTTGGGGGGATGGATACTTTGCTTTTAAAACAGAGTTATGAAAGATTTTTAAAAAATACCAACTCTTGCAAAACTTAGGGAGAGATAAGAAAGCTGGGGTCTTCTCCCTGTTGCTTCCTAGGCAAATACCTAGGACTGTAAGTTCCAGAGAAGGTAATTACTTACATTGTTAAAAAGAAGTTTCTCCTTTTTGGAGACTAAATTGGGACTAGTGAAGTCACAGGCCTATTATTTACCTATAAAAATATTAATTTCAGCAGTATACGGAACTCTCAATGAAGACATTCCCGTAGTCAATGCATTCCCTCAATCAATTATTCCTCAATTTAAAATCTTAGAGCATTGCCTAAGACAATGGTCTCCAAATTTTTAAATTGCAAACACCTGTCAGTAAAAGGGTTTTGGGCAAGTATTCCCAATATGTGTATATTTAAATATTTATAAATTATTTGCATATTCTAAAATATATATCGCAAATGTGAATGAAAGTATAAATTAAATTTATAAGAATACTAAAGTTAAAATATTTTATTTATTAAAAGTACAAAAATACTTTTTGCTCCCACAAAATGCTACTAATAATGGAAAATTCATAATCTCATACTTCATTGCTTTGGTTTAATACTTTGTAGTATGATTGAAGGTCTACTTGTAAGTTCAAATTTTTGGGGGGAGGAGAGGGGGATGCTTGACTTTAAAGGATGTCAAATCCAACACAAATTATCTCAAAAGATGTTGCAATCCTAATGGAAAAATGCTTTATTGACTAAACTTACTGTCATGATATTCATTTTTCAATCTATACTCACACTTCAATCTATTCTATACAAAGGATTTTTTAAATTAAGCTAAAACTTAACTAGTTAATTTATATTTTTCCTTATGCCAATTATTCTAAACAGTTATTTTTTTCTTTTTAACAAATGGATTCAAAACACACTGGAACTCTTATTTTGATGATTTTCAACTAGATTGGAAAATTCTGCTTCTTAGTCTTTTTAAGATGTGCAGATAGGAAAATTGTTATAGTTGGCATTATTTTTAGCAAACACAGAGAAAAGATCAAATTATACAGATGGAAATGGTAGTGAACAACAAGACATGCTACAGAGGTAAAGAAGGATGATGATTAATAAAGACATCAGATTGGGAAAATAAAACCTTGTTAATAACTTTGGAGAGTAGCTTCAGATGAAGCAAGGTATCAAGAAACTGCAAACTCTAAAGATTGTAGTGTCATCTTTGGGAATAAGAAAGTTTGAAAGAGGGATGAGTTTTAGAAAAAAAGCTAACGTTAGGACATCTGTCATACTATTGTGTCATCCATACCTGCTTATCTCGTGCTACTCTCTCTTTTTCACTGAAAAAATGGGAAATGACAGGTCTTACTCAATGGCCACCATCCTGAAAATCAGAGCCTGTCTAGTCAGGGGGACTCTCATAGCTATGAGATGACCTTGGGAGAAGTGTAATCTAAAGTCATCAGGGTGAAGAAATTTGCCTGCACAGCTGCTGTGGGTACCTGGGTCATGATCAGGTTATAAACATTATAAGGAACCAACACTTGGGACAGGAAAACTAGGTAATCTGTAAGGGCTCTTTCAGTGTTGACATTTTATGATCCTATGAAAAGGGTTTGGAGTATGTCCAGAAAGCCAAAAAATTGGCAAAGCAGTAGTTCGAAAAAACAAAAAATTTGGAAGATAGCCATTAAGGGTGTGAAATGTGGATAATCTGATAGAACAAAAAGCTTAACTTACAGACAGGGGAAGGTCAGAATTTCGGGGCTATATTTCTTTCTTTGTCACCCTATCTTAATTATCCAAAGTCCCTTTTCTATACAGACTACTCATTTAATTCTGGGTCCTTTCCGCACCTGTCTACTCAATTTTTTTTTGTATTATTGTACTTGTGAACATATTGCCTTATAATATTCTCAAATTGATTCATTCCTTTGTTTTGTTTTGTTAACCGTTTCAGGATAAGGATTTATTTTCTCTTGTTTTCTATAACACTGAGTATACAGGATGGCCCATAGTTGTTTCCCTAGTATTATGTGTTCTTTTTATTGACCCAAACTAATAATAACTTCTGTGATCCAATCCATTATCTGAGGGTGCTGATGACGTCAGAATTTCTCTCTGTAGAAGTGAGGCTAAATAATGAACCCCTGGGTGAGACTGTATATATTTATTTTTCATTTTACACTGAAAGTGCTAATAAACCCCCCATTTTGGGAGATCCATAGTAGAACTGTCTTCGGTGTAGTGTGTTGTGAACCTTTTCACTTTTGTATTCAATGTAAGTAGTTTTTCTTTGAAGTAGATAAGAATTACCAGTAACTTCTTAGTTTACTTAGTTTACATGTCACTCTTTATAAATTTTACAAGAAGTTTGCTACAAAATATTAGTAACTTCTTCCAAAATTATTCTTTTATTAATTAATTAATTAATTTTTTAAATAAATTTATTTAACTTTTTACATTCATTTTCACAAGATTTTGGGGTCCAAAATTTTCTCCCCATTTGTCCCCTCCCCCCTCCCCAATACACTGGACATTCTAATTACCCATATCACCAATC
>CM053769.1:426702201-426752852 GCA_028658325.1 Potorous gilbertii
CTCCCCCAATCAAAATTATTCTTAAGGAAAATCATTACCACTGGACAGGTGGTGACATTACATGATCACATTGAAATTATTAGACAGGTCTTCCATTGATATAATAAATAGCTGCCTTTGTGGCTAAGACTGATGAGCAGATTTAATACACCCAAAGGTTAAGTTGCTTCCAAAGCAAATCATAGGTTCTGAAAAATTGCTCATGAACTCAGACATTGATCAACCAGTGCTTGCAAACACCTTCAAGGTCAAAGACAAGAATTTGCCAAAAGAGACACAGAAGTGAGACTTTTTCTTTATACCAGCAGGAGTGACTAAGTCTCAATTTACACTCAAATGAAGAGACACTGTGGTCAAAAAAGTGCTCTGCTGAGTACCTCAACTGCAAAAATTCCCTGATACTTGCTACTCAAGCATATAACAGCTATGGGAGACAACAGAGGCAGATAAATTCCAACACCCTACTCCATCACTTGGTGCCCACCTCCCTATGATATTGTATTAAATAAATATCATTTTGCCTTTGTCTTTTTAGTGGCATGAAGGTAATGCTATATAACTATTCATTAAAATTCATAAAAAGTGCTCATTAAGTCTATTCATTATAATACTATAAATTGGGAATGAACAAAGGATTACACACTTTGAGAGTGATCATTTCTCTAGCTTTTGAAATTATGATAACCAACTGTAATAATGGGAGTTAAAGATCTTCCTTGCTCATTAATAGGCCTCAGGTATAGCCCAGTAATAGCAGGCTCATTTTTTAGGAAGGCTCACATCTTTTGTTAATTGTTAATGAGGTACTGATTCAAGAGGGTCATGATGCTCTCTGGGTCTGAAAAGTGTACATACACTCTGAGGTGAAGTTTTGCTTTGGAGCTGACTGTTTGGAAAAAAGTTTGTGGGCAAGATGAGACTCTGGGTAGCCATTAAGGAGCCCCCAGCTTTGAAAACTCAGATGTTGGTGCTTCTCTCTCTGGTAACTATGCATGTATGTAATGGTCAGATAGTTGGAACTGTCCATTGATCTATGATTTACGTCTTGCTTTTGGTCAGATACTTACAAGTCCTGTCCATTGTCTTTATTTCTCTGTATTTTCTCTGTTGGTATATGTGATTAAAGAAGACTGTTGATCTCTCAAAAGTTGCTTTCTTTTTAAAAAAACAGATCTTACAACCTGTGCTAGTAGGCCATCCTGGATAAGTCAGGGTGCTTGCTATTACACAAACCTACTACAACTAGTTGTACTTCATAACTAACATTTTACATTGTGCAGACATTTTTGTTAAAAGAATTAAAATTCTATTTGACAAAATACAGATTTTCGTCAAAATAAATTTTGGTTAAGATGACCATGTGAAGGGTTACAACTAGTTTAACTCTTCCTTATTACTCCAACAATGACATAGAAAAAGCAATCAGATTGAACAATTATCAAAAAATTAGAATAAAATTAAATAAACTTCCATCAGACCTAAAACTGCACAAAAATATTATTCATTAAGAATCATCCAAGAGAAAAACCAAGATGAAATTCTAAGCAGAACCTCAGAGGGAAAAAATGGGACCTTGTCCGTAAGAGTACCTAGAAGACAGTAACAAAACATAAAAATCAAATAAAGAATTTGAAAGGAAAAAAAATAGAATGGAAAGAAATAGATTAGAATAAAAGGTAGAAAACTTTATCCAGGGATCAATGTCTGAAAATGAGATTAGATCAAATAAAACTCAGTGATTCCAGTAGATAACAACAGCAGCAACAACAATAGTAAAAATGTGAAAACAATATGAGAAGATTGAAAAAATAGAAGACAAAATGTCAGGTATCAAAAATAATTAACTTAGAAAATTGTTTGAGGAGAGATAATTTAAGAATCTTTAGACTCTCTAAAATCCCTGGCCAAAATAGCACCTAGATATCATATTTCAAGAAACCATGAATTAAAACAGCCCATATTTGAATCAGAGCACAAGATGAAAACAGATGAAATATGAGAGTCACCTTCTCAATCCCAAAATGAAAAGTACAAAAAGTGTCACAACAAAAATCTAGAACTTAAAAAAGAGTACTGTAAGAATACAGAAAAAGATCAAGTACTATACCAAGTACCACACAATGGAAGCTACTACCATAAAGGAGAGAAAATTATGGAATACCCAATTACAAAAATGCAAAATGTAAAAGTTTACAATCAACTTTTCCTGAAAGGCTAGCTATAATCCTACAGGGAAAAAGAAGGTTCTTGGGTGAAATAGAGAACTTTCAAACATTCCTAATGAAAAGATAAAAGTAGAATAGAAACTTTTAATGCAAATGAAGACAATAAGACAAATATAGAAAGGTAAATGTATTAGAGAAATCTGAAGGGGATAAATGATAGTGAAGGACCTACATTTTAATAAACAGGGAAGAAATAATTGTGCCTTCAGAATCTTAATGACTTCAAGGGTCATGTAGGGAATTAAATGAGATAGTGTGATTTGGAATGGGCTCTGTTACATTTTGATGGTTTTAAGAAGGAAAGAATAAAGGCAAAAAAAGAGTCTACTAGAGAAGAAATTAGGAAATGGGGGAAACGCTATTTCTTACAATTAGGATATTTGATGGTAGTTACCAAAACAATCTGGCACTGGCTAAGAAATAGCCTGGTGGATCAGTGAAATAGATTAGTCACATATTACATAAAAATGACCATAGTTATCTAATGTGTAATAAGGCCAAAGATCTAAGCTTTTGGAACAAAAACTCATTATGTGACCAAAAAAAAAACTGCTGGGAAAACTGGGGTGAAAATGTATGTCAGAAACTAGCTTTAGACAAACATCTCACACCATATACCAAGATAAGTTCAAAATTGGTACATGATTTGCACATAGAGATACCATAAGAAAATTAGGCGAGCATAGTATAGTTTGTTTTTCAGCTGTATAGAGAAGGAAAGACTTTAGGATCAAAGAAAATACAAAGAGCGTCATAAAATGTAAAATAGATAAATATGATTATATAAAATTTAAAACAAGTTTTGCACAAGTAAAATCAATCTAACCAAGATTAGAAGGAAAGTAGAAAACTGGGAAGCAATTTTTACAGCAAGTGTCTCCGATAAGGACTTCATTTCTCAAATATATAGAGAATTGAGTCAAATTGATCAGAGTACACCTCATTCCCCATCAAACATGCATGGCCAAAGAATACAAACAGGCAGCTTTCAGACAAATAAATCAAAGATATCTATAGTCATTTGAAAAAAATTCTCTAAATCACTTTTGATTAGAGATATGCACATTAAAACAACTCTGAGATACCACCTCACATTTATTGGATTGGATAATATGACAAAAAAGGAAAAAAATCAATGTTGCAGGGGATGTAGGACACTGGCACACTAATGCCTTGTTGGTGGAGTGGTGGATTGACCTAACCATTCTGGAGATTAATAAGGAACTATGCCCAAAGGACTATAAAACTGTGCATATTCTTTGATCTAGCAAAATCCACATCCCAAAGACATAAAAAAGGGAAAATACCCATTTGTACAAAAATGTTTATAGCAGCACTTTTTGTGGTAGTTAAGAAATGGAAATTGAAGAATGCCCATCAATTGAGGAATAACTGAACAAGTTGTGGCATATGATTGTGATGGGATATTATTTTGCTATGAGAAATGAGAAGCTGGTTGATTTCAGAGAAACATAGAAAGACTTACATGAATTGATGTAGAATGAGAGGAATGCTGTACATGGTAACAGCAAAATTATTTGATGAAGACCTGTGAAAGACTTAGCCATTCTCAGTAATATGATGATCCAAGGTAGTCCTGAACAACTAATGATGAAGCATTATAACCATCTCCAAAGAAAGAACTGATGATTCTTTAATACAGACTAAGATGTGCTATTGTTCACTTTCTGTTTTTCAGTCTTTTTCTTTTTTTGAGTCTTTTCATACAAAATGACTAATATGGAAATGTATTGCATGATTGCATATGTTGAGCCTATATCTGATTTCCTACCTTCTCAGGGAGGGGAGAGGAGAAAGAAGGAAGGAGTGATAGAATTTGGAACTCAAAACTAAAAGAAAACAAATGCTAAAAATTGTTTAACAATTAAAGCATTACTTTAATTGGGGAAAATATATTAAATAGAGAAATAAATAGAGGACTTGAGAAGAATATACAAAAATAGAGAGAGTAGTTGGGGGTTTAAACCTTTCATAAATGTCATTCTCATCTAAACTGGATAAAGAAATGTAAGAATGTAATCACACAGTGTTTGGTTTAGTAATATATTAAATTCAACGAAGACAAAGAACAAGAAAAATAAGATTTAAAAAGGAGGGCAGAATCAAGGAAGGCATATTCTTAAGCAAACCAAACCTAAACTTTGTGGAGTATATCGTAAAGGTAAGTTAAAAGGGGAGAAAAAAGAAAGTGTAGATTGAGATGTAGGTAAGGCAAAGAGGGAGAGGGAAATAGTTTGCCTTAATTATAGATTATTTGTTTTGATCGCACTTTGTCCATTGTCCTTTCTTTTTCTTCTTTGTGAAAAAGATGAGATAGGGACTAAAAAGAAGTTATGATATAGGGAAAAATACAATCAATTAAAACATAATCCCTACAAACATGAATTGGATTAACTCAACCATGAAACAAAAGAAGATAGCAAAAGAGATTATAAAATAATACCTAATGAAACAAGTCTGTTTTATAAGAAACATATTTGAAACAGCAGGAGTCATAAGAAGGAAAATGAGGGTTCTGAAACAGAATTTATCATGCTTCATGTAAACTAAAAATAAAAGCAGGGCCTCAGTGAAGCCAACAATAAAAATAGACATAGTTGAAATTGATAAAGAGGGAAATTACATTATGCTTAGAGTGCTATAGGGAAAGAAGCAAAATCAATATTTTAACATGTGAACTGAAAGGTGTACCATCTAAGCTTATTTAAAAACTATAATTGCTGAGGACTACTACGTGCTCCATTCATGAATCTTAAAAAAGGATAAACAAATCAATACTTTAATATGTGAACTGAAAGGCATATCACCTAAGCTTATTTAAAGCAAAAATTCATCAGGGAGAGGACTACTATGTGCTCCATTCATGAATCTTAAAAAAACAAGTTAAACTCCAGAATAGAACATTAGAGAAATTATATGTGATTCAGTGAGTCATTTGACAGTATTTATTAAGCACTTGTCCAATCACTCTGATAAGTGCTAAGAATATAAATAAAAGCAGAAAATTCTTTGGTGTATTGATAATGCACTTTTGCTTATTGTTAATGTAATTATGCCTCTTAATGGGAAGATCTTTTCCATCCATTAATAGGCCCTTGTAACCTACTTAAGTCACATGGAAATCTGAGTCACATGAATCAAATTACATACAATATAATAGGAAGGGTGGAACAGGAAGTGATAGAGCTAGAGGAAGTTAGTCAGACTAGAAGTGAGAGAGCAATAAGAGCTGGGAAAAGCTGCAACTAGTGAGTGTGGGAGAGCTTGTTTGTGATTTGGTTTAAGGGACGCTATTTGTAATTTTATTTAAGGGAGATGGTTTGTGGGAAGCCTAACAGAGGGAAGGCTTGGGGATGGTAGTACTCTCTGCATTGTTGTTGTGTATGGATTTCTTTGTTGCTGTGATTGATTTGGCTTTCTGGTGTTGGGATTTGGCTTTCTGGTTTCTGCATAAATGTTTTGATTCTGTCTTCCATGTGGAGAGTCTGTTGAATTTTGCAACTCAGAATTGCACTGGTATATTCATGGTTGCCTTAAGGTCTGTGAATATCTCATTGATGCTTCAAATGGCAATGGGGATTGGATCATGAACTATCAACCTTCTACTTGGAGGCAGAAAGGATTTAGAGGAAGAAACAGATATCACAGAATGGGAGGATTTACCTTATTCCTTAGGAAGAGATAGAGCTAAAAGCACAGGGTTCTGTGAAATCTGGGAACTGAGGTTACAGAAGGGAGGACTCAGAGATCCAGAAAGATATTTGAAAGGAATACCAATGGAACCAGGGAAAGAACTGGCAGGGGTATATAGGAGAGGCTGGGTCTTGCTAACATTATTGCCTTATGTGTAAAAACAGAGACAAGTTGCTGGAAGAGAAAACTCAGATGGAAAGGGAGTTGACTGGTTTGCATAAGAAGCTTTTTATGCAGTGTTCAAACTCTTCTTTAGAAGAGGAAACTTGAAAAATCTCATGTGGTAGAAGAAAACAACTGTTGTTGGTTTAGCTTATAAAAAGAAGCAAAAAAGTAACAGGCAGAAGGATGCTTTAGAGGTTTCTCATGCAAAAGCATGGATCATTGTATATCTACCCTGCTTCTGGTTATTGTCTCCTTGTTTCTTTTTGGTTTTTTGTCTGTTCACCTTGTTTGTCAGATTTGTTTTCTGCAGGCTAGTACCCTCTACCTGTATAGATGCCTGGTGGCTTAAGTCTGATGTCCCTTCCTGTCTACAACTGTGATGCATCACCCTGGACCTGGCATCAACCAAGCTCTGGATGTCAAATAAGGAACTGACCCTTCAATGGGACCTCTTGAGGCAGGGACAGCTCTACATCCAATCTCAACAGGAAAAGTGTGGAAGAGGAGACCTTTGACCATTACCCTAAGATTTTTGTCCCCATTCACTCAAGGGGGGAATCATAAGGTCCTTGTGTTCAAGTCCCACCCTAAGATATTGTTTTATGTGCTTATTTTGTGTGATTCCTATTATTGTTCTAAAGTTCTGTTGACACCAATTGTCCCATTAACCTATGTAATGAAGAAGAAAGGTCTTGGGGCTGAATGTATTGGTAATGCGTTTTTGCTTATTGTTAATATAATTTTACTTCTTAATGGGAAGATCTTTCCTATCCATTAATAGGCGCATGTGACCAGCTTAAGCCACATGGAAGCCTGAGTCATGAGTCAATTTGCATGGGACAGGAGAGGCAGAGCTAGAGCTGAGAGGGAATTAATCAGAGAGCAATATGAGCTGGAAAAGGGAGAAACTAGTGTGAGAGAGCTTGTTTGTGATTTTGTTTAAGGGAGCTGATTTGTGGGAAGCCTAACAGAGGGAAGGCTTGGGGATGGTAATGACTTCTGCATTGTTATTGTGTATGGATTTCTTTGTTGCTGTGGTGTTGGGATTCAGCTTTCTGGGCCCTGAATAAATGTTTTGGCTCAGTCTTCCATGCAAAGAGTCTGATGTATTTTGCAATTCGTAATTGCACTGGCATATTCATGGCTGCCATAGGTGCTGTGAATATTTTATTGGTGCTACAATGGGAAAACAAAAAACACTTATTAAAAATTGATCATGTGCTTGAGTAGAAAAAAACTTTATAAACAAATGCATAAAAATGGAAATATTAGACACAATTTTTATTGTTCATAGTGATAAAAATTGTAGTAAAAAACACAATTTTTATTGTTCATAGTGATAAAAATTGTAGTAAAAGACTTTTTTTTTAAAAAAAGGGCTTAAATTTCTTTAGAAATTAAATAATTTAATCCTATAGAATTGGATTAGTGGATAAGCTACAGGAAAAAATAATTTCATAAAGGCAATGACAATAATGTGACAAACTTTTGGGATAAAGACAAAATTGTCTTAAGAAGAAAGTTTATCTCTATAAACATTCTACTGAGAAAAGAGCAGATAAGTAAATTATGAATGAAACAGAAAAATCTAGAAAACTCCAAAAAAATTCAACTAAACAGAAAAACAGAAATTCTGAAAATTGCAGTACTTTTTTAAAAAGTTAAGCTGAATATGAAACTCAAGCTATTTTTTAAAAATAATGAAATAAATGAAATGCTTAAGTGGAGAGAAGAAAACCATATGTCCATTTCAGATAAGAATTTTGTTCATCTGATTCCCACCCCTTCCAACCCATTCTTTGAGTGTAATATTTTATCTATCTATTTATCTATCTATCTTGTTTTAGAAGATCGCCACCTTATTTTACTCAGTTTTGAAGTGCAAAGATCATTCAAAAGCCTGATCCCTAAATAGATTTTTCCTTCTCTTTCCCCTTTTTAAATTCTTGGAATAGAATCAATGTACCCCTTGTTTCTTTTTTTTTGTAACTCTTTGAATACTCTGAAAATATTAACAGGTTCTAAATGTGTTTCTTCTTCCCCATTAAAATACTAGCACAGTATCATCATACAATTCTTTCCAAATCCTCCAATAAATTTATCTCCCTGGGTTTTTCTGGATTCTTGTGTTTATACTTTAAAGTTACTACAGAGATTATTTTCATCAGAAATTTGTGAAAGTCTTCTACTCTGTTCAAGCTACATTTTTTTCTTCTGTGGAATTATACTCAGCTTTTCAGGGTAAGAGCTTTTTGGAATATTGCATTCTAATATTTCCTTTGTATTTGTTGTTAAGTCATTTTTCAGTCATGTCTTCAGGACTATTTGGAATTTTTTTTTGGTAAAGATACTGAAATGGTTTGCCATTCCTTTCTCCAGGTTATTTTTTACAAATGAGAAAATTGAGGCATACATGAGTGACTTGCCCAGGGTCACATAGCTAATAAGTCTGAGGCAAGATTTAAACTCAAGAAGATGAGTCTTGCTGATTCTCAGCCTGGAACTTTATCCAATCTGCCACCTTGCTGCCCCAATATCACCTTTATCTCATCACATTTTACTAGTAGGTCATTCCTTGGTACTTAAACCACTTTTTGGCAGTTTGTAGCATTTTATTTTTCCTTTGACCTAGGTACTCTGAAATTTGACTTTGATATTCCTAGTATTTTTGCTTATGGGGCTCCTTTTGGGGGTGATGTGTAATTTATTTCTATCTTTGCTTTGACTGTTTCTAATGCATCTGGGCAGTTTTCATTTATGATTTATTGAAATGTAGTGTCTAGGCTTTTATTTTATCATGGTTTTCAGGGGGTCCAATAACTATTAAGTTATTCCTTCTTGAGGTTTTCCAGGTTAGTTGTTTCTGATTTTAGAGGTCTTAAATTTTCTTCTATTTTTTTGATCTTTTGATTTTGTTCTAATATTTCTTTTTCTCTTGTAGAGTCATTGATTTCTGTTTAGGCAATTATAGTTTTCATTTCTAGTTCACTTCTTGAGTAATGCTTACCAATTTCTTTTCTAAGCTACTTATTCTCTTAACTATTCTTTCCTTCATATATTTTATTTCTTTTACTAAAATCTTTTGTTTTCTTTCTTCTAGGTATTCATGTACTCTTTATAGAAAAGCAATATTTTTTCTTTGCATCTCAGCTTACAGTTGTTGTGGCACTTGTGCCAGGGTCAGGATCCATGCCTTCTTTTTGGGTGGAGTTGTTACCATTTCTGCACCTTGCTGGGAGTCTCCTAAGTTTCTATGCTATCCTCTACCTACCAGGACTAGAATCCCATAGAACTTTGAGGGATCTTCAGGTCCTCTCTGCTATCTCAAGACAGGGTCTCAGGGATTTCTGAGCCCCTAGACCTGTGCCACCCAACTGTCAGTGTTGTGGTACCACACTGACTGTTGCCTATTGCAGCTGTAGCTTTCTGGTGCTTCAATGTGTTTCCTGACCAACTGACCATCTTGAGTCTTTCTCAAGGAAGCCCTCCACTCTTTCTGCCTTTCATACATGAAAGCTTGCAGAATTCATATGGTCCCTGGGCTGTCTCTAGGCCTAAAGGAAGGCAACTTATACTGTCTCTGACTTTGCTGGTTTGTTTCCTTTCCTATTGCACTCAGGTTTCTGGGGGAATCTCCTGTGAGCTTTTGGAGTAGAAGAATTCACTAACTCCAATTTCTCATTAGATTTATTGGTCATTGTTTGACCTGGTGCAAACTTCTGAGTTTTGGTGGAGTAGGTATTTCGCAGTGAGTGTTCTGCCTCCAGTACAAGCAGCTATCCTTTTTAGAAGTCCATAGTTAAAATGTTTAACTGGATTTGGCATCTAGACTAAATTAGCACTTAGAAAGATTATTTACTAAGCAGGTATAACAAAGATAATTGTTACACAACCAGTTTTCCCAAACCAAAGACTACTCTCCCCTTCTACACACAAGGGGAGAGTGGATTTGAAATTATACTAAAATACAGCACTTATGTAGAGATTGTGTATGATACAGGGTAACTCCCAACTCCTGGTTACTGGAAATATTCTTCTCCCATCATGGAATCCTCAAGCAGTTCCTTACAAGCGTCGCTCCCTATGGAGCACTGAGGCTCAATGGCCTTATAGAATTCTGAATCTTTGCTCAAATTTTATCTGCTGCTCTGGTGAAGCCTGTAATTCCTCGAGATCTTTTAAACTCTGGCCTCTTTTCCTACCAACTTTCAACTAGCTTGCTAATTTTATATGGAGCCAAAGATATCACTTGAAGTTTGTCAAACCAGCACAACATTTTTATTGAATTGAAAGATGTTAGCTAGTGCAAACAGATTAAGTGAATGTGTGTGTGTGTGTGTGTGTGTGTGTGTGTGTGTGTGTGTGTGTAGAAAAGAGATGAGCATGTTTTTAGGCAGTAGGGAAGTGGCCAGAAGACAGGGAGAGATGGGAGATAAGTGGGAAGTCAGGGATTATGGAATGGGCAGTTTGTTGGAGAATAATGGAGTAAGTTATGCACATATGTAGAGAGGTTTGCTTAGTAAGGGAAGGGTCACCTCTTCATGTGAGATAAGGGTGAAGGAGGAAATAGTGACAGAAGGAATATGGATGATATGAAATGAGGAGGAAGTAAGAAGAGGCCTCAATTTTTGAAATGAGTAGAGGTAGGTTTCTTAGAAGAGAAAGGTCAAAGGGAAACAGGATTTTTGAAAATGTATGCAAAGATTTGGAAGAGTCTTTGGAAGCTATGGATAGTGAATTAATTTGAGAGGTTTAGAAAGATTCCCTTGCCACAGTGAGAGTCCAGTTGATGTTATGTTGCATAAATTTGTAGTGTTATCAGATTTTATGATTTTTCTCAGTTTTATTCTGCTTCATTTGTGTAGGAGCAAAGTTGATGGACAGTGGCAATAATCCAAGGCTGAAGTTTGTGTAGGGCAAGACAAGTGATATAAGAAGGGGCCAAGACATTCAAGAAAAGAGGACAATGTGGAATTGAGTTGACTCACTAAAAAGTCAAGATGGAGAAAGGAAGGAAGTATAGCTAATACAGGTGTAATGACCTAGGAAAGAATTTCAGGACTGGAGGTTACAGTGAGGATGAAGAACTGAATCTGAAGTTGCAAGTCTAAGGGAGATCTGATATGAGAATAGATTAAGAACAGATAAGGGAATTTCAGGGTTCATATACATAGAAGTGGTGCATTTGTGCGTGATGGGAAGATCAAGAATATGGCTACCTTTGTGTGTAATTGAGGAGGGGGAGGAGGGAGTAGGACAAGTGGTATGAGTAGTTTGAGGAGGTTAGAATATTTGAGGAAATATCAATATGCATGTTCAAATCTCTTAATATGAAGGCAGATGGTAAGGAAAGATAGTTGTCTTTAATTTTTTTCTTCTTTTTTTTTTTTTTGCTTTGAACTTAAACACCAAATAAAGCAACCAGTTCCATTAAACTACAATTCTCTATTATATACAGCTTTCTTTTCTTTTAAAATATGTAATAAATTCAACACATAATTTTCAAAGTTATTCTTCTCCACTGTGATTATTTTTGTACCTTTCTTCTGGTCTCCTTCCTATCAAGTGAGATAATTGTAAAATGCTTAATACGGTGTCTGGTATTGTGTAGGCACTTAATAAATGTATGTTCCTTTCCCACGTCTGTGCATTTTTTTTAACAGCATGTAATTTTTATTTTATTACAGATTTTTTCAATTAACAATGTCAGGCTCAGAGTCAGGAAGACCTGAGTTCAAATCTGACCTCAGATACTTAGTAGCTGTGGGACCTTGGGCAAGTCACTTAACCTTTTTTGCCTCAGTTTCCTCTCTTGTAAAATGAACTGGAGAAGGAAATAGCAAATCACTCCAGTTTCTTTACCAGGAAAAGCCCAAGGGGGTCACAAAGAGTTGGACATGTCTGAAAAGGCTAAGCAACAACACATTTTCTCTCATTTGCCTTTTCTCCAATGGTGGAAAAGCAACAACAACACCTAGAAAAAATAAAAATAAACAAATATGCTTAGTTAAGCAAAAAAGAAAACAAACCCATATTGGCCTTGCCCAAAATGTGATTCTCAGAAGACATCTTTAGTCTATCACCACTGTCAGGAGGAGTAGCTTGCATCATCACTGGAATTGTGGTTCATCATTGGGTTGATCAAAATTCTTAGGTATTCAAAAGTTATTTGCCTTTACAATTTTGCTATTATTCTATAAATTTTTCATGTGATTCTGCTCAATTTCACTCTGAATCAGTTCACACAAGTCTTCCAAGGTTTCTCTGAAACCATTTCTTTTGTCATTTCATATGGTACAATTTTGTTATATTCACATACAATGATTTGTTCGACCATTCTTCAACTGATGGATACCCCACTAATTTCCAGTTCTTTGCTACTACAAAAAAGCTACTGCAAATATGTATTTTACATATGTATCTTTTACTCTTTATTGGATCTCTTTGGGTAAAAGCCTAATTGGGTCAAGGGGTAAGCCTAGTTTAGTGGTTTTTTAGACATAGTTTTAAGTTGCTTTCCAGAATGAATAGAACAATTTTACCAAGTGTATGAATGTGCATGTTTTCCCACAACTTCTCCAACAACTATTATTTTCCTTTTTTGACATCTTTGCCAAGGTAATGAGTATGAAGTCGAACCTCAGAGTTCCTTTAATTTATGTTTCTCTATCACTGACTTGGAACATTTTTTCATATTGCTTCTAATACCTTGGGTTTCTTCCTTTGAAAATTGCCTGTATCAAAAATGACTGTCATTCTTATATATCTGAAACAGTTCCTTATATATCTTGCATATGAGACCTTTCTCAGAGAAATTTCCTAGAAATATTTTTATAGTCACCTGTTTTTCCTTTTTTTATATACCAGGTTTAGGAATTTTGACTTGCCCACGGCTGTACAGCTGGTAAGTGTCAGGTCAGATTTGAATTCAGGTCCTCCTGAATCCAGGGCTGGTACTTTATCCACTGTGCCACCCAGCTGCCCCTAAAATTAATGTTTTAGACAGTTTATTTTTGATTGATTCATTTTTATTTAACTTAATTGACATCAAGATGTCTAGATCTTCTGTTATTAATTGGGGTGGAGAAGATTCCCCCCCCACCACACTCAAAAGTCTGATATGATGATATTAACTCCAAAGCAACAGCGTGTGTGTATGAAAAGTGAAACATAGCATGTAGGAAATATTTAAACCCCTATCCTATATTAGATAGCTCAATAAAGGTTTAAAAATGGTTTTATTGGGAATACATTTTTTTAAATTAAAAAATGCAATCCAGTTGTATCATTTAGGAGAAAGAAAATCAAGAGTGTAAGGCTCATGGAATCTGGGAACCCAGGATTCCACCTGGATTCTAGTTGGGCTTTATCACTAATTGTATGATATTGAGCAAATTTCTTGCCTTCTCTGGGGTTGTTTCTTGTACTTTAAAATACCAAGCTCCCTTTTTTAGGTCTATTCTAAATGCAAAATTCTATGTTACCAGAATTAGAAACTACTGGGAACCTAAGGATAAAGGCTAATAAAGAGAGAGTACTACCACAGATATAAAAGGTTCTAGTTTGGAAGGATGAGATATATACATACAAACTTTTCCTATTTTGAAATTTCCATATTTTCTTGAGCTAGTTTGTATCCTTCTCTTGAAAACAAGCATTCTCATCAAGTGAGGACATGAGTCACTCCTTGATTTTCATTAGCAAAGCAATTTAAGAACAATTTTTGTTGCCATTGTTTGGTTGTTTCATTTGCATCTAACTCTTTGGAACCACATTTTGGGGGATTTTCTTGGTAAATATACCATAGTGGTTTGCCATTTCCTTCTCCAAATCATTTTATAGATAAGGAACTGAGGGAAAGAGAATTAAGTGACTTGCCCAGGGTCCCACCACCTCTAGGTGTCTGAGACTGGATTTGAACTCATGAAGATGAGTCTTCCTGATTTCATGCTCTATCCACTGATAGATATCCACTACCTAGATTCCCCCAAGACAAAACTTATCAATTAATTAATTAATTATATCACATTTTAATTAATTAATTAATTATATCGCTCCCCTTTCTTTTGACTCCTTCCTCACAATAGCTTGTTTTCTTTCTATTATAATTGGGAGACCGGCCAGTGAAGACCCAATCCTTGGAGTATGTTCAAATTTGGCCTTCCAGATAATGAGTATGCACAATATTTTCTGACTCCTTCAATACAATCCATAAAGGCTTGATGAGCCTAATTCTGGTCTTGACTGAGTAAGAGGCTAATGCCATATAATGATAAAGTCTTCTGGATGGCTAATGAGACAAGGACTGATGACTCAGGGGGCCCAGAGATAGAAGTAAGTTTGAATTCAAAAGGGTGGCAATTTCCCTCCTTGGGCCCTTTTATCTTTTCTTTTCTAGCAGTAAGAAAGAAAAGAACTGCTGTAAGTCACTAGAGAGGAGGAGGGAAAGTAGTAATCCTACCCAGTTCCCCACCTTCCATGTGACTACGAACTCATAACATTTTGTTTCTTTTGTGTTTATTTTTCTTGATCTTAGAATATTTTGAGAGGGGAGTGCCCAGGTGAAAGGAGGAGATCCGGCAAAGTCGTCAAAGGTCCAGCTGGCAACCAGATTTGGTAGTAGCAGTATCCAAGTCTGATGAGGAGCCAGCACAACAGCTTAGTGATTTTCTTGACCCAACCTTGCAGTGGACTGACCTGCCTGCCAAGATACCTCTCCTAGAAAGGATCCAGCCCCACTGAGCGAAGGATCATTGTCATTCTTCAATGTAGCCTCCTCAATTGGACTTGGGAAGAGACTGCTTAAAGGGCGAAAAGGACCCCTAGAGTCAAGAATCATTATATGTATACTTCAAGCCCAGTGTGTTCTTAATATGCCCGATGACCTTTGTCCTATAGATTTGAACCCGCTCTCCTAAGGAGTAAATAGAGAGCTCCCCCACCTGTCAATTTGGGGGCAATATTCTCATAACTTTGACCCCCGATATATTTTCTTAGTAAATATTCCCTTGTAAAAGTGAATTGAAATTAACTGGTGGATTGGCATACCAGATGGGGGCTTGTAATAACATTAGAAACTCCAAATTCATTGGTACCACTAGAATTTTTAAGGGAGACAACTGTTCCTCTGGAAATAATCTGCTAGTCTAATGCAGTTCAGGAGAATGAGCCCATGCTACATTATTTAATTATAAAGGAAGAACTAAATCAAAAATGGAAAGTGAGAGAAATGGCTAGACATTTTGGTGTATAGCCCCCATACTCTTCCTTGGGCATAAACACATTTTTTTACTGACCAATCAAATTAATCAATAAACATTGTCAGGCAATGTGCTGGATTCTAGAGATATGAAGAGAAAAATGAAACAACTCCTTCTCTCAAAGACTTTATCTTCTGTTGTGGCAAACAACATGTTCATACAGAATAATTAAAAACAAATTTGGGGAGAGGAACTCATAGCTGGAAAGACTATTTAATGTTGGGATATCATTCAATTCCATACTTCCTAAAAGAGAAAAGGTTTTTGGGTCCTCATTATCTGGGGTGGTATCATGACCAATATACCTATTCAAAGTTTTACAGTTGCAAATATGTTTTATGTCATAAATTGAATGAATGAAATAATGCTGGTATCCTGTATAATCCACAATGTGTTTATTTTTTTGGTTATGACAACTCATAAAGACCAAAGCATAGAGGAATTTGAGATATGTGTTGCTGTTGAGAGAGACAACCACAATAGCATTGGTAATACTGATACAGCACTTGAAAGTTTGCACATCATTTTATAATGTATTTTCTCATTTGACCCTCTCAACACTGTGAGGTAGGTGTTACTATTATTCCTATTTTACAGATAAGGAAACAGAGTACTCACACAAATTAAATCATAGAATGCTGAATGTAGAATACTAAACTTTGAATCCCAGCTGTGCCATTTAATAATAGTGGCACTCTTAGCCCTAATTTCTTCATGTATAAAATGGTGGTGTTCTTGTTGAGTCGTTTCAGTCTTGTTTGACTTTTTGTTATCCCATTTGGCAAAGATATTGGAGTGGTTTTGCTATTTCTTCCAACTCATTTTATAGATGAAGAAATGAAAGCAAACAGGGTTAAATGACTTGCCCAGATGATGACTTGCACAGCTAGTATATACCTGAGGCCAGATTTTGACTCACAAAGATGAATCTTCCTGCATAAAATTGAGGGGTTGAATTAGAACATCTCTAACGTCTTTTTTATTAGAAGGGGGTTGAATAAGAGAAGGCTGGATTAGAATACCTCTAAGCTCTGGATCTATGAGCCCATGGTTCTATGATCTGTGATCCAGTACATCAATTACTACATCAATTACTATGCCCAGCTAACATTTATTCTGAATTATTTAGGACTTGAACTGGTTGTAGAAGTTGTTAGGAGAGCTTTCTGGAATCTTATACAATTTATTTCCTCTTTTAGAGGCATGAAGAGAGAATTGAGAAATGTACTCTCACTGGATTGGAAGAGAGAGAAATATGATACTTTGTTCAGGATTGTTGAAATATTGCATATATCTGATGACTCATGTAGCCATCCAGTTCTTCCTCAGATCAATCTGTGGGACAATGAAACCAGACAAGTCTGACTATAAGACTTCAGGGCAGCTGTATTTCAAACCAGAAACAGGGAAGGTTTTCATGTCTATTTTCATTTACTTTCTCATTTCATCCTTGTAGAATTTTGGCACTTAACTTGTCAGAGATCATTCCTATACATATCATCCTTATTTTAATCAGAGATCTTTCTACTCTTTTTAGTTGGTCAAAGAAGTTTCTAGGTCCAGGATGTTGCTAGTCTTTTGTTCTGTACCTCCTCCCCACCAAAAAAAAAAAATCTCCACACGTATGAACTATGCAAATTAAATGTGTGCTATCTTCATTTACCCAGTGGACTTCAAAATAAGTCCCACCTTATAAATATGTTAAAGTGAATTGAAATGGATATCAGCAGAATTTGTAAGAAGAAACACTCCCCATTCCAACCTGCTCTGCACTATCTTAGTTCTTGCTACTGTTCTACCACCAATAATTACCTATAAACAGGAACCTTGGTATGAAAGTTCATGCAGGTTCCATTATTTAAATATTATGATAGGAGCCACACCTACAAGGATTCTTGCTAGCAATCTAGCTATGTCTATTTTATTTCACAATTATCTATTTCTTACCTCAATGAGAAGCAAAGCAGTTAACTCCCTTTAATTGTGTTTGAACTGTGTGAGCTACAGAACATCAATACCACACTCCCTCTTTCCTCACCAAATGCAAAGTTTTTCAATCTATCCCTCACAGATGTCAGCAGACATCAGAGTTACTGAAAAGCAGCACTTCATGCTTTACATGAATATTCATCTGACCCTAGAAACTTGTCACTGGGGACAAAGCAAACAATCCCCAGTTACAACTAACGAAAAGGTGCTTTAAAGTGGATGGACCAGCTTATGTGGTCATAATAGGCAGCTAGTGCCTGTGTGTCTTCCAGCCTCACAGAGAACTTCCTCTTTCTCTGCTTTTTTTCCCTTCTCTTCTTTTTTTTTTCTCATACTGAACTTCTAATTAAATTTAACAGTTTCAAGAGTTTAAACTGTATACCTTTTTAATTGTGCCCTACTTTGTATTGGCGGATGCACAAGTCTGAAAATGGATATTACAGCATTTTATGATATAATATCACCCTAATTGGTGCTTCATAGGCCGTGGCTGAATTCTTTTCAATTAAGCTCTAAAATACAGTAACTGTTTCTCTCTGCAAATGCTGGAAAGCCATTCATAAGAGAGGACTGGTATTGCACAATTCCAAAGTACCTTAATGTGTCAAAAATGTTTTGTGAAGAAAGCAACACTGTAAATGCAATCACCTACATTGGTGTTCCCATTGTTAACTGGTAGTGAAAGTATTGCTAATTGTCCTGCATTTTAGCTGGGTTTTTAAAGCATTATGTAGTAAGTACACCGAAGGGTCAATTTGTGAAGTGAAATACTTAGCATGCAAAGCGTAATACAAGATGCTGTGTAATACTTGACCTCTCAGCATAATAAATGTAGCAGGGAAATGCTGTGCATTCAGTATTGACTGAATAGAGCCTTCGCAGTGGAACAAAACCAGAAAATGTTCTCTTCATTCCTTTTTTTTTCTACTAAGCGAAAATTATTCTTTATAATGGCCATTGCAGCAATTAGCTGGCATTTGGTAGAATAAATGTGCAGAAATAGCAATTTCTTATTTTAAATGAGATTTTGTATGGAGCCTGCAAATTACTTGAGGTATATGAATAATTGTGCCTTCACTTTATCATACAGAATAGGGTGTGGGTGGGTATAAAGATTTCCTATTTGCAGTTAAATGTTTAGACATTTTATTATTTTAATTTCACTCACAGTCTGCCTAGATTGACCCTGCTTTTCCATTGATCATTTCATGTATGCCGGGAAGCAAGTGTGCAGATGATGGGAGACTTCCAATTAGGGCACTCTGTTTTTTATGAATGTGCCATGTAATCAGGTTTCCTCCAGAGACTACTACAGTGTTTAGAGTTTGGGCTTCAAAGTCATTACAATTTAACAATCTGCATGGGGTTATCAATATTCGTTTTAGGCAAATACAACTGGAAAACTAGATTTTTATCTAAAGTTTTTAGTCATTCAGAATGCACCTTCATTTGTTCCTGGTTTATATCATTAGTCTGAAGTAGGTTAGTTTTCCCTGCAAATACTTCATTGGACAACATCAGTATCTTTGCAATTAATTATAAAGTGAATGAGTTGGGTGAAACTGAAATTATGAAATCTATGGAGTGATTTTCAGGTTTAGAATATGCAGTGGACATGCTTAGTCACTGCAAATTTAGGTAGCAATTCAGTGTTGGAAATAAAACCCAGCAGAGTGAATTAAGAAACACAAATACTTTTTATTAAGAAAGAAGATAACGTTTTGGTCAAAGTAAGGGATGTATTTGTGGTGAGATGCTTATTTTATTTTTGTAAGTCACATTATATAGGGAGAAAAATACCTATACATGCATTAAGAGAAATATTGCTCTGGTTTGGAGGAACTTAAGATTTGTCTTTCTGCATCATGTGACAAAAATAAAACCATCTCCATAGAACAAACACTTCTCTTCATTTGACCAAACATTTCTAGGTCATCTTTTTTTTTCAATCAAACTTGTTTATTAATTCTTATTTGAAATTTTTCAGAATTTTTTTGCTTTCCTTTTTCCTTTCTTTAGGAAATATTTTAGTTCAAGAAAGAGTCATCTTTGAAATAATGGGTGATTTTCTTTTATTTTAGTAACTGAGCAATGCGATCCATACTATTCCTAATTTTCCCTGACATCTGAAAGTACTTAAAAATAAATAATCTTTCCCTAAATCAATTTTTACTATTATTACATGATCCATTATTTGTTATGCTTATTGTGAATAAAGATGCCTCATTAACAAGCAGAATATCTTTTCCATCAAATAAAAACTCTTGCTGCTTTTAAATCAGCAAAACCCTACTATGATCAAACTAACTCATGGTAAGAGCTATTCTCACCTACCCAAATCCTTCTCTTTTCTGCAGTACACTCCCCTCAAGCCCACCCTATTTTTGAAAAAAAACTATAACAGAAAATTGACATTGTCGATTATATAGATAAAACATATGTTTAACCTATCTTGTGTGTAAGGATAGGCAAGTAGGTGGCACAGAGGGTAGGATGCTGAACTTGTGGTCAGGAAGTACTACTTAGACCCTTACTAGCTGTTGGGGCTCTGGGTAAGCCCCTTAACTTCATTCTTCATCAGTAAAATGTGAATAATAATAGCAAATGCCTCACAGAATTGTTGTGAGAATCAAATAGGATAACATAGAGAAAGCATTTTGTAACCCTCAAAGTGCTATAAAAGTACAAGCAATTATGATTATAGCATAAGCAGAAATATCCCTGGGTAGAAATACCTTAGGGAGCGCTTTAGAATACTGCTTCTTGGTCCTTAGCTAATAGTCTTGTCACAGATATCTAGCAAATTTTTCTACCACTAGTGGTCAGGATACAAGGTTCTTCTTCATCATCATTCATAAACACATTTGGTTCTACATAAAGTTCAAGTCAATTTAAGAAACTTTTATTGAATGTTTATTGTGTGTAAAACAATGCACTGGATGAAAAGAGATGAAAATGAAGTAATCATAACTTTAATTTCCTTTCTTCTATTGCCTCCCCTTCCTCCCTCCCTCCCTTCTTTCCTATTTGCTCTCCTGCCTTTATCTTACTCTTCCTTCTCTCCTTTCGTCATCCCCTCTAACTCACACAATATATACATTTGTTTGCAAAAGCCGATTTTTTCCTGAAACTAAACATAAGGGACAATTTATTCTACAAGTATCTTGGGTAACCTAGTGGACAATCTATAAGACTACAATTTTGAAAGATAGCAATGATGCTTAAAAGGAAAGGTTTTTAATAAACTCCCTAAAAAAGCATCTCATACCATAGTATCCAAGTACTTTTGCATGCTGTAACTTAGCATGGGATCAAAACTTGGGAAAACTAAACTAAAAGACCATTAATATTCCTTTATGATTATCTTTTTAAATAAAAATTTTATTAGGAAAGCCTTGATCAGGTCCTGTATAAAATGAATTAATTTGATTTTTGAAGAAAATAACTGTGTGAACTACGACAAATATATGTTGCTAACATCCTCCTATTATTTCACCTCTACTCAGTTTATTTCTATAATTTTCATACCTACTTATAGGAAACTGTTGAGTCAGGAGTACCTATTCCTAAGCCTAAAACTTCCCAAACTATCCAGAAAGAAGTTTATAACTTGATCTGTGTCTAAACACAGAGCGTATAGAGAATATAGATGTCCTTATTCTATGTCAACTGTGGAAAGAAGTTTTTTGCAGTCTCATATAGTGTTCAAAAACTCCCCAGTAATATGAACTTATCATTGACTTGAATTTTTTTCTTCTGTTTGCTTACATATAAAGCTGTACATACATTTCCTGATTCATGACTTATAGAATAGGAAAGTGCATCAGTAAAATTTGGGAAGTATTTTAATGGAAATGTTTCTACTTAACAGAAAAATGAAGTAGGTGTACTAACATGGTTTTGGGCTCTTTCTAGCAGCAATATTATTCAAATGTTGGACTTTTTAAAAAGGAATTCTTTATAGAGAGGTAGCCTACTGAAGTAGAAACATAATTAAGTTTGCAATTATGAAATGATAGAGTTTAGAACTGCAAATGACCTTAGATATGATCTAGATCAGTCATTTTACAGAAGAGGAAAGTAAGACCCAGGAAGGTGAATTGATTTGCCACCCAACACATTGTTTTGCACACGATAAGTATGGGATCTGGGATTTGAATACAGATCCTCCGCAGGGTCAGAAAAGCAGAAAGGGAGCCCTGGTTCTACCACTTACTGGCCATGTAAACTTGAGCAAGTCACAACCTCTCTGAGACTCAATTTTATCACTATAAAATGGGAGAGATAATACTTGCAGTTCCTACTTTGTATGACTGTTACAATACTGTGTTAATGGCAAGGCAACATACAAGTGTGAATTATTATTTTTTAATATTGAAATTTAGAAGTATGAAATTGCATATAGAATGAGTATAACAGGATGAGACATCTCTGAAAGTTGTGGTGAAAACAGATAAGACTGGAAAAAGCAGCTACTGAAAACCATTCCTAAATTCATTTTTCCTCTATACATTATGAAAAAAATATGCAGTCTGGTAGCATTCTAAGGAATCCTAGCTACACTTACTTCCCAACTTTCCCCATCCCATTACTGTCTCAATTATCAGAATAGAGTGAAATAATGACAAAATCCATCCTCAAAGAGCCAATAAACAGCAAAGTACAGTGAATGAGGCAAAAAGCTTACATACCTCTTCCATACCACATCTTAATGCAAGTTCCTATGGAAAGGGTACAGTACAACTAAGAGGCTTTTCCTGTTCAGTGATTTGGAATTAAACATGCCAATTTGAGGTCTTTTTCAAGTATTTTATTTAACTACTTTGGCCTTTAATTCCTTTATATTGCATCATTTAATATAATGTTATTTATATATGAAGCATGTTATGCTTATTAACCAATGTGCAAAAATCTAAAGTACAGATTTTATGTAATGGGCTAATTACAGGACTTTAAAGCCACCTACTGAGTTTTGCTAAGCTTAACAACAGGTTCACTGAACTGGATAAATTTATTCAAACTTGTGGAAATGAACCCCATTCTATGTACAACCGTACTGGGAAAACACACAAATTATACCTCAATACCAGTTTAATGGGTCAAACAGTGAACCTGAATACTGAACTTATCTACATCTTGAAATAGTAGGGAAGTGAGAAGGCCTGTGGTAAGAAAGGGAAGTGCCCATTCAAGGGAGTTTCTCGATGTTTGTAAATAAGGGCAAAAATAATAATACGTAGACGATAAGGAGAAAGTTTTACACAGTTAGGAAATAGAAGTGATCTGCAAACTTTTCATAACTGGATACAAGTGATGAAAACTTAGCCAACAGAATTCAGGCAAGTCATTTATTTCATCTTTCCTGTTGAGAATGAATCTCTTTTCTTATGTCAGGTTTGTGGGAGTGGGGGGATGGGAAGGGATAGTGTGTTATAAAGTGCTGAGTCCCGGAAATAAAACTATGTATCAATAGGTATTGAATTAATCAGTTTCCAAATTAGCTTTTTGTTTGAGTTATTGCTTGACAGTAACAGAGGAATGTGTTCCTCTTAAATTATCTGAATATCTCTGAGGATTTCATGTTTAAGTGAGCTTATTGAAGGTTATAGTAGATCAGTTGAAAGAAAAGAGCTTACCCTCTAGGGGTATCTCTGCCAATGGAATTGATAAATCCTAGTAAATATTTTTTTTATTTAAAATTAATTGATAGAAACATATCCCCCAAATACTATTAATTGAGTTAAATGTTCATATATATGTCTCTTAAATGAATCAAAACACCTTTTCATTTCTTGATAAGTTCACAACAGGTCATCCATTTCGTCATGCATGGTAAAAAAGAACGAGCCTTCAAGATTCTTATTCTCAGAATATTTCACGTTGACATTAACTATCCACAATCTATCCAGTGACTGATACTGAAGTATTTATACTTATCCTTCGGGCTAATGCTAACGGGAGGTGTAGTGTGAGCTTCACAATGTTCACAGGAAGCGTCACTTAAATAATAATTATGATTGCAAGATTTCTCTAGGAATCAAGGCATGATACAAGCCAATCTTACCAAGACTCTCGGACCAAGGAATAAAAATTTAAATATGAAACACCAAAATTTAACACGATTGAAATAAACTAAATGGTGTATCATTGAAAACATTGGAGATAATTAATCAATACCGTGTTTGTACATATCATTAAATATATTATACTCAGTTTAGATTTGATGTCTTTACTCCTTTTATGAAAAGTTAAAAGAAAATACATTTGAATTCATGCTGATACTGAAAACATGCTACTAGCTCCTAGTTTCTTAGATTTCAAATCATTTCCATTAACAAACAGCTATTTGCCCTCTAATAAAATATGTCATTATGCTTTATTCACATTGCACAAAAGAATCACTGAAAAATCGCCCCAATGATGGCCAATAATTATACATTTTGCTCCTGTGCTAGCAATGAAGAAATCTGTTCATTGGAGAAAGCAGGTGCTGGGGCATCGTGCTAATAGTCAATGTGTGCCACAGTAATTAGCCATTGCGATTGCTAAAATTAACAATTAGCTAACATGCAATTCTCTTTTTGCAGGCTGCAGTTTACTTTGTATAATCCTTACGTGTTCTTAGTAATTATTCTGACAGCTTATTATTTTTATTTTTTCTGGTTTGAACACAGCTTTAACATTTGAATTGGGCTACCCAAATGTTCAACAGGCATGAGTAAAACAACTGCTTGACTAGGCATTTTTCTGAGCTGCACATTTAGTTTGATTTCTCAACTTTTCATTGTCCAGGATGATATGATTCCTTCATAGCCTGAGAACCACCATTGTCTTCTGTCAGCATCTTTTCTCCATGTCTGTAAGTGCACATGAAAGCATTCTGAAGCATTTCCTTGCCAGCCTAGCAACAACTGAGGCTCTGAATGTTCTAAGAACCATCTTGGTGGATATTCTCCATGTTATCTCCATGAAGAATCACGGTCTATTTGGGGAAAGTATTCTATTTTCTTCCATATTTTCTACCCTTAAGACCATATGCTACTTTCAACAATGCATGGACAGTTCCTTTTCATTTGAAAACATTTACATTTTCCCCCCCAGAACTAATTAAGAGAATTTAGCCTCCTGTATGGTTTCATTTTTCATGGACCAGTGTGTAATGTGTGTCTATGTGTGTAATATTCATTTGTTTGTGCATGTGTGTGCGTTTACACATGGGTAATACTGGGTTTTTTTTTTTTTGGTTATGACTATTGTGTTTCTTCTGGAGATAGGGAGGTAGGGAGAAGAAAATAAGAAAAAATTTGTTTCTTGGTAAAAAGTGAATGTACAAAAAACACTCCAAGCAGCCAATTGAAGTAAATTATGACAATAAAATTACCAAAGCACTATGACAAAACCAACAAAAAATACATATTTCATTAGAGTGGGGGAATTATGCCTTTCCTTAGTTGAGAAATTATTACGTTTAGATTCAGGAAAATGGATCATTAAGAGGCAGGAAGGTAAATTTCCTGGTTTCTATGTAAAATAGATTGCTGTGGCCTTCCAGTGCTAGGGATTTTAACTGACATATAACCTGTGTGGACTAGGCTTTGCCTTTCTTAGTCTCCTGGTTTGAGAGGCAATTTTTTTCTCTGTGGTACCTATGAGAGTGCTGGGTTTGTCCTCCATAAAAGCTATTATCAGGTGTACCCGGTTTATTACAATGTTGGGTTATATCATACTGTGTTTAATGTTTGAATGAGTCATGGGGATTGCTGTCCACTAAAACCTCGAACCACTTCCAAGAAACATTAACCATTAAAGCTTTTAATTCTTAAATGCAGCAAGCACTAACGTGAAAAGCTCTGCATTCCTGAAGAGAGGTGTAGTTTCTTTCCATTTCTTTTGGTGTGGCTATGACATTGTGTGTTCTCACAAGGTTAAGACTGGCTTCACAGAAACATCACTGAAACTGATAGGAAGATCCTGGAAAACCTGGGCTCTGGAAATTGGTGATAGCCGTTTAAAACTATACAGAGCCTACTTCTTAAGGAGAATCAGGTAAGGTTGGGGTTCACACAGGAGAGGTAATAGACGATCATGGCATACTCTAGTTCTTTTATCTAGAAGTCAAGAAAGAATAAAGCAGAGTATGCTAGACAGACAAGAGAAAAACATTTAAAAAACTAAAATTCCAGAATTTGGGGTCATGAAGACTTTGAATTGAAGTATTATTTGGTGGGTGGTCATGAAGACAAGGGGCTGAGAATGAATTATTTACTAGCAGGAGAAAGTAGAATTAGACAATTGTGTTTCTTATTATTATTTAGAAAATTCAAAATAAAAAAGTTCAATGATGAGGTAACATTATATTGAAAGAATAATTTGTTGTACAAAAGATAGTGCCTTAAGTGGTGGACTGACAAATACATTTAAAATATGATTAAATGTTCCAAAACTTGATTTAAACATAGCTTTTCAAGAACATATTTTCTGTAGGAAACACACAGCAAAGTTTTAGTTCGTTTGAAAAAAGTTAGACTGAGAGAACTTTGGGGAATTTAAAATTTAAAAATTTGGACTTTAAATCTCAGGAAGGTGGATAGGTGGACAGAGGAAAGGAGCAGTTTGGGACCCCAAAGGGGTCACCTAATTTCACACAGATGGCCATAGTCTCTAAGAAATTTAAGGTAATGGTTTTAATCTGGGCAACAGCAAATGGCACGGATTTGGGTATAGCAAGTTAAAAAAAATCTGAGGGAACATGCCCCAGTTTGGAGAAAATTCTCCATAGGATTTCAATCTTACAGAAAAAACAAAACAGATTTTTCATTTTTTCTCTGTTATTATTTTAACATTTACATAAACAATATTCATTTTTCAAGCATTGTGTAACTTTTTAAAAAATAGTGCTCCTACCAAATGTGCCAGGTCACTAATCATCATTGTCCCTGTTTTATAGATGAAGTACCTAAAATGTTGACTGAGTGAACAAACAGTTCTTTGGTTTGGGACCATAGATTCAGCTCTGGTAAAACCAGCATTTGAATCCTTAACCCTGATGCTTGGCACTCTGAGTCATCTCATTCCTTACCCTGGAGTAACATGGTCTAGTATTTGGGATTCAAATGCATAGCAGAACACCACACAGGTTCCTGTGATATTTGAGAACTCAGGGCATAGACACATGATGGAAGATTCTAGAATGTGGGCTCTCAGACTCAAAGGTTCATAAAGCACCAACAGAATGCTACTTTGTTGAGGTGGTATGAGTTGAGGAAAGGTGAGCAACAAAATGCTAGTTAGAAAAGAAAATGTATGGTAGTGAAGGGGTTAACCAAGGGAAGATAGGTGTAAGGTAGACCCCTATTTTTGAAGATAGGTATATTGAAATAGAAATATGCTTACTCTAGCAGAAGTACTCATCATGCCTAGCTTGAACATGAAACAAAGTGTGAAATAGATGTTTCATTTTAAGTTCATAAACTGAAAGAGTTTTGTAGAGAACTTAAAATAATATGCTGGTGAACACCCAAGCCAGAAAACTAATTCTTGTTCTGCCCCTATTCTCTACTCTAGAGTTACATTATCCCATGTTCTAAGTTGTAATTATTAACCTTATACACTTAGTAGAATTTCTACTCTAACGATATTCAAAAGGTATGGCATGCATATGCTTAAGATTTCTGAAAGGTAGTATCATAGATGGATCTAATTCCAGATGAATAATAATTAAAACAGTTTATGTGGTCAATCATGAAGCAGGTAGGAAGAAGGGGTGCAGAATCACATGGTGAAAGCACTTTTACAAAAAAAATGGAAATCAACCTGACATTTTCTCTGCGGCATTAACCTCGTCCTCTAATCTATATCCTAATAATAATAGCTCGCGTTTATAAAGCTCATTCCTTACAACAACTCAGAGAATTAGTACAATTACTATCATTCTCTTTTAAAATTCTAATTAATTAATTAATTTGCAGATGAAAGAAGTGAGGTTTGTAGAGGTTAAGATACTTGCCTATGACCACCAACTTAAAACTATAATCTAAGTCTTCTGGATTCAAATCTAGGACTCTTCCCACTGTATTATGTTATTTCTCTTATGATAGGATGCTCTAAAGTCTCTAGGTTCTCCAGAAATTCCCTTTATTTGAGGTCATTATCACAGAACGTTCCAGGAACCTGTTGACCTCTCATCTAAGGCTGGGTCAGGTCTCCATTCAGAAGATTCTTTTCATTTTCTGCATCAGCTTTGTGATCATTTATTCTTGCTACATTATCCCCATTTCCATGGAACTAGCCTTTTCCGAAAACTGGAATCCACAAGAGGGGAAGCAAAGATAGTTTAACTCTCTCAGAAATTTTTGTTGATATCTCTGGGACCTGAAGTAGATTTAGTATTCCTTCATTCTATGCCTACTATAAAGATAGTATCTACTGCAACAAGACTTTTGATTCCGACCAATAGTCCATGAGAGCCTTTGTGTCCCTAATACCACCCTGGATATGACATTTTGAGTCATCAAGTCCCTATCTTTTCAGTAAGAAATGATTGACTTACTCTATGGCACAAATTTATTAATAATATTGGTCACAAAGTATACCAGGATCACATTGGCTATACAAATGAGGACACTGAGGATATCAGAATTGCATGACTTGTTTCCAGTGTAAATAGGATATATTATTTACACTAGGTAGTGTGAACAAGATTTGAACTTTAAAAACTTATTTTTGAAAGCAAAAACTCAATATATCTTTAGTTTCTGTTTACTCACATAACCACCACCACCTCACCCAGACTAAACTTTTTCAAAATTCTTCCCACTCTAATATATCTACTACATGATTGCTTAAGTGATATTCCTAAAGTACAAGTTTGACCATGTCAAAAAGTTCCAATGACACTCTGCTGTCTCTAGGATAGAGCACACATTCATGTAATTGACATTTAAAATTCTTCAGGTGACTTCTATGTGGCACAGAGGATACAGCTCTGAATTCAAATTCAGCCTTAGACACTTACTAGATGTGTGATGTTGGGCTGATCACTTCTTAACCTCTATTTGCCTCAAGTTATTCAACTGTCAAAATGGGATAATGATAGCACCTATCTCACAAGGTTGTTATGAGAATCTAATGAAATAATAATTACAAAGCACTTAGAATTGTACCTGGTATGAATGTTTTTAAAAGAAGGGGAATAATAAATATTTATTCTCCTCCCTTCCTCTTCATATTCTAACTCCAGATGATCTTTTCAGATTTATTATAAATTCCTCCCCTTTGAACATTCTATGGTCTGCCCACCCTCACGTACGATATTTTTTTCCTCATCATGATTTTACAGAGACTTTCTACCATATCTAAAATGTACTCATTCAATTTTCACTTTTAGAATTTCTTCTTTTCTCCAGTATTCAAATCAAGCATCACTTATGAGACAAAGTCTTTACTGATCTCCCTAGCTATCAGTGCCTCCCCTTCATTCAGAATATTATTCTTATTTTTCCTTAGAGTATTTGTGTTTAAATTTTTTGGTTTTTGGTTTTTTTGTGAACATTTTGTTTTCTCCCAATAGAATATAAGTTACTTGAAGGCAGGGACTATTTATTTTTTTCTTTGAATCCCAAGGATCTAAATAATGCTTAGCACATAGAAGGCACTTATAGGATCATAGATTTAGAGTAGAAAAGAACCTTTGAAGTTATGGAAGTTAGTCAATCTAATCATTTTTATATAGAGAAACTGAGGACCAGTGAAGTTAAGATAAGGAAACTCAGAGAGGTTAAGTTTTTTGCTCAGGATCACATAATTAGAATTCAAAGCATGGTTTTCCTGAATCCAAGTTCAACCTTCTATCTACTACCATGATGTCTCTCAATTAAAAAAATACAGAAGTACTTGTTGATTTTTTGAGTGTGTATGTGTTTGTGTATATGTATGTGCACTCATATCTATGTGATTCCAAGTGCTAATCTTTATGTCATGGAACCTCTACTGTCTTTCTCAAGTGGTGCTCAGTGAAAAGTATTCAAGCCCTGAGCAGAACTGTAACTATGGTAAAGCAACTGTCAGTTCTTCCTAGAGTGATAACATGGGGCAAGGGAGAACACACTACCTCTTCTCATTGGTCATCTAGCCCAGTGTCCTTGTAACTTATAATTGTCTACCAGGCTACTTTAACAAGACTGTCCCCACTCCATTATGTGACCCTGGACCACCACTCTAGGGTCTCAGAAGTACCTTCTACCACCTCTATAGCATTTTTCTTCCTTGTCCTCATCCTCCTCATCCTTGTCATCCTCATCCTCCTCCTCTTCCTCCTTCTCCTCCTCCTCCTCCTCCTCCTCCTCCTCCTCCTCCTCCTCCTCTTCTTCTTCTTCTTCTTCTTCTTCTTCTTCTTCTTCTTCTTCTTCCCCTTCTTCTTCTTCTACTGGTATCCCTTTTACCTTTTTCTGGTATTTCAGACCTTGTGGACATTGTCCATGTCTTAAGGGTATGAAACTGAACTTCCCACACGAAAAGCTGCCCTTTCAATTGGTGCTGCTACACCATGGGTAGATTATATTCTATGGTTCCTTGCCCCTGCTCCAAGTCTATCCTTCTCCCTCCACTCACTTGAGTTTACCTCACACAAGAATTTCTTTTTATGGTCCTGAACATGTCATTTTTCAATCTGGGTAGAATCAGATCTACATCAAATTCCTATTTCTTTCATGACTTCTTTAAAACATTAGGCAAATGGAGTGTTTTATTAAGATGTTCTAACAGTATCATATGCATCTAATTTAAAATCTTATGAATGTTTTTGTACTCCTATGTTAGCTGATAGAGAATCATTTGTGACACATGAAGTTATAATCTGAATTTATTAACCATTATTAAAATGTATATATGCTGACTAATGATCTTAATGAGGAGAAATAGCTAAAGCATAAAATATGGAATGCTTATAAAAGATCTCAGACAATAGTAAAGTAGAGCAATTTAGAAGTACTTGTCAGTGCTACTGCTGTGATATGAGCAGTGATCCAGGTTCTATCAGTTAAAAGCAAAGCTTTTCATACGTAAGAGTAATTTCTCTATTTTCTTAACTGAAATTAAATACCTTGCTGTAATCCTCTTTTCAGCAGAGTTCAAAACATAAATAACCTACTGATGCCACTTGTTATAAACCAAGTGAAAATACCTTTACGGAAGAAATAATTCTGAGTTATCAGCTGTGCTTAGGAGGATTTTCAGGAGACTCGATAATTCAGACTTCACTTGGATAAAACTTCTGCTAAGGAGCTGAGTTTAATGAGAACATTGCTTGAGGTAAACTCTGGCTGGGCTGACTTGGTATCATCATTTCAAATTCCATATGGGAAGCCTGGACTACTAAAGAGAATGTGGAAGTTTGAATTTGTTGTTGATCTATGGCATGGAGAGAAGTAATAAAATAGCAACACTTTCATTTTATATAAAGGGCTCTTCATCTAAGGGGCCTTTAGAATGTAGTACTCCAGACATCCCTATGAGGTACAGAGCAAACATTATATAGATCAGAGATCTCAGCACAGATAGATTACATAACTGGCCTAAGGTCACACAGGAAGCTATGGGATCAGAACCTACAATACTGCAGTCTCCAAACTCCTGGATCCAAGTTCAAGTGCCAGCCAACATCTACACAAAAGCAAAGCTGTAATGCAGGGAGGGAGAGACTACTGTCTGCAAATGGCTGGCTTGGATGTTTGCTTTCTTAACAACAGAGCCAGCTTGCCCTATCAAGACATTTCAGGGAATAGACTAAATTTGTCTATTCATTCCCAGGGAAGGAAGGTTTCTAGCTGATTTATTTGATTGCTCTCCTGTAGACTGCTGAGAGAAGAATTCCTGTAGTTTTTGACATGTAACCAAAACCTGCCAACTGACACCAAAGATATTCTCAATTCTCTATAAAGGAAAACTGAGGGAGGCAAAAAAAAGGGAAAAAAAGAGAGGGATATTTCAAAACAGTGACTGAAATAAGTCAGAAAAATGTCAGACTCAGTGATGATACTGGTAATGGTGATGATGGCAATGATCACAACAACAAAAATTTCCCTTGTACTTTGCGTACTTGGGAGCCCCAGGAGGTAATTATCACATCCCCATTTTGCTGATGAAGAAACAGACTAGTTAAGGCTAACTAACTTCTCCCACAGCCACACCACCAGAAAGCATTGGAGACAGGTTGAGAATTTAAGTGCACCTAGGCTCAAAGTCTGGAGAGACAGATGAAGACATTGTAGAAAACATCACAAAACATGAAGCTACCTTGTTTGGGAACTTCAGGCAAATTTTGGTAGTCATGAGCTAAGTGACTTGGATTCAAATCCAGGTCGTTGGACACTAAATTCAGAGTTTTTGTCACTCTCTGTCTTTCTTGATACTTTATTCTGTTACTCTTTTTTTAGTATTCTCCTTAAAATATGACTTAATTTTAAAAGCACTGGTTGAAATTGGTTGCCACTATATGTCCTCTAGCTTTAGTTCATGATTTGATCAGTAAAAAATTAATTAATTTATTCTGTTTATAAATATTTATAATTTAATTATAGGGCTTTTCTGGATTTTCTTCCTTATATACAGATGTTATTTACATGTGTGTGTGTGTGTATTTGCATATGTGTTACATGTATTTTGAATTTTCCTTAGTTGTCATTAGGTCAGGCCCCTTTTGTTGATAATGTCTCCACTTATTGTGATTTTTTAAAATATTTAGGCATATCTCTTTGCTGCTTATCACTTCAAAATGAAAAAAGTACAAAGTATTTACTTCAAAAAAGTAACTTTTCTGTTTGTACCTCCATATTCATCTAAGAGGTATGAAACTATGGAACTTGAAGATGGGATAGATATATTCTAAGGGAGCAAATATGTGGAAATTACACACAGTAAAAAGTCATCTATTTGTGCACTTATGTCTTAGTGGAGTCAAATACACTGAAAAAGTTTTGTCTTTGGGGTTCTACAGATCTTTATTGCGCTCCCAATTGACCCTTAATTTCCCTTCTGAATACAACTACATCTTCACATTTCCAATGCTATCACTACCAATAACCTAGAATATACTGCATATAATAATTCAAGTATTTATGATTGTCAAATATAGTATAACATAGTATATCAATTTTTTGCTGTGTCAAAAATTCAACAAAATTTTTTTGGAATAGAATAGAGGCAATATCTTATTATTTGTTAATCTGAATAGTGTAACCCAAGAATGTACGTAAAATATCTTAAAATTTTTTACTCCATGATGTATGACTTTGAGACTAGAGAAATGGAAGCTTTCGCTAAAGCTAGAATCTTGAAGTCCATGATAAAAAGAGTTAGAGAGATGCAAATCTAACTGTGGGAGAGAATTTCTCCAGAATATGACCCTAGACATTCCCAAATGGGATAATGGTCCATTGTAATACCCTAGCATTATTAGAGTCCTGGCTTCTAGTGAGGAAGAAATCACTAACATAAAGACATGGAAGATTATAATATCCAAGTAGTCATCATTGAGAGTTTCTAGTATGGCTTTATGGGGGGAAAAAACCGATGGGTGGAGAAGTGATTACTTACTAGGTTGAGAGTGCATGGGCACATGTGTGTGTGCTATGTACTGACACCTGCTGCCTGCGTGCAAGTTCCAGGTCTCAAGGAAAATCCGAAAGAACACCTGGAGGTTTTGCTGGAAGAAGAAAACAATGGTGCAGTCATTTACAAGTTGTAAAGGGAATGGCTCGTTAAAGAATCCATATTCCATTTGTAGCAGTTTGATACATTAACAAGTAGAGCTGTGAAAGGATTAGATCTGCTCAAAGAGTACCTGTTCTGTGCACCACTGCAAACCACATTTCAGAAAGCAGGGCATGTATCTTAAATGAGTATCTGCTGAGGGAGCAAAGTCCTAGGAAAACAAAAGGGCACAAGAGGATAAGCTAATAATTCCTGCTGTGCTTTAAGGGCAATGAAACGAATGCAATCCTGAGAACTTTTTTCCCTCCCCTGCAGTTGGTATAAACATAAGAGCTATTCTGATGATCATATCGATACTGTGGCAAGTGTTTCCTAGAATCCAACAAAATATCTCTTTCTAAAGGGTTAAATGAGCCAGAAGACCTCAACATCCAATATTCTTTCTTCTTCATCCGTTTATTATGTATACCTATTAAACAAAACAATAGACATAAATTCATATTGTGACTACAAATAATCAAATGATAGAAGAACAAATCTACCACCAACTGCTTCATCCCATGCTATGCTTTGACTGTGTGGGGAAAGCCAAGTTTTGAGCCCAGGTCTAGCCTGACTCAGGCCATAACTTGTGAGTCCTGCTATTCTAACCCTTTCTCTTGATCTGCTTTTCAGGGATTCTTAAGACTACACAGCTTAAAGCAGCAGGGAAGTTTCTTAGCAAAGGGCCACCCACTTGCCTATTATTCGTTCCTTCCCTGTGACATGACATAAGAACAAAGTAGACATTAACCGCTACATTAAACCCAGAAGGAAAGTAATCAGTAACCTGTTATTCCCTTAATAAAGAGAAACACATGCAGTGTGAAATCCAGAAGACTAATCAATAGCCCCAGACAATGCAATGTGCCAAACAAATTGCAAATCAATTAGAATCCTTGTTTTCTTTGAAATGGTTCACTATATCTAAAGCAATTACTCCTTCATTAGACCTAATTTAACAGCATGACTGCCCTAGCAACAACTGGCAGCGTCTGGCTATCAAATGGAAGAATGGCAGCTTATTTCTGTCTGTCTATGAGTCTAGCACTTTTTAAAAAACCCACCAAAACTGAATTCCTTTATAGGAGGAAAAACTTTTAATGAATGGGAGCAAAATTTCCTTTACACAAAGTATCAATAAAGGAATAAAGCCATTTGGGGAGATTAAAACAGACAAGAATTACAATGTAAATTATTCAATAAAAATACTGTGATTAAAACAAAAGAAGACTCCGAGTTCTCAATAATCATAAGTAAAATGTTAAGAGTATAATTTAAGATTTAGCAATCCTTTCAACCCCTTAAGAAAATCCAGTAGAGTGCTTTTTATAATTTTTGAAAATATCTGAGTTATTACAGGATAGCTCACATAGTTCATTTAATATTTTAGGTGTGCAAAGTTCACCTCAAAGAATATATCCTTGTAAATAACAATAACAAAAGAACAGTTTACTAGTCAGGGTTTTTTTTTCCCTTTTGTGTTATTTAAACCAGACTACCTGCCTAATGGAAATAGCGTGGATGAAATAACATGGATGAAATATTAGCTTGGGAGAAGTTGTTAGCATCCTTGGTGAGATAGGTAAATATCTGTTTCCAATAGAATACAATGCAGATGGAGGTTGTTTTCTGAGAGCTGAAGAAAATATCAGAAATTTAAGTCAAATCTTAAAGGGTACAAGTTGCTAATGGATCCCCATCAATGTTGTTTGATTTCATTCCATTTCCTCTTATAGGTATATTCATAGCTTTGAGAATTTGTCTTCGGTCTAGTCACACACTTTCTTTCTCTCTTTACTCCCCCCATAGCAGACAATTCTCTCTCCTCTTCCCCTCCCCCAATCCTCCTTTTTCTGCCTCACATCAATGGCATCTCATTCCCTGTGAGTCTCTGGCCTTTCCTCTTAGCTTTAATTTAGTAAAACCCCTTCTTGCCCTGCAGTGCGGATGTTCCTAATTTTTTCAAGTCTACTTTACTCACCACTCATCTCTCCCCAATACATACTTCTCTCTCAAAATTTATAACTTCCTTATTTTTAACATGTCCAGACAAAAATAAACATCATCACATCCTTTTTAAACTTTTCACAATTAAGAATCACTAAACTTGCATGATTTTGTGGAAAGAATGCTGAATTTGAAGTCAGAGAAACAGAATTTCAATCCCCACATTGGCACTTACCAGCTATATGACATTGAAAAGTCACTAGATCTCTCTGGGTTTCAGTATCTTCAACTACAAATTGAGGGAGTTGAACTAGATAACTTCTAAGGTCCCTTCTGTCCCTAAATCTGTTATCCTATGATGCCTGTAGTCAATTCTGATTGTCCTAACTCATCTTTAATTTCTCATTATTTAATTAATTAATCAATAAATACCTACTGAGTTCCTACTCTTTTGTAAAGCCTGATTGGTTGGTTTTGTGAATGAATGGTATTGAATCCCAGTCATCAAGGCTGAGGAAAGGAAAGACTGGAAAGGTTACCAAACACAAAATTAAAAGACCTGAGTTACAGTCCAAACTCCTCTAATTAGTGTTTCTGTGATCTTAAGCAAGTCACCTCATCTCTTGAGGCTTCAGTTTCTTCATCTGTAAAAATGAAAAAGTTGAAGTAGGACATATTTTCCAGCTTTAAAGATCCATTTAATTGTTAGGTGTGTGGGATATATGTATGTAGGAATTGTGGGGGAATGAAAAGGTGAAGAGGTGATACTTTGAGGAAGGTAGCATAATATTCCAAAACTTGATTTGGGTTGAAACTCAGGCAAAAATTTAAGTGATGGAAGAGAATACATCTTGCTAAATGCTTGAATACATATTGCCTGAGGTTTTTTGAAGAACACACTTGAGCTAGGTTTAGGGCAAGGGCACTCTTTATATGTGGCCCCTTGGGTCATCTCTGGGCTTACTTTCACCTTCCACCCTTGCCTGGTTGTAGTCTAGATAAAACCCATTAGTCATAGCCCCACTACTACCTAACCCTACTATGGTTAATAGACTTAGACTGACCTTGGGGTAGGAAAAGAAATGATGACTTCAGAACATCCATCTAGAGAAATTAATACACTGTTAACCTTGGGTGTTCGTCTTTTTCTGAAGTAAGTCTATTTGGTCATTTCCAAACATGTTGTTGTATAGTTTATGCCCATGAAGCAGGTTGGCATGGAAAAGTTTTTTCAGATTTTCTCAATTCTGAATTTTCTTACAGGCGCTTTGAGATTTTTGCACAAGGCTGACAGATTACCTTGACCACTAATGTTCTCTATCTATAATAATAGTAAAATAATAATAGCTTGTGCTGAAATAGGCCTTTATATTTTACAAAGTACTTTCAAATGCATTATCTCATTTGGTCCTCATGACAACCCTGTGGGGATCCATAATTACAGTGATGATATTAACTCACATTTATATAGTGGTTTACAGTTGTAGAATACTTTACATACATTATCTCATCTCATCCTCACAACATCAATACAGAGAGGCAGCCCTGGTGTAAGGGGTAGAGCACTAGATTTAAAGTCAGAGAATGTGCATTCAAATTCTGATTCTGCTACTTACAACAAACCTGTGTGACTTCAGGCAAATCTATTAGATATGATGAGCCTCAATTTCTCCATTTGTAAAATGAAGACATCAGACTAGATTTCTCGACAGATTCTTTCAGGTCTTCACATTAAGGTAAGGAAGCATGGTGCATTAATAAATGATATCCTCTCTATAAGTGGAAAAACCATAAAAAGTAAGATTCAAAAGGTAATTAAGTAGCAGAATCATGATTCCAATCCAGGTCATCTGGTTGCAAGTACAAGGCACTCTCCACCACGCTGTCTTAATCATTTACCCAATGTATCTATTATTTGCTAAGTAATGTGTTCCATGCTCTTGGGATATAGGAAGCATAAATGTGGTAAAAGGTTGCAGCCCTGAAAGAATTTACTATCTGGTTAAAGAAAAAAGCTGAACACACATATCAACAGTCAATAATATGAGGCAGCATATAAACAAGTATTAAATAAATCAGTAGGATGTTTTCTCAAGTGAGAAATATCAAGTTTAGTCCTTCACAGTAGGTTGGAAAAGATATTATTAACTTCTTAATTTTTAGGCAGTTATTTGGATAAGGACTAGAAAAATAATCTGTTTAAATAACTCCTGTTGTGGGACAGCATTAAATGAGCCTTTATTCATAAAGTCGAATCCTGTCATAGTAACTCCGTCATACAGATTAATAGGGGAGACAGAGAGTCAACGTGCATGTGTGGCAGATAAAGAGATTGACTTTGAAACCTGTAAAACCTGAGTTCAAGTCTTGCCTCTGACACATACTGGATATGAAAATGCTTTAAACTTTCTATCCTTTCAGATAACACTCCTAAGACTACAAAAGAAGAACAAATACTGGTTTGGAATTTGTCAATATTTGGTTATGCCAATTAATTACAGGTTTGATTAAAATAATGAATGAGAGAGTACTAGATACAGTCAGAGGACTGGAGTTGAATTTTAGTTCTGCCACACATATACCTTGGGCAAACTGCTGAGTCTTTCTTTCCTCATCTGTAAAATGGGAATAATAGTATTTGCTCTATTTACCTGGAAATATTGCACTGAGGATTAAATTAGACAATACATTCTCTCTATATTAGAACATGTTGCTCTATATGTGACTATAATGTACCATGTAAATGAGATATTATGGTCATAATCAGGGATAATTTATAGGTATTTAAATGTTTGACATGGGAACGTCTCACAAATAAAAATGACAGAGTGATTGCTCTGCTATCTACTTTACCTCATTATTGCCCATGGCTCAGAGACTTGATTACTGGTAATGCACAGATAAAAGCCATAACAGAATAGTGGAGGAACAAATGGGGCCCACAGAGAAAGCACTACCCTTTTGTTTGTTCTTCTATACAAAAAGTGAATAGACAAGTCCTTTTGCAAACTTTCAGAGGACCAACTTTTCCCCCTACCCCCACTCCTGGGAATAAGACATTTTGATTAATAAAGGATTTTTTCCCCCTTTAATCTTGTATTGACAATTAATATGAGCATTTTTATCTATCACTGATGAATGCTTAACTAATACAGTTCTTCATACAAATGCAAACTTCCTATTTACTGGCCTCTGGTGACTATGCGTCTAGCCCCAGAGTGGTATCATTCAGCTCCAGTTGCTATAGCATTTTCAAGAACCTCTCTGTTCTTGTCATAAATTATCTTTAAGTGAAAAAAGCTCAAAGGAGGTCTGCGGCAAACTGTATCAAATAATGAATTTGTAAGCGGTGGAAGAAAGCACTTATCTTACTTATGTTCTCCTACTATCGATTGTTTAGTGGCCCTTCTTTGGGATACAGATGAGCATAACCCTGAAAAATGTTTGTGTTGCGTGTGTGTGTGTGTGTGTGTGTGTGTGCGTGTGTTTAAACTGGCGGCCTGCATGATCTAACAAATATTGGCAGGGCCAAATGAAATAATATAGAAGAGCTTCCCTTCTTTAAAGTCCATAGACCAAGAGACTCTTGTCACTTGTTAATATCTCCATCAAACACTGAAGTGTTAACATATGTGATACGACCACGCAATCAAGTAAGGACCGATTTGTTGACTAATTAAACCAACACAACAAGCTCTTTAGCACCTACAAGTGACAAGTTTAGAGCAGGCAAGTGGAAACTCTCAATTGAGTCCCTTTTTATGAGACTATCATGCCAAATTCAATTCTGACTGAGTAGTATTTGAATGTACTTGACTTCCACTATGTGCTGACATGCTTACAATAATTCATCATGGGTGACAATTGCCCAATATTAGAGATTTATGATATATCCAAACAGCGACAAATGAAATATAGTCCTAACATGTGTCTGCCTCTTCTACCCACAGTCTATTGATATTATAATTAATGGTCAATTACTGGGTTGGGGGGGGAATTGAAAATAGTCATTACCAGCTTTAGTCATCATCCTTTTTTTATTGTTGGTTTTCTCTGTGTGTGTGTATGTGTGTGCATGTTTTGAGAATTCTAGAGGTAAAATGAAACCAATTCTATCATTTGGTGGTTGTTACAAACTAAAATACAGATACTAAAGCCTAGTAGAGTTTACATTCTAATAATACATATGAGTTTAGGAAAATATTTGGAGGATGGTTAAATGAAGATTAATTGGCTAAGGGAGTGAAAACAACATTCTGAGTGTTGTAAATATATTTTTTGTTTATGTAGAATATATACACATACTTATATACAAATATGTACATATGTGTATAAAAAGAGAATGAGGAAGAGAGAATTGGTGCGCATGTGCATTTGTATATACACATAAACACATATATGTTCACACAAATATGTGTGAGTATGCATAATACATACATATATATCCAAATTCATATTAATGAGGAGGAACAAGTGTGGATATTCCAGAAGATATTTGACAATGGAAGGATATGAAACATGTTCAGGCAAATGTATGCAATATTTACATATTTTCAAGAAATTCATGAAGTCATTCTTTCTATGCTAAACCACAAACCTTCCTGTGCAGTGGACAGGAGGAGATTACTTTTCCACAGAACAAAGAATCAAGAGAAATGGATTTCATAGAGCAAGATTTCATTAGCTTCAATGTAGGAAGTAGCTTCATAATAATTAGAGCCAAACAAGGGGCGGAGCCAAGATGGTGGAGTGAGAGCATGGACTCAACTTAGCTCTACCACAAATTCTTTCAGATACCCCTAAAAAGAGAAACTGAACAAATTTTATAGTGACAGAATCCACTAGGAGGCAGAGTGTGGCAGATTTCTAGTCCAGGACAGCCCAGAAAGAGGATAGGAAGAATCTGTTACATGAGGCTGGTGGAGCACAGAGTGTACAGGCTGCACCAGCACAGACTACACAGTAGCAGAACAGAACAGGAACCACTGGGCAGACTGAATCAGAAGCAGCAATGTGGATTTTCAAACATATCAGCACAGGAAGGGAGTCTAGCAGAACTGGGAGAGAGGAGTGCATGACCTCTGGTAATAGCAACAGCCACTCCTGAGACTATTAGCCCACAGACTGAATATTTGAAAGTCACCTACTTGAACTTCCAGGGAGCCAAGATGGTGGGGTAAACTGTAAGTGCTCTCACTCTCCCCATGTTGATCTTGAAAAACCCAGAGAACACTGCCCCAGGAAAAATTTTGGAACAGTGGTATCAGTCAAAGGGGTAAACAGTCTCTTAGCTTGGGAAGCTAGGGAGATTGTGAGGAGGAGTCTTTCTTGCTGTGGTTGAAGGGGACCAATGCAGGACTGGAGCTGGCCCAGATAGCCCCACCTCTTTGAACCAGGAGGAAAATCTGAGCCACAGAAATATGAAGCCTGTAGGTGCCAACATCAGGATCCCAGGCATACTTTAGTATAACCAGGGGAATTGGGCAGATGCCAAAACTGACAGGGGTTCACCAACCACTGAGCCTGAATATACTCTAGTTCAGGGGAGGAGGAGACCTCCTGCAGAGAGACTACTCCTCTTCCATACTTCACTCCAGGAGCTTCAGGGGAAACTCATAAAGACTTCACATGGTCTCCACTTTGGCTCACACCAGCCAGTTCAGCACCAGGTAAGCTGCAGCATTATATAGTTTCTGCCTGAAAGAACCAGAGGCCACAAAACACAAAGTCTCAAGTTCTCAGCACAAGAACCATGGAACAGAGTTCCCTGTCCCTCAAAAAGACAGATCTACTTTAAAAAAAAACCAGGAAAAAAGGCAATTGCCATGAGCAAAAAGCAAAACAGAAAAGCAAAGACCATCGAATTTTACTGTGAAGACAAAGAAGACCAAAATATGAATACAGAAGAGATCAACACTGACACTGTACTCACATCTAAAACCTCAAAAGAGAAGATGTATTGGTCTCAAGCCCAAAGAGCATTCTTGGAAGAGCTCAAGAAGAATTTTTAAAGCCAAATTAGAGAGATAGAAGAAAAATTCAACAATGATTTAAAAACACAATTGACAAAATGAAATAAAAAATTCACTGAAGGGAACAATTCCTTAAAACGAACAATTGGACAAATGGAAAAGGAGGTACAAACATTAGGTGAGGAAAACAATTTATTAAAAATTGGAATTGGGCAAGTAGAAGTTAATGACTATATGAGAGTCAAGAATCAGTCAAACAAAATATAAAGAATTAAAAAATAGAAGAAAATGCAAAATATTTCATTGGAAAAATAACTGACTTGGAAAATAGATCCAGGACAAAAAAAATCTAAGAATTATTGGTCTGTTTGAAAGCCATAAGGAAAAAAAGAGCCTGGGTAATAATTTCCAAGAAATCATCAAAGAAAATTGCCTTGAGGTTGTGGATTCCAAATTTGGAATCCACAAGGAATATTGTTGCCAAATTCCAGAACTATCAAGTTATGGAGAAAATACAGCAAGAAACCAGAAAGAAACAATTCAAATATTGAGGAGCTACAGTCATGATCACACAGGACCTTGCAGCTTCTACATCAAAGGATTAGAAGAATTAGAATATGATATTCCATAAGGCAAGGAACTTGGACTACAATCAAAGATCAATTACTCAGAAAAATTGAGCACAATATTTCAGGCAAGGAGATAGGCATTCAGTGAAATAAGGGATTTCCAGACCTTCCTGACAAAAAGAACAGAACTCAGTAGAAAATTTGATCTTCAAATTCAAGACTCAAGAGAGGAATAAAAAGGTAAAGAGAAGAAAAAAACAGCTTGTTATTCAATATGGGCAATATCCCTATAAGGGAAGATGATGCTTGTTAATCTTGAGAATTGCATATTTATTATGCTATTTAGAAACGATGCATAGATAGATGGATAGATAGAGAGATAGATAAATAGATAGATAGGTAGACAGATAGATGAAGGTCAATTACATCACAGGAAGAGGCACAAAAACATATTACAGTAGAGGAAAAGAAGAGGGAAATGAGCACTATCTGAGATTTACTCTCTTCTGATTTGGTTCACGGATGGAAAAACAAACAGTTTAAGTAAGAAATCTAAGGGGGGAGGGGAAAGGGTTAAGAAAAGGAAGGAGAGGCTAAAAAGGAGGGAAGAAGTCAAAAGGGTAATAGGGAAATAAAGGGAGGGGGGCTGTTAGAAGAGAGGGAAGACTGAGGAAAGCAGTGGTCAAAAATCAATACTCTTTTGTGAAGGGGAAGGGAGAAGGAAGAAATAAAAGCATAAATGGGGAGAAATAAGATGGAAGAAAAGACACAAATAGTAATCATAACTGTGAATATGAATGGTATGAACTCGCCCATAAAATGGAGGCAGATAGCAAAATGGATTAAAAATCATAATGCAACAATATGTTGTTTACAAGAAACACATTTGAAATAGGGGGATACATACACGGTAAAGTTAAAAAGGTTGGAGTGGAATATATTATGCTTCAGCTGACATATTTTGAAAAAAGTAGTGGTAGCAATCCTAATCTCCTAATCCTCGAAAGAAGGAACAGAGCTAATAAAAAGAGATAATGAAGGAAACTATATCCTTCTAAAAGGCACCATAGACAATGAAGGAATATCATTACTAACCATACATGCACCAAGTGGTATAGCATCTCAACTCTTGGAAAAGAAGTTAAGAGAGTTACAGGAAGAAATAGACAATAAAACTATACTAGTGGGGAACTTCCCTGTCTGAACTTGATAAATCTAACCTGAAAATAAACAAGAAAGAAGTTAAGGATGTGAATAGAACTCTGGATAAGGTAGATATGATAGATCTTTGGAGAAAACTGCATGGGGATAGAAAAAAATACACCCTTTTTCTCAGCAGTACATGGCACATATACAAAAATTGACCATGTATGAGGACATAAAATCCTCACAGTCTAGAGCAGAAAGGCAGAGATAGTCAAACTATCCTTCTCAAGTCATAATGCAATAAATATTATATGTAATAGAAGGCCATGGAAACATAGATAAAAAATTAATTGAAAACTAAATAATCTTATCCTAAAGAATGAGTGGGTTAAACAACAAATCATAGAAACAAATAATAGCTTCATTCAAGAGAATGACAATAATGAGACAACCCACAGAAACATATGAAATGCTGCAACATTCTTAGGGGAAGTTATATATCATTGTATGCCTACATGAATAAAATAGAGAGAAGGTCAATGTATTGGACATGCAGTTGAAAAAAAGCTAGAAATAGATCAAATTGAAAATCCCTAAGTAAATACCAAATTAGAAATACTGAAAACCAAAGGAGAGATTAATAAAATTGAAATTAAGAAAACTATTGAACTAATAAATAATACCCAGAGTTGGTTTTATGAAAAAAAATTGATAAACCTTTGGTCCACTTGTTTAAAAAATGAAAGAAGAAAAACAAATTACTAATATCAAAAATGCAAAGGGTGAACTCACTTCCAAGAAGGAGGAAATTAAACAATAATTAGAAATTACTCAGTCCAACTGTATGCCCATAAATTTGACAAGTGAAGTGAGATGGATGAATATTTAAAATAATATAAATGGCCCAGATTAACAGAAGAGGAAGTAAAATACTTAAATTACTCTGTCTCAGGAAAAGAAATTGAATAAACCATCAATGAACTTCCTAGGAAAAAATCCCCAGAGTAAGATGGATTTACAAGTGAATTCTATCAAATATTTTTTAAAAAATAGTTAATTCAGATACTATACAGATTATTTGGGAAATTGGTGGAGTCCTAACAAATTCTTTCCATGATACAAATATAGTTCTAATAACTAAACCAGGAAGAGCCAAAACAGAGAAGGAAAATTGTAGACCAATTTCCCTTATGAGTATAGATTCAAAAACTTTAAATAAGATACCAGCAAAAAATATTACAGCAATTTTTCACAGGAATAATACATCATGATCAGGTAGAATTTATACCATGAATGCAGGGCTGGTTCAATATTAGGAAAACTAGCAACGTAATTGATCATATCAACAACAAAACTGACAGAAACCATGTGATTATCTCAACAGATGCAGACAAAGCTTTTGACAAAATACAACACCCATTCTTACTGAAAATACTGGAGACCACAGGAATAAACAAAATATAAGTAGCATCCATCTAAAGCCTTTAGCAAGCATTTTATGTAACGGGGACAAGCTAAATACATTTCAAGGAAGATCGGGGTGAAAAAAGTATGTCCATTATCATCACTCCTATTCAATATGGTACTAGAAATGTTAGCTTTAGCAATAGAAGAAGAAAAGGAAATTGAAGTAATTAAAATAGGCCAAGAAGAAACTAAGTTATCACTGTTTACAGATGATATTTTTATCTTTTATATTTATTATATTTATCATATTTATGGATGATTTACTTAGAGAATCCTAGAAAATCAAGGAAAAAAATTACTCAAAATAATAAAGAACTTTGACAAAATTGCAGGTTATCGAATAAACCCACATAAATTACCAGAATTCCTGTATATTACTAACAAAGCCCAACAACAAGAGATAGAAAGAGAAATCCCATTTAAAGTTAGATGATACAAGTTATTTGGGAGTCCACCTGTGAAAACAAACCCAGGGACTTTATGAGCACAATAAAAAAATACTTTTTGCACAAATAAGGTAAGATCTAAGTGACTGGAAAAAGCATCATTTGCTTGGGGGCAAGCCAAAGTAATATAATAAAATGAAAATTCTAGCTAAATTAATTTACTTATTCAGGGCCATGCCATCAAACTACCAGAAAATTATTTTCTAGAGCTGGAAAAATAATATTAAAATTCATCTGGAAGAACAAAATGTCCAGAATATCAAGGGAATTAATGAAAAAAATACTAGGGAATGTGGCATGGCCCTACCAGAACTCAAATAGTATTATAAAGCAGTAATCATCAAAACCACTTGATATTGGCTTAAAAATAGAGGGGTAGACTAGTGGAGTAGGTTAGGTACTCAGGACAAAGTAGTGGATGAATATAGCAGTCTACTGTTTGATAAACCCAAGGACCTCAGCTTCTGAGGTAAGAACTAACTTAATTGTCTGACAAAAACTACTGAGAAAACTGGATAACAGTGTGATGGAAACTTGGCATAGACCAATGTCTCACACTGTACACAATAATAAAGTCCAAATGGGTACATAATGTAGATATAAAGACTGATACTATAAACAAATTTGGGGAGCAAGGAATAGTATATTTGTTAGATTTATGGAGAATGGAGAAATTATGAAGAGCAAAGCAGGTAATTTTGTTTACATTAAATTGAAAAATTTTTGCAGAAACAATCCCAATGCAAGCAGGATTAGGAGGGAGGCAGAAAAATGGGGAAAAATTTTGACAACTACTGTCCATGATAAAGGCCTCATTTCTTAACTTAAAGGACTGAATCAAATTTATGAGAATATGAGTCATTCTCCAAATGATAATTGTCAAAGGATATGAATAGGCAATTTTCAGAGGAAGAAATAAAACTATCTACAGTCATATGAAAAAATGCTCCAAATTACTAATAATTAAAGAGATACAAGTCAAAACAACTCTCAAGTGCCATATCACACCTACCAGACTAGCTAACATGACAAAACAGGAAGATGATAAATATTGGAGAAGATGTGGAGGAGTTGGAACACTAATTCACTGTTGGTGGAGCTGTGTACTCATCCCACTGTTCTGGAGAGCAATTTTGAATTATGCTAAAAGAGCTACAAAAATGTGCATACCCTTTGACCCAGCAATATTGCTTCTATGGCTGTATCCAAAGAGGTCGCAAAAATAGGAAAAGGTTCCATAAGTATAAAAATATTTATAGCAGATCTTTTTGTGGTGGCCAAGAATTGGAAATTGAGGAAATGTCGATTTGGGAATGGCTGAACAAGTTGTCATGTATGAATGTAATGGAATAATATTGTGCTATATGAAATAATGAACAGTTGGACTTCAGAAAACTTATAAAAACTTACGTGAACTGATGCTGAGTGAAATGAGCAGAATCAGGATAACATTACACACAGTAACAGGAACAGTGTGTGAGGACTGTCTTTTATAGACTTAACTTTTCATAGCAATGCAAGAAGCTAAAACATTCCCAAAGGACTTGAGGCAAAATGCCATCCACATCCAGAGAAGGAACTATGGAAGCAGATCACAGAATGAAACAGACTATTTTCTGTTGTGTTATGTTTTCTTTTGTTTTGTTTTATCTCATGGTTTTTTCCCATTCGTTTTAATTCTTCTATGAAACATGACTAAAAGGAAAACGAGTTTAATAAGAATGCAAGTGTAGAACTCATAAAGGATTGCATGCCATCTTGGAGAAGGAAGTGAGAGGGAGAGGAAGAAAACTTAAAACTTTTGAAAGTGATTGTAGAAAAGTGAAAATAAATAAGTTAAATTTACAAAAAAGGAAAATATCAGAGGGAGGAAGATGAATTCTGTACAATGGGGAAAAATGTCAATGAAGGTTCTGGAAAAGAGATGAAGAAATACGTTGGAGGGTATACTAGGAATGAATATTGTATACATACTCAGAGAATTTGTATCAGCTATCTTTGTTTAATTTCCATTCTTTGTAACAATGGAGTTCACAATGTGGGGATGAAGAAATATGTTGGAGGGTATACTAGGAATGAATATTGTATACATACTCAGATAGAGAATTTGTAACAGCTATCTTTGCTTAATTTCCATTCTTTGTAACAATGGAGATCACAATGTGGGGATGATGGGAAATAACTATGATGAAAAGGAAAAACAGCATTAACAAAATATAATGAAAATAAAATTAGATGTGTTTAAAAAATAATTAGAGCTAAACTAACTCCTTAAAATAGCAGTCCACTCCTGGAGTAGACCCAGTCAGTACTAATAGTTCAAGAGAATTGTTTTTCAAGCTCTAGCAATGTTTTAGTTCAAGCTGAACAACACGACCCCCGTCCTATCCTACAAATAGTGGGGAAGTTGAAGAGATTGTACTGTGAGTAGAGTGATCTCCTCTCACAAGAGTTCTTCAAGCAAAGGTTGGATGACTACTTGACAGAGATGTCATGAAGGGGATTCATGTTCAGGTGCAAGTAACATTAAATGAGCTTTGAGGTCCTTTCCCATTCTGAGATCCCATAAATAATCCTTACAAGTTGATAATGTCATTTGTGGATAATTAACTAACTAATCTTGATAACTCATTAACTCACTAATAAGTAACTAAATAATCATAAATCTTGACAAGAACATGCTATAGTATAAGAAGAAATTGTTTATTAAAATCCCTGAACTTACTGAAAAGTTACATTTACAAACTGCTTCAGGTCAAAAAAGTAAAAATCAATACCCAATATTTAATATACCAGGAGCAGTTCTTCTTAAAAGGAATAGTAAGTCATAAACATGAAATGATCATTCAGTTTTATAGATCCATAAAACATTTTTGTTGAAAACAATTTCATTTGAATTTATTCTTTGAACTCCACATTTTACAGATGAGAAAAATGATGTAAAAAGAAGTGATTTGCCCAAGTTCAGAAAGCAGAGATAAATGTCAGATCATGGGATTTATAAGACAATTAAATCTGTTTTCAGTATTGCTCCTTTCTAAATATTCCTCTCTAAATAGAGGAATAGATAGAAGAAGAAATTTACTGTAACTACTGTATGTATCAATAATAGGAGAAAGCAAACACCTTTACTTGATTTCCTTTCTGAAATAATAGCAGAAAACCAAACTACCCCAAACTCCCATTTACCTTAACACTTCATAATACTCTCCTTGTACTATGTCCAGCCTTCACTAGTAACCAGAAGACTTATGTTTCAAATTCTGCCTAAGGTGATCTCTACTCAGGACCTCATTGCAATGATGTAGTTCAAGTTCAATCCCACCCCTGTATCCCATAAAAGGCAGCAAATATTGTTCTTTTCCAGTCACATGACAGAAAGGGGGAGGAACTAAAAGGAAGAATTGAGAAGATATCACCATAAATAATTGTATAAAGGGAAAACTACTTCCATGACTGAGAGAAAGGGACGTAGAAAGGTAGCTTTCAGCCATATATAGGTTGGGAACCCAATCAACATAAGAAGGCACAAGAAGAGAGTTGTAAGGATCCATAGAGAATATATATATATATATATATATATATATATATATATATATATGTATATATATTCACCTTAGCAGAAAAAATTGCAGGGGAGGGGGGAGGTATAGCAAAGAGGAGGGAGAAAATTTGATTTAAACCAGTGGAAATAAAACAGAAACTATGAAAAGACAATAACCAATAGGCTGGTTACAGCCCTAGTTACTAAACAGATAGAAAGATTCATAAAGATCAAAGGAGAAATGAATAAGAATTCCAAAAAAGGTCACAACACAATGGATAAATATTATACCTCTAAGTAAAACAAAGCAAAAATCCCAATGAAAAATGTAGCAAGACAATAAAGTCCAGGGATTCCCCAGAGATCATAAAATAAGAAAAAAATATCAAGAATGAATCAAAAGAAAAATAAAACATTTTAAGTAAGCTATTTTCATGGAAATTAGGTAAGAAGTCAGATAACAGATTAGACAACTCTCTGAATTAGTGAAGTCTCTGAAACAAAATCGATTTAGAACTAAAGAAATAGAAATAGAAGAAATTAGACACCTAAGAAGCAAAATTAAATTGTTAAGTAACATTAATTCAATATAAATCACATTTACCTTGAATCCTGGATATATACAGAAATGCCATAATCATAGTTTTGTAAGAAAAACTTGATAAATTTCACAGGCTATCATGCTGAAGGAAATAATAAGAAATTTTCAAGAAGTTTTGAAAATAGATGGCAAAATATATTTATTTATACAGATTAGTGTTATAGAAAAGTCCCAATCATAAACTTTCAGCATTTCAGTCAACCAAAAAATTTTCTTGCATTCAGAAGGAATATCATAGAAATGAAATAAAGTCAATTTAAACAGTCCAGGATTTCTCTGAATCTATGGGAGTGGTGATTGAGTGTGATGTCCTAAAAACAATCAAGAAATCAGGAAGTAATCCATTCTGCATACTAATATCTCATAATCATTGAAAACATATGGACCTTCAACTTGTTTAAATGACTAACATGATGAAAGAATACACTCTTTCTGTCATCGTCACACCTCTCAAATCTTTGCAAAATATAATTCTTATTACACAGAAAGCATAAAGTTATTTTAGCTGTCTCCCCATTATGAGACATTAAGAAGCCTAATAATCTAATCACAGAGAAAGCTAGTTTTTAATTTTTAATTTTCTTACTTAGCACTTTTCTCCCAGTAGACTTGCAATAGAACTTAAATCTATCCCTACCCCTCTTTCTATGTCTCAGAAAACTAAAACATATCCATTTATTTTAGTTTGACTACATAGCATGACTATAGTGAAAACGTACTCAATAGGAAAGTATATGTAGAAACTATACAGAATTGTATGTTGTCTTGGGGAGGGAGGGGGATAGTAGGGGGTAGGTATGTGGGGGAGTTAACATCTTAACTTTATGGTAGTGATTGTAGAATATTAAAAAATAACAATAAAATTAAATTAAATGTAAAAAAAAATACTAAAAGACCCAAATTTTCTCTGGCTGGGATTATAGCAAGGCAATCCTCTGTACTGCAACACTACTCAGCTAGACAGCTAAGGAATGAAGGGAACTTATGTAGGACAGATATTCATGAATCCCCCTTAAAGCAGAGGGAACCACTATCCAGCTATGTGTAACTCTTTCCCACCCCTCTATCCCTCCACAGAAGTCACTCAGAGTTGAGACTGAAGCTGATGAAAAATGATTTGTCCATTGTAGGAGGAGGCTAAGATAGTTTTGAGGTCAATGCCCTCAGGGAGAGTGCTTTTAAGGGGGAAGAAGACAGTAAGTGAACAATACGGGAATATGAGGCAAAAAGACTGAAATCATCAAAAATCTTGGGAGGAAAGAAACTCAGGTAAAAACCTTGAGCAGATAAACCAACAAAGAAGATATTATTAACAGAAAAGAAGATAGTCTCTAGCTCAGCCAAAGGAGTCCAAACTTCCATTTCAAAGGAAAATGAGCTAAGATCTGAGGAAACAGAGACAAACCTTATGCATTCTTCAAAAGAGTATGGAACCACAGCAGGACATTCTGGAAAGGTTTAAGAAAGAAATAAAAAGTGTGAAAGTAATATTTATGGCCTAACCAATTAAACAAATCAGTGTTATAGAGAACGAGTTCACAGTGTCAAAACTTGCTGAATAAACAAACGAAAGAACAATAAACAGATTAATAAGGCAAATATATAGAAATAGAAAACAATCTGGAGGGAGAGAGGCAAGAGGCAATAACATTAAAAGAAAACGTAAGGATCTTTATCAAAAGAGACATATTTGAATAATTCCTGATAAAGAGCAATTCATAGTCCCTTCTGAAGATTCAGATGGCAGTACAGTCTCAGCTCTGACCTCTTTGGTGTTTGTGTTTTGGTCCTTATCCCCATAGAAAGATTCTATGGTTCTTTCGGCCCTCTGCTTTTTCTTCATGATGTTGATTGAG
>CM053769.1:426753352-426838064 GCA_028658325.1 Potorous gilbertii
ACGACTGGCCTCCTTCTGCTGTTTCTGCTGATCTGGGATTTTTCTGAGGAAATATTTTATGGTTCTTTCACGGTCATCAAGGGGGGAGGAGAGAGCATTTACTGATCACTTCGCCATCCTGGCTCCCGGAAGTTCAAATAGGTGACTTACCGAAGTTTGGTCTTCGGGCTGAAGGTCTCAGGAGCTGCTGCGCTGATATCTGGCTCTCCGTGGTTCTCACGGACTGGGTTCGGCTTGTCTCCCGCCCTCGGTGCCGCTCCTCAGGTTCTGCCCACAGCTCAGGTTTCTCAGGTCCTTTCTGCTCCGCTGCGCTGGCCACGCTGCGCTGTGCGCTGTGGGCTTACCCCCGCAGAACAGACCTTTCCCGTGGATCCTCCAGTCTAACGTGAGCTCCGAAACTGCCACCTTCTGCCTTCCACTGGATTCCGCACCTCCAAACTTTGGTCAGATTCTCCTTTCGGAGGTACCTGAAGGAGTTTGTCGGAGAGCTTAGGTGAGTCGTTGCTCTCACTCTGCCATCTTGGCTCCGCCCCCCATAATTCCTGATAAAGGGACTAGAGGTGACAGTGGAATATGATTTGTGAATACCGCAAATAAGAGAAGCACAAGTATAGCATTCCTCTGGACACAGCTCCAAAGGAAGGAGGGGTAGCTAGATCTTCATCTTCACTTTTTGGAGAGGAAATCCTGAGGAATTAGTGTATGTTTCTTTTATGTTATAGGCTTGAGGCCCATTCTGGTGAATGAAGAGTAAAATAAGGAAAAATAATAAAATAATTTAGGCAAATTGAAGGAACCAGCAGGGACAGTGAAGGTACATGAGAGATAAGGGGGAAGGAGGAGAGCACGTAGGAACCATCTAAGATGAAATTAGTATATTCAATTTCAAGTCATATGAGAAATAAGATGGTCTAAAACCCATGACCTCTCAAAAGTCTCCAAAACAGAAATTATTCACTGAAGATAAAGAAATATCAGAAGTTTCCATGGTCTGGAATACCCGGAATACAAAAGAAGGCTAAAAAAATCCCCAAAACATGTTCACTGACCCAGATCTCACTAAGTACCCTTCCCACCTTCCACAGCACCAGTAGTGAAGCTATACCAACAGACTCAAGTTCACAACACAGACTTACATCAAAATTCACCCCTATACCTTATCCCTTACCCCCTTCTCTTTGCAGTGCCAAAGACCCCAGCTCCAGCCTTTGGAAGTTTCCTCTGATCTCAACAGGGAGTTTGGTCCTAGACCTTCAGGAGCAAAAGCCTGTTGGGTACTGAAACCTAGAAATACCAATGTTGCAAATCTCTAAAATTCCATTGGCTCTGAACTTCCAGTGCAAAGGAAAGTAGGCTCTGCTAATAAAAGGGAAAGCAGGTTCTGAACTGTTGGTGCTGGGGGAGAGAACTAAAGAAGAGAGTGAATGGGACAGGTTAGCAGGACAGGGCACTGTATGCTGGGATATATTCAGCTTTCAACTAGGCCTAAAGAGAAAACCACAGAAGTCATATAGGGCTGGTTTTCACCACCCAACAGTCAGTTGAGGTAAATATCTAAGCTGGTGAACCATGAATTGCTCAGTAAAGAAGAAGACTGAGATGCTTTGAAATTCAGCTCTCAATGAAATCACAAGCAGAAAGGAGGGACTTAGAAGAGAGAAATAAGAAAAATAAAGTGGGAAGAAAGATTGGAAGTACTGAAGATTCCATGATGAAATCTTAGTTAACTTGAACATAAAAAGATAATTCAATAGCAAAGGAAATATTATCTTTACCTCTAAAAAACATGTTCAGACATCTATGACTAAATATTGCAAAATGAACTAAAATGATTAAAAAATTGACAAGACAGAGGACCCTATAAATTTGAGGAGAACATGGATCTACGATACATTGCTTCTGGGAGGTTTAAATGAGAATAATGAGAGTAGAATTTATCCCCTGTACTGCAAAAATAATGAGCAGACTAAAAATTTGTATCTGAAATGACAAAGCTCACCAAAGAAACAAAAGAGAGCAAGAGATCGGGAATGTGAACACAAAACAATATAGTTGGTTGTTGTCCTTCGTCTTCAAAGAGGACCAAAATGACATTTACAAGGTAGGGGGATAATCTCCTCTTGTCATATAAATTGGAACATTTCATTCAGCTTTTGTATGAGCAATGGTCCCCCTACCTTGTAAATCTCAGGTGGAATAGAACCAGCACCAGGTACTTTGCCACATGAAAGGAGCCTGATGGCCCTTAAAACCTCTTCTTCAGCCAGAAGTTCAGTTAAGGAGCAACTGGCTTTAACTTGAGGTAAGTGGTCAATGGCCTCAGTATTGATTGATGATGTTCTGTTGAGAACACTATGGAAGTGTTCAGCCCATCTTTCTAAGATCATGTTCTTATCACTAATCAATGTGGCTCCATCAGCACTGAGTCGTTGTGATACACCATAGGTTTTTGGTCCATAAATAGCTTTCAGGGAATCATAAAAGAGCTTTGGATTGTTACTATCAGCATAAAACTGAATTTCATCTGCCTTCTTACTGAGCTAGGAATCTTACATCTCTCTAAGTTTTGCTTAGACAAAAAAGACAATCTAGAAAAAAAGAAGCAAAAAAAGGAAAGAAAATATGCTCATTATGCAAGTAAAACATAGCAGTTGTTCAGTGAGAATCTAAGGAGATCATAAGTCTTCCAGAAGAACATGACTGGACAAAGAGCTTCTTAACACTACAATAAAGGAAATAATAGAAAAGAACTGCCAGAGCTTCTGAACACACACACACACACACACACACACACACACACACACACACATACATACATACGTACATACATATATATATATGAAATTCTAATTGAAAGAATTCACAGATTCCATCCAAGAAAAAAACAAGGAAAAAAAACAAATCAATCCTACAAACTTGAAGACACAGAATGGTTAAGTTTGAGGATTCAATTCAGAAACAAGTTCTATAAGCCTTCAGGAGAAAGATCTTCAAGTACAAAAGAAAGAGCATTCAAATAATGCAAAACTGTTGTTCACCCACTGAAAAAAGGAGGAGAAAATGGAATAATGTGTTATGAGGAGCTCTGGAGCTCAAGATGGAACCCAGGGTAACCTATGTTGCAAATCTGAGCTTTATCCTGAAAGACAAAATATAGATTTTAATAATAAGGAAGTGTGTGACACATTTTTAGAAGAAAAACCAGAATTGAAACAGTAATTTCCTTGTCAAACACCCCAAATGAAAGAATTGCAAGAAGAATGAATAAATATAGACAGCAACAGCAACAGAATGACTGTATCAAGACCAACAAAAGACTTCTCTCTAAAGGTACATATGCAAACAGGTGAAAGTGAAAAACTAGTAGAGATAGTAGTGAAGAGGGAGACCACAGCCATTATGGACAGAACTTGGCAGCACCCTTCCAAGGTGAATACATCTTTTGTGAGACTACTTTATAATAGTCTCATCATAATATGAGAGACTACAGTCAAAGAAGAGAATACAGCAGCAATATAGAGGGGAGTGAATAATGTTCCTGGGTCAAATCAAAGCCTAGCCATGAGGAGAAAGTAGCTTGTAGTTCTAGAAAGAGAAGAGCCTACAAGAGATTGAGTGAGAAGAGGGAGGAGATTGCAAAGGAGAGAAAAGGAAGAGAATATGACTTTGGAAGGAGGGGGTTTATTTTATGAACTCTCCTATGAATATAAGGAGTTGAGGACTGGATGAGACCTGAGGAATGTGGTGCCTGAAAAGTCTACTTGTCCTGGGAGGTGGGGAATTAGAAACCCTAGGGGCAATAGGTACCTGGAGGAGGGAAAGAGTACTGACTTAGAGAGGAGATTTCCAGGTTACTGTAGAAAAGTAAAAGGCATCAAGAGAGGTAATAGATGCATTAGATTGAGAGAGGGAGGGGTTCTACCATGGGACAATGTCCTCTTTGACACTTGCAATTGTCACTATTCTATGAGTGAGGCACAGTGGAAAAGGGACATCCATAGGGTAAGCCCTACAAGGCAGTAGGAGAAAATGCCTAGAGGGGAGAACCTAGAATGAGTACTTTGGAAACTTTTATTCTATGAGGAATACAGAGAAAAGAGAAAGACAATGTTTATAAGGGTCATGATTTAGAAAATGGGAGTCTAGAGTAAACAAAAAGAGAAGACAGGTAATGAAGAGAAAATGAAAAAAATATTTTTTGGAAAAGTGTTCAAAAATGAAATTTATGAAGTTAATGAACAGGACTAGCTAAAAGGAAAAGAAAAAGGGGGGACTACTTGATTAACTGAGAGTGTGAAAGAAAGAGAAGATATGTTTAATCAAATAAAAGCAAAAGGATGAAACAAATAAACAAAACCTTAAAGGGAAAAAAGTTTATAAATGAGAAGAGGAGTGAAGGAAAGAGAGCCAGTGGGAACAAGGCCACCTTAAAGAAAATATTAAAGTAACTGAAGGAACATACTACTGTGTTTACAGCAGAAGAGGATGGGTGGGAAATCATAACTTGCAAAAGCCCTCCAATCTTAGAGACAGATAAAGGGAAATCTAACTCTAATGCTTATAACTTTAAGTAAGAATAGGTTAACCAATTAAAAAATGAAAAAGAGTGACAGATAGGAAAAGAAAACAAAATCATACAATCTGCTGCTTCTTAATAAAACAGTTAAAAAATCAAGACATATCCAAAATAAACATAGAAAAAACTTTTACTATGTATCAAGTGAATCAATGAAAGAGTATGTTACTATTATGCTATCAAATAAAGCAAAATGAAGCATTAAAAAATACAAGGATAAATGAAAAAATTGTATTACATATAAAGGAAACATAGACAACAAAGTAATATCAGTAACAAATTTTGTTGTTGATTTATTTTCAGTTGTATCTTACTCCTTAGAACCCCATTTGGGGTTTTCTTGGCAAAGATACTCTAGTGGCTGCCTTTCCTACTATATTTTACAGAGGAAATTGAGGCAAACAGAGCTAAATGATTTGTCCATGGTCGTACAGCTAATAACTGTCTGAGGCCAGATTTGAATATATGCAGATGAGTCTTTCTGACTTCAGGTCTAGCACTCTGTCCACTACCTAGCTTCCCCATAATGAACTTACATACTTCAAGTACCTTAGTATCTAAATATATGGAGAAAACATCTCAGGTTCAAGAAGACATAAAGGGTAACAACAGTAACAGGAGACTTGAATACCCCTCTCTGTTTTGGTAAATCTAATAGAAAGACAAACAAAAGGAAAAATAGGGAACTGCATAAATTTCTGGAGAATTAAAAGGATTATGGTACTTTCTAAATGGAAGAGTAAAATAATACACATTTTTCTCTCCATCAAATGGAACTTTTAAAAATAATGACCATGAAAATAACAATTCTAGGTAAGTTTATTTATGTATTCAGTGACATAACAATCAAGCTACCAAAAATTATTTTATAGAGCTAGCAAAAAATAATAGCAGAAATTCACCTGGAAGAACAAAAGGTCAAGAATATTAAGGAAATTATTGGAAAAATACAAAGGAAGGTGGACTAGAAACACAAGCTCTGAAACTATACAGTAAAGCATCAATCATTAAAATTATTTGATACTGGCTAAGAAATAGAATGGTGGATCAGAGGAATAAAGGAGGTGCACATAGTAACCAAGTATTTGATAAACCCAAAAATCCCAACCTATGGCATAAGAACTCACTATTTGACAAAAAACTGCTGGGAAAACTGGAAAACAATTGGACATAAACTCGATATAGACCAATATTATATATATATACATATGTATATATATATACATATGTATATATATACATATGTATATACATATGTATATATATATATATATACATATGTATATATATATATATTAGCATTAATCATGATACTTTTTTTAAAAATGCATGGGTTAGGTGTGTGTGAGGGAAGTTATCTATACTTTTACTTACATATTAAGTCCCATCAAGGATGATAATTCAAATTCAAATTAACCTGTGTGTCCAAACTCCCACAACTTTGGATCCCAGGTCCCAGCTGTTGTGTTTATCATGACTCTATTAAACCAGAGGACAAAATTAATGTAAAGCAAAAGATTTTACTAAAATAGTGTAGTAAAAAATTTAGTAACAAAATATTTCTGCCATAAACCTGGGCTGTAATCTTCCATCTGTACCCAAAGGTGTAAGGAAGAGAGGATGAAAAGAAAGTTAGAGAGGTATGTGCATAGGCAACACAGGCAGGATACTCTGGGACTTCAGGGCTCCCCATGTCTGTGAACAGCTCCCCTGGTCTTGATCTCACAATCTCAACATGATCCTGATAGTTAGTGGAAATTCCTTTGTATAATACTAATAGTAAACATTTATAGAGTGATTATTATGTGCCAGGCACTTTATATTTATTGTCTCATTGGATCATTACAACATCCTGGTATTATACTCATTTTATATTTGAGGAAGTTGAGGCAGACAGAAGTTCAATTACTAGGATGTGTCTGAGGCTAGATTTGACCTCAGGTCTTCTAGTATCCAGGCCTAGAGCTCTTTACACTGCACCATGCCCCCAGAGCTGCATTGGTGAATGTGTCTTCACATATTAGCTGTAGTCACTCCTGTTTGTAGCTTGGGGCTCAGCTAAAAATTTCTGCTATATACTTTTGGAAAGAATGAGATCTGAGATCCTATGAGGAGCAGAAGTCTTGGCTTTGAGATTGCCATCTCCTAAATGAGACACCAGCTTCAAGAACTGGTTTCCCCTATCGTCTTAATGACTTGCCTCAATGCTAAAACTGAATCCCATTCTCCTGGGCATTTCCATGTATTTCTGCTGAAAGATGCCATCCTGATAGAAGGAAAGAGATAGAAATCTCCCTCCCTCCACCTTTAGCCCTTTCGTATACAAATGGGTTACTCAAGACGGTCATAACCTTACAACGTGTATATCTAACCATTTCTGGGTTTTGTGGGGAGTTTTCCTCTTCATTGCATTGTTTCTGTTATTTTCTTCACATACTACAATTTCAGGGAGTCAGTTGGGTATTAAGGTTGATTTTTATTGTGATTATCACTGATGATTATTATTGATATTGACATTGGAAACAAACATGAAAATGGAACACTTCCTGTCCTAAGGGAAATTGTTTTCATTAAAAGTCAATATGTGCACAGATTTGTAAATATCAAATATATGTTAAATACAAAACAATTGAGAGTAGGGTGGCAAGGGCATTGGAAAGAACTGGGCAAAGGTGAGATTCGTGGAATACAGAATGCACAAAAGAAAATAATGTTCAACGAGTCTGAAAAAGTGGCTGGGAAGCCTAGTACCTACCTCCTAAGATTACTATGAGAGGCAAATGAGATAATATTTGTAAAGAACTGAGCACAGTTCCAGGGACATAGTAGGCACTTACCAAATCCTTCTTTCCTTCACTCCTGCTCGGAAAACATTATACAAACAGGAACTACCAGAAATTTTGAAGGGAAAAGGGAGTGAAATGGTCAGATATAAGTTTTATTAAAAATATTAATATGGCAGGTACAGGGAGCATGGGATAGGGAAGTGAGAAATGGGAGGCGGGAGATCAATTAGAATACTATTTTAGGTGCTTAGGGCCTGAAAAAGAGTAATGGCCATGTGAGTGGAGAGAAGAGTACAGATAAGAGGCATTTTGTGGTGATAGAACTGGTAAGTTTTGGCTACTGATTAGATGTGGGTATTGAGGAAGTTTCAAGATTATTCTGAAGCTGATAAGAAGAATGGTGGTAACAGCAGAAATAAGGATGTTATAAAGAGAAGACTGGTGAGAAACATAGAAGAATAAAATGAGTTTGGTTTGAGATATTCATAATACATCAAGTAGAAAATATACAATAAGCAGTTGATAAAACAGAGTCATTGTTCAAGAGAGAAATTCAGGATTGATATGTAGATCTGGGAATTATCTATGTAGAAGTGATCGTTAAATCTGTGGTAACTGATGAGATCACAAAGAGAGATCATATAGAAAGGAGTTAAAAGGACACAATGCAAAAGCCAGGGGTAGACTCAAACAAAGGGGCAAGAAAAGGATGATGATCCCACTGAGGAGACCAAGATATGGCCATAAAGAAAAGAGATAACAATGTCACAAAAACCCAGAGAAGAGAGAGGATCTAGGAAGCGTGAATGGTCAACAGTGTTGAATGAAAGAGGCCAAAAAGGAAGAGAACACTGGTAACTTTGGAGAAAGCAATGTCAGGTGAGTAAATGAGAAGTGAAAGCAAGCAAATATTAATTAAATGAGAATGAAAATATTAATTAGAGGCTGAGTCATGATGATGGAGTAAAAGCAGGGACTCCTCTGAGTTTTCCCCCAAACCCCTCCAAATACCTTCAAAAGATGACTCTAAAAAAGTTCTAGAGCATCAGAGTCCATAAAAAAGATGGAGTGAAACAATGTGGAAGATTGACAAGAAAGGTCTTTTGCACCAGGGAAAGAAAAGAGAACACTCTAGCACAGGCCATGCCAACAGCCTGGGCCACAGAAAATCAGGAGCAGGAATACGAAATGACCGAACCAGCAATGGCAATGGTACCAGCTTTGGGAGCTCTCTGTCCACAGATGGCAATGGTGTTGAACAACTGGTCAGAAGGAGATTATAGGGATCTTTTTAGCTAGCACTGAGGCAGGACTTTGTTGCTTTGTCTATACTCAGGCCTGGGTTTCAGTCCTGGGTGACAGACCTAGGGTGAGGAGGAGCATTAGCATAGTGGAGCATGTGCTCACAGTGGAGGACTTCTCAAAGTTCCAGGGCAAAAAGAGTGCTTGTTGTCACTGATAGACCAGAATATAGGAAAGGAGACAAGTAATAACCTCTCCTTAGATCATATCACCTTGGAAGAACTGAAAAATTATAGGTCCTTAGGTATATCTCTGAAAATAGCTGCACAAAACCCCTGAAGCTGGGGACAGTATGCCCTCCACCCTGAAAGCAGAGCCTTACTTTAAGTTAAAAGTCAAGTAATAGGCTGAGAAAATGAGCAAACAATGGGAAAAATTCAGACTACAGAAAGTTACTAGGGTGACAAGGAAGATCAAAACACACTCAGAAGAAGACAACAAAGTCAAAACTCCTACATCCAAAGTCTCTAAGAACACAATGAATTGATTTCAGGCCATGGAAGAGCTCAAAAATTGTTTTGAAAATCAATTAAAAGAAGTAGAGAAAAATTAGGAAAAGAAATGAAAGTGATGGAAGAAAATCAAGAGAAAAGAGTCAATAGCTTGGTAAAGAAGACACAAAGAATACTTAAGAAAATAAAATTTTAAAAAGCAGACTAGGTTAAATGGCAGAAGAGGTCCAAAAAGCCAGTGAGAAGAAGAATGCCTTGGAAAGCAAAATGTAGGGAGGAGGGGAGAGCCAAGATGGTGGAGTAGAAACACAGACTTGCTAGAGGTCTCCCCCCAAGCCCAGGCAAAGGCCTGAGAAAATGACTCTAAACAAATTCTGGAGCTGCAGAACCCAGAGAATGATGGAGTGAAGCAAATCTCCAGCTCAAAAAAGCCTGGAAAGTTGACAGGAAATGTCTATCAAGGTGCTCTTGGATCAAAGTGCAGTGCAGCATGGTCACACCGGCTTAGACAAGACCTGAACACATGTTGGGGGCACTTCTGAGAACCTGTGGCAGCTTCCAGACTTTACAACCCTAAAACACTGAGGATAAATTGGAATGTCCTTAAAAATATCCTGTCAGACTTGTGTGAGAGAGCAGACTGACCTGGCCCCATTCACATGGTACAGTGCAGGAGGAAGAACCTGTGGCAGCAGCAGCAGTGGCAGAGGCAGCAACTGTTTCTAGAGTTCTAGGCCCACAGATTGTGAGGGTATATCACGGCTGTCAGTACACTTCCCCACCCCCACTGGAAGCAGAAAACTACCATGACAAAAAGTTCAAAAGTCAAGTAAATGAGCAAAAACCAGAAAAAGAATCAGACTGTAGAATTTTACTTTGATGACAAAAAGGACCAAAATACATAAACAGAAGGTCAAAATCAAAACTCCTCAATCCAAAGACCCCAAAAATATATGAACTGGTCTCAGGCCTTGGAAGAGCTCAAAAAGGATTTTGAAAATCAAACAAGAGAAGCAGAGGGAAAATTGGGAAAAGAAATGAGAGTGATGCAAGGAAATCATGAAAAAAGTGAACTGATTGCTAAAGGGGACTCAAGAAACACTAAACAAAATAATACCTTAAAAATAGATGAACCCAAATGCAAAAGAGATAAAAATCCAGTGAGGAGAAGAATGCCTTAAGAAGCAGAATTGGCCAGATAGAAAAGGAGGTACAAAAGCTCACAAAAAAAATAATTCCTTAAAGATTAGAATGGAGAAGATGGAAGCTCATGAATATGAAAAATCAAGAAATTATAAAACAAAATCAAAGGGATAAAAAAATAGAAGACAATGTGAAATATCTCTTGGAAAAACAACTGACCTGGAAAATAGATCCAGGAGAGGCAATTTGAAAATTATTGGACTACCTGAAAGTCATAATCAAAAAACAGACTCGACATCATCTTTTAAGAAATTATCAAGGAAAACTACTCTGTGTTCTAGAACCAGAGGATATAATAGATAAAGAATCCACTGATTACCTCCTGAAAGACATTTCAAAAGAAAACTCCTAGGAATATCGTAGTCAGATTTCAGAGCTCCAGGTCAAGGAGAAGATATTGCAAGCAGCAAGAAAGAAACAATTTGAGTATTGTGGAATCACAATCAAGATAACACAAGTCCTGGCAGCTTCTATGTTAAAAGACTGAAAGGCTTAAAATATAATATTCAAGAAGTCAAAGGATCTAAGATTAAAACCAAGAATCATTTACCCATGAAAAATGAGTATAATACATCAGGGGGAAAAGGGTCATTCAATAAAATAGAGGACTTTCAAGTGTACTTGATGAAAAGACAAGAACTAAATAGAAAATTTGACTTTCAAACACAAGAATCAAGAGAAGCATGAAAAAGTAAACAGGAAAGACAAATCATAAGGGACTTACTAAAGTTAAACTGGAAAGATAATATTTTAGACTTTTCTCAATATTAGGGTAGATGGAGGTATTATGTATACACACATACACATACACATATAAATATATGTATACATACATATATATACATATATATGTATACGTATAGACTGAAGGCATAGGGGTGAGCTGATTATGGAGGGAAGATATTTAAAAAAATAAAATCAAGAGGTGAAAGAGGAATATACTGAGAGAAGGAGAAAGAGAGAAATAGAATGGGGTAAATTATCTCTCACTTATGTGAGAAGCAAGAAAAAACTTTCAATAGAGGGGAAGAGGGAGGAGGTCAGATGGCAAGAGTGAACCTTACTCTCATCAGATTTGGCTTAAGGAGAGAATAACATACACACACAATTGGATATGGAAGTCTATCTTACACTACAGTAAAGCAGGGGAGAAGGAGAAAATAGGGGATGGGGGATGATAGAAGGGCAGGCAAATGTGAAGAAGGGATAATTAGAAGTAAATCCTTTTGAGGAAGGACAGGGTCAAAAGAGAGAATAGAATAAATGGGGGCAGGATAGGATGGAGGGAAATATAATTAGTCTTTCACATCCTGACTGTTATGGAGGGTTTTGTGTGACTATACATGCATAACCTGTATCGAATAGCATACCTTCTCATTGGGGATGGGTTGGGAGAAAGGAAGGGAGAGAACTTGGAACTCAAATTTTCTCCCCAACTCTCCTCTCTGTCACCAAAAGATGGCATGTATTGCCATTATACCTTCCCCAATCTGCCCTCCCTTCTTTCACTCCCACTTCTATTATCCCCTTACCCTCTATTAGACTTCTATGCCCTATTGCCTGTAAGCCTTATTTACCAGTTGCATGTAAAAACAATTTTTAACACCTGTTTTTAAAACTTTGAGTTTCAAAATTCTCTCCCTCCCTCCATTCAACCTCATTTGAGAAGGCAAGCAATTCGATACAAGTGACATGTGGTCCTTTGAAACAATTCCATAACAGTCATGGTGTGAAAGAATAACTATATTTCCCTCCATCCCATACTGCCCCTCCATTTATTTATTCTCTATTTTGACCCTGTCCTTCCTCAAAATGTTTGCTTCTGATTACTCCCTCCTCCCATTTGCACTTGCATCTGTCATTCTCCCACCCTCCTATGCCTTTCACCCCTAATTTCCTATAGGCTAGAATTGAATGTGTATTTTATTGAATGTGTATATTATTCCCTCATTAAGCCAAATCAGATGAGACTAAAATTCGTGCCTTTCCTTTCACCTCCCCCTTTTCCTCTCTCACATCTTAATTTTATTTTTTAGGTATCCTTCCTTGACATTCAACTCATCCTGTGCCCTCTGTGCATGTGTATATAATCCTCCCAACTACCCTAATACTGAGAAAAATCTCAAGAGTTACAAATATTTCTTTCTGCATAGGAATGTAAACAGTTCAATTTTAATAAGTCCCTTATGATTTCTCTTTCCTGTTCACTTTTTCATGCTTCTCTTGATTCTTGTGTTTGAAAATCAAATTTGCTATTCAGTTCTGGTCTTTTCATCAAGAATGCTTGAAAGTCCTCTATTTCATTGAATGACCATTTCCCCTCCTTGAAGTATAATACTCAGTTTTGCTAGGTAGGTAATTCTTGGTTTTAATTCTAGCTCCTTTGACCTTTGGAATGTCCTATTCCAAGCCTTCTGATCCCTTAATATAGAAGCTACTTGATACTGTGTTATCCTGATTGCATTTCCACAATACTTGAATTGTTTCTTTCTGGCTGCTTGCAACCTTTTCTCCTTGATCTGAGAACTCCAGATTTGCCTACAATATTCCTAGGAATTTTCCTTTTGTGACTCTCTTTCAAGAGGCAATTGGTGGATTCTTTCAATATCTATTTTACCTGCTGGTTCTAGAAAATCAGGGCAGTTTTCCTTGATAATTACTTGAAAGATGATGTCTAGGCTCTTTTTTATCTTGGCTTTTAGGTAGTCCAATAATTCTTAATTTATCTCTCCTGGATCTATTTTCCAGGTCATTGACTTTCCAATGAGATAATTTACATTAGCTTCTATGTTTTCATTCCTTTGATTTTGTTTTATAATTTCTTGATTTTTCATGAAGCCATTAGCTTCAATCTACTCCATTCTAATCTTGAAGAATTCTTTTCTTCAGTCAGCTTTTAGGTCTCCTTTTCCATCTGGCCAATTCTACTTTTTAAGGTATTCTTCTCCTCATTGGCTTTTTGGACCTCTTTCGCCATTTGGTCTAGTCTGTTTTTTAAGGTCTTAATTACTTGTTTTTCTTAATTTTCTTGTGCATTCTCATTTCTCTTCGCAATTTTTCCTCCATTTATCTTAATTTATTTTTGAAATCTTTGAGCTCTTTCATGTCCTTCAACGTATTTTTCTTGGAGGCTTTGGATGTAGGAGCTTTGACTTTGTTGTCTTCTTCTGAGTGTGTGTTTTGAACTTCCTTGTCACCAAAATAATTTCTCTACTCTGATTTTTTTCCCCACTGCTTGCTCATATTCCCAGACAATTATTTGACTTTTCAACTATTTGCCAAGATAAGTATCTGCTTCCAGTGAGAGGTGAGGGGTGTACTCTCCAAAGCTTCAGGGATTTTGTGCAGTTGTTTTTAGAGATACATTAAGGGACCTGCAAATTTTCAGCTCTTCCCAGGTTGTATGATCAAAGAAGAGGTATTTCCTCCTCTCCTGGTCTGTGCTGTCATCTTTGGGTGGTCTCAAGCACTCTTTTCTGCCTTGAAAATGTGCAGAGGATTCCATTTTCACTGCCTCCAAAAGCTCTACCATGTTAGCACTCCTCCTCACCTCAAGACAACCACCTAGGACTGTGACCCAGATCCAAGAAGGGCAAAGTCAGAAAATCCTGCCTCAGCACCAGCAAATAGATTACTACAACCTCCCTGTGATAATCTACTAAATTTCCTGATAATCAATGAGCCTAGAGCTCCAGAAACATCTACTATTGTTTCTGCTTTGGCCACCCCTGACTCTGGTAATCTGTCCACCACCCCAGAGCTGGAACTGCACCATGCTCCTCTCTCACATAGGTCCAACAGGTTCTTCCCACTGACATTTTGAGTTGTCCTTGGCATTTTAGCATTGAGAAGTCTAGAAACTGCCACAGTTGCCAGTGATTCAATACCCTGAGATCTGCTCAAGGCCTGTCTGGGCCGATGCAGACCCTGTCTGTGCCAGCATGGCCCACTTTGGACTGTGTGTCTCTCCAAGTCCCATGGAACAGATCCTTTCTATTACCATTACAGGCTGTCTTGGGTTGGAAATTTGTTTCACTCTGTAATTTTGTGAGTTCTGCTGCTGTACAATTTGTTTAGTCATTTGTTTAGTCACAAGTATTTTGAAGGGTGTTGGGGAGAGCTCAAGCAAGTCCCTCTTTTTACTCTGTCATCTTGGCTCCACCTGTTCTTATTGTTCTTGCACAATGTAACTAATGTAGAAGTATGTTTAAGATGATTGATAGTATACATATTATCTATATAAGATTTCTCAATGTCTTAGGGAGGGGGGTATGGTAGGGAGAGAGTAAGAAAAATTTGGAATTCAAAATCTTATAAAAATGAATGCTGAAAATTATCTTTACATGTAATTGGAAAAAATGAAATACTATCCAATGGAAAAATAAAACAACAAAAAAGGAAAAATTGAAAACCTACAGTTCCTCAGAATCAGCTCCAAAAACAGCTTCATAAAAAACAAAAACTGGAGTTTAAGACATTGCTCCCTCCATTACAGAAGCAGAGCTCCACTGTAGCAGAGTTAAAAGTTTAAAAATAAGCAAACAGCAGAACCATATACTGATCATAGAAAGTTACTACTGAGACAGGGAATATCAAAACACAAACTCAAAAAAGGCAAGGTCAAAACAGTTACATTCATAGTCTTGAAGGAGAACGTGAACTGGTCTCAGGCACCAACATAATTTCTAAAAGAGTCCAAAAAAGATTTAAAAAGTCAAATGAGAGAGGTGGAAAAATGGGAAGAGAAATGAGAGTGATACAAGTAAATCATTTAAAAAGAGACAACAGTTTGTTAAAGGTAGCACAAAAGACATTAAAGAAAACAACACTTTAAAAATAGAATAGGTCAAATTAAAAAAGAAACACAAAATTCTGATGAAAAGAAGAACACCTGGGGAGTAGAGGCAAGATGGCAGAGTAGCAGCATGAACTTTCTAGAGTGCTGCCCCCGACCCCCTGTAAAAAATGGCTTTAAAAAATTCTGGAGCTACAAAACCCACAGAATGATGAAGTGAAACAAATCTCCAGTCCAAGATAGCCTGGAACGTGGCCAGGAAGTATCTATTGCATCACACAGGGAGCAGAGTAAATCCAGCATGGGCCATGCTTGCACAGACAGGACCTGAACAGGCCCTGGGAACTGAATCTCTCACACTTGTGGAGGTTTCCAGACTTCTTGACCCCAAAGCACAAAGGATAAATTGGAAGGTCAGTGGAAAAAGCCAGTGAGAACAGTGTAGAAGAGTGGAGTGGTCCAGTCCCAGCCCTAAGTCGGCAGAGGTGGAAGGGGCTGGAGAAACCTTCAGTAGCCACAGCAGCAGGGGCAGTTCTAGCCACTGTTACTGGATCTCTAGGCCCACAGACTGTGGGGGAATCCAGTGGGTAACAGTACACTCCTCATGCCCACTGGAAGCAGAGAACTACCTTGACAAAGAACTCAAAAGTCAAGTCAATTGTAGGAGAAATGAGCAAAAACTGGAAAAAAAAATCAGGCTGTAGAATCTTTCTTTGGTGACAAGGAAGACCAAAGCATACAAATAGATGATAACAAAGTCAAAGTTCCTCCAATGAAAGCCTACAAGAAAAATGTGAATTGGTATTAGGCCATGGAAGAGATCAAAAAGAACTTTGAAAACCAAGTAAGAGAAAGAAAGCAAAAACTGGGAAGAGAAATGAGAGTGATGCAAGAAAATCATGAAAAATGAGTCAACTCATTTGCTAAAGGAGACCTAAAAAATGCTGCTGGAAAAAAAATGCTTTAAAAATAGACTAATTCAAATGAAAAAAGAGATCCAAAAAGTCAATTAGGAGAAGAATGTCTTTAAAAGCAGAACTGAACAAATGGAAAAGGAGATCCAAAAGCTCATTGAAAAAAATAATTCCTTAAAGATTTGAATGGAGAAGATGGAAGCTTTATGAAAAATCAAAAAATTATAAAATAAGATCAAAGGAATGAAAAAACAGTGAACAATGTGAAACATTTCATTGGAAAAACAACTGACCTCGAAAATAGATCCAGGAGAGACAATTGAAAATTATGGAACTACCTGAAAGCCATGATCAAAAACAGACATCATCTTTCATGAAATTATCAAGGAAAACTGCCTGATATTCTAGAACAAGAGGGCAAAGTAAATACTGAAAGAATTCAACAATCACCTCCTGAAAAAGATCCAAAAAAAAAAAACATCCTAGGAATATTGTAGCCAAATTCCAGAGTTCCCAGGTCAAGGAGAAAATATTGCAAGCTGCCAGAAAGAAAAACTCAAGTATTGTGGAAATATAACCAGGATAACACAAGATCTAGCAGCTTCTACATTAAGGGATCACAGGACTTGGGATATGATATTCTAGAATTCAAAGGAACTAGGATTGAAACTAAGAAACACCTACCCAGCAAAACTATAATACTTCAGGGGGAAAATGGTCATTCAGTGAAAGAAGACTTTCAAGTATTCTTGATGAAAAGACCAGAACTGAATAGCTCTTTCAAACACAAGAATCAAAAGAAGCATGAAATGGTAAATAGGAAAGAGAAATCATAAGACACCGACTAAAGTTGAACTGTTTACATTCCTGCATGGAAAGATAATATTTGGAACTCCTGAGACTTTTCTTAGTATTTGGGTCCTTGGAGGTATTATATATATAAACAGAGCACACAGGATGAGTTGAATAGGAAGGGATGATATCTAAAAAAATAAAATTAAGTGGAGACAGAGGAATATATTAGGAAGAGAAAAGGAGAAATGGAATGGGGCAAATTATCTCTCATAAAAGAGGCAAGAAAAAACTTTTTCAATGGAGGGGAAACAGGGAGAGTTGGGAAAGAAAAAAGTGAAGCTTACTCTCATCGTATTTGGCTTAAGGAGGCAATAACATGCACACTCAATTTGGTATGAAAATCTATCTTACACTATAGTAAAATATAGGAGAAGTTAATAAGTGGGTTGTGGGGGGATGATAGAAGTGAGGGCAAGTGGGAGCAGGGGGCAATTAGAAGTAAACACTTTTGCAGAGGCCCAAGGTCACAAGAGACAATAGAAAAAATAAGGGCAGGATTGGGTGGAGGGAAATAAAATTAGTCTTTCACAATATGATTTTTATGGAAATCTTTTGCATAACTACAGATATATAACCATATTGAATTGCTTGCCTTCTCAGTGGCAGTGGGTGGGAATGGAGGAAAGATGGAAGAGAAAATGGAAATCAAAGTTTTAAAAACAAATATTGGGAATTGTTTTTACATGCAACTGGGAAATAAGAGATACAAGTAATGGGATATAGAAATCTATCTTGCCCTACAAGTAAATAGAGGAGATAGGGATAAGGGAAGTGAGAAGTGTGATAGAAGGGAGGGCAGATATGGAGAAGAGGTAATCAGAATGCATGATGTCTTGTGGTGGGGGAAAGGGAGAGATGGGGAGAAAATTTGGAATTCATAATCTTGTGGAGATGAATGTTGAAAACTAAAAATGCATAAATAAGTTTAAAATAAAAAAAGAAAAGAACACCTTAAAAAGTAAAATTTACCAAATGGGAAAAGAGTGATAAAAATTCCCTGAAGAAAAGGACACTTTAAAAATAAGACTGACCAAGTGGAAAAAGAAGTACAAGAGTTCACTGAAGAAAATAATTCCTTAAATATTTGAATTGGGAAAGTAGAAGTTAAAGATGTTCATGAAACATCAAGATTTGGCAAAAACAAAATTAAAAAAAAAAGAAAAAATGGAGGAAAATATGAACCATGTTATTGGAAAACCAACTGGAATATAGATCCAGGAGAAATAATTTAAGAATTTTGGAATACCTAAGAGTCATGAATATTTTTTAAAAAGTGTCTAGACATTATTTTTCAAAAATTATTAAGGAAAAGTGACTTGATATTTTAGAATCAGAGAATAAACTAGAAATTGAAAGAATTCACACATCATTCCTGAAATATTTTTCAAAATGAAAACTCCCTGGAATATCACAGACAAATTTCAGATCTCATAGGTGAAGGATAACATGTTGTAATCAGAAAGAAACAATTCAAATATCAAGGAGCCACAATCAGGAAGACACAAGATTTAGCAGCTTCTACCCTAGAAGACTAGTGGCTTGGTAGAGTAAAAAAAAAACTAGGATTACCTATTCAACAATTTCTCCCTCATAGGAAAAAGAAATAATCAATGAAATAGAAGTCTTCCAAGCATTAGTGATGAAAAGAACAGAGATGAATAGACAATTGATTTTCCAATAAGAGACTCAAGAGAAGCATAAAAGGCCAAACGGAAAGGAGAAATTATAAGGATTTCAATGAACTTAAACCATTTACATTCCAAACGGGAAGAAAATACCTGTAACTTCCAAATATTTTGTTACTATTAGGGCAGTTCGAAGGAGTATACATGGATAGAAGGCACAGGTGTGAGTTGAATATGATGGGATGATTATCTAAAAATATAAGAAAATTAATAGATGAGAAAGAGGAATGCACGGGAAAGACAGAGGTGAATGAGGTAAATTATCTCACATGAAAGAGGTAGTAAAGAGTGTTTCCATTGGGGTAGAGGGTGTACTTGAATCTTCCTTTCATCAGAATTGACTCGAAGAGGGAATAACATGAACTCAGTTGAAACTGAGTTCAACTCAACAGAAATCTACCTTACTCTACAGGAAAGTAGGAGGGAAAAGGGATAAGGGGTGTGGTGGGGACTGACAGAAGGTAGGGCAGATTGAGGGAAGTGGTAGTCAGAAGTAAAATACTCTTGTGTATGGAGAGGTTTAAAGACCTTACTCTACAGGAAAGTAGGAGGGAAAAGGGATAAGGGGTGTGGTGGGGACTGACAGAAGGTAGGGCAGATTGAGGGAAGTGGTAGTCAGAAGTAAAATACTCTTGTGTATGGAGAGGTTTAAAGGGGGATAGGGGAGACAGAAGAGAGAGAGAGAGAGAGATCAAATTTATAAAAATAAGATCCTTTCCTCAGTTGATAAATGGCCACAGAATACAAATAGGCAGCTTGCAAAGGAAGTAGTCTATGATCCATAGTCAAAATGTTAAAAATGCTCTAAATACTCATTTTTTTAGAGAAATGCAAATTAAAATAACTCTGAACTACCATCCTACACCTATCAGACCAATACGAAAGAAAATGAAAATAACAAATGTTAGAGGGGATGTGGGGAAAATTAATATATTAATTCACTGTTAGTGGAGTTATATATTGATTTAACAATTCTGTAGAGAAATCTGGAACTATGCCTAAAGAGCTATAAAACTGCATGAACTTTGATCCAGAAATGGGAATACTACATCTGTATCCCAAAGAGATTTTTAAAGGAACAGAACCTATAGTTACAAAAATATTTTTAGTGATTCTTTTTTGTGATGTCAAACAATTTGAAACTAAGGGGATGTCCATCAAAAAGAAAGGGTTGAACAAGTTGTAGTATTTGATTGTGATGGGATAGTATTGTGCTATAAGAAATGATGAGCAAGATGCTCTCAGAAAAACCTGGAAAGACCTAAGTGAACTGAAACAAAGCAAAATCAGCACAATCATTAGGACATTTACACAGGAACAGCAACATTGCAAGACGATCAAATGTGAAGGACTTAGCTATTCTCAGCATATAGTAATACAACACAATTCTTTTTTTTATTATTTATTTTTAACAGTTTATAAGAGATAAAGCAGTTCAAACTTTTGGTCAGGTGATACCTCATTTTAAAGCATTTACAATATGGACCACAAAAGAAACATTAGCCAACTGAGACACAAATAATATTTATGTGGCTAACTTCACAAGCTCTCCCTTCTAACATTCCCTACACTCCACTTGTTACTTCCTCTCCTACTTTCCTGTGGTGTGATATAAATTTTCACATCAAATTCAGGGAGCATGTTATTCCTTCCTTCAGCCACATGTGGGGAGAGAGCTCTATTCCAACCCCCCCTCCCCTTCTCCCTTATCTCCTCCATTGAAAAAGATTTTTCTTATCTCTTTTATGAGTTATGGCCTGCCCCGTTTCATTACTCCCTTTCTCTTCCCAGAATTTTCCTCATTCACTCCTTAATTTTTATTTTATTTTATTTTATGTGTGTGTGTGGGTCTGTGTGTGCATGCATGTGGACATCATCTCTTCTGATATAACACACCCTGTACTCTCTATCTATCCATGTGTATGTGTGTGTGTGTATGCATAATCTCTCCAACTACCCAAATATTGAGAAAAGATTCAAGAGTTAAAAATATTTTCTTTCCAGTTCAGCTTTAGAGAGTCTTTTATGATTTTTCTTTTCTATTTGCCTTTTCATGATTCTCTTGATTCTTGTCTTGGGAAGTCAAATTTTTAAATACAGATCTGGTCTTTTCCTCAACATGAAATCTTGTAATTTGACTATATCACTGAATGATCATTTTTACCTTGAAGTATTATATTCAGATTTACTGGGTAGGTGATTCTTAGTTTCAATCCCAGTTCCTTTGACCTCTGGAATATCCCATTCCAAGCCCTTTGATCCCTTAAGGTTGAAGCTGCCACATCCTGTGTTATCCTGATTGTATTTCCATAGTACTCAAATTGTTTCTTTCTATCTGCTTGCAATATTTTCTCCTTGATCTGGGAACTCTGAAATTTTTTCACAATATTCCTAGGAGTTTCTCTGTTTGAGTCTCTTTCATGGATTCTTTAAATATCCATTTTGCCCTCTGATTCCATAACATCAGGGCAGTTTTCCTTGATAATTTCATGGAAGATAATGTCTAGGCTCTTTTTCTGATCATGGATTTCAGGTAGTCCAGTAATTTTTAAGTGATTTCTTCTGGATCTATTTTTCAGGTTAGTTGTTTTTCCAATGAGTTGTTTCACTTTATCTTCTATTTTTTCAAATTTTTGGCTTTGTTTACTAACCTCTTGCTTTAACTCATAGTCAATCGTTTTCCTGAACTCAATTCTCTATTTCAATGAATTATTTTATTCAGTGAACTTTTGAACCTTCTCCTCCATTTGGCTAATTCTACTTTTTAAAACCTCCTTCTCCTCATTGGCTTTTTGGACTTCCTTTTTCCAAGTGAGTAAGCCTCTCTTTAAAGAACTTATTTTCCTGAGTATTTTTTTTTGGTTCTCCTTTAGTTAGCTGCTAACTTGTTTTTCTAAGGTCTTCTATTACCTGAGCCCATTTTAAGTTCCCTTTGGAGGCAGAGGCCTTGACTTCCTCTGACAGTATGCCTTGTTCTTCCTCATCTGAAATGATGGGGGGAGATACCTGTGCCCCAATAAAGTAACCTTCTATGGTCTTATTTTTTTTCCCTTTTTGGGGGGGCATTTTCCCAGCCAGTTACATGACTTCGGAGTTTCCTCTGAACAACCACCTTACATCCAGTTCTGCCCAACCAGCACTTGGGGGCTGAGATTCAAATGAGCTGCTCCCAAGCCTTAGAAGCTGGGCTGCTATTTAGTGTGAGATCAAGTTCAGCTGCTCAAGTAGGCTCAGTTCCCTTAGGGGGTTCACGAGGAGACCTTCAACAATGGATGCAGGCTACTGCCTGCTTTGGGAGCCCCTGTCCACTGCTGCCTCTGCTGCTGCCTCCTGAGGGAGCCTGAGTTATGGGGACACCCCACTCCCCTCTTGGCCAACTGAAAAGACCCTCTCACTGACCTTTGGTGCCTGTGGGCTGAGGGATCTGCGCTGCTGCTGGAGATTCTGTCCCTGAAACCTGCTCAGATCTACTCCTCTCAGTGCCACGTGGCCAAGGCCAGAATGGGCTCTGCTCTGTATCAAGTGTGCAACAGACCTTTCCCGTCAGTTTTTCAGGTCTCTCTGGAACAGATATCTCTTCCACTCCGTTGTTCTATGGCTTCTGCTGCTCTAGAGTTTGTTGAGAGTTCTTCTTTACTGGTATTTCATGGGCTGTGGGGTAAGAGCTAAGCATTTGTGTATATTTTTACTCCACCATCTTGACTCCTCCAATAAAACACAGTTCTGAAGGACTTAATGATGAAAAATTCTATCCATCTCCAGAGAAAGAACTGATGGAGTCTGAGTGCATATTGAAACATTTTTTTATTTTTTCACTTTATTTTTTTTGTTTTGTTTTCAGTCTGTATTTCTTTCACAACATGAGTAACTCAGTAATTTTTTTTTTAGTAATTTAAGTGGGATGGCATTGAACAAAGAGATAACTTTAGGTATAATTTTCATTTTTTTAAATATTGCCTCTGCATACCAATGAACTATGCATATTTATCCAAATATTTAAACATGATTTCACTTGTGTTATTTGTATAAAAAGTGTTTTATAATTATGTTCATGTAAATTGATGGGGGAAGTGAGCAAAAGTTAGACTATAGAATCTTACTTTGGTGACAAGGACAACCAAAATAAACAAATAGAAGACAACAAAGCTAAAGCTCCTACATCAAAAGTCTGCAAGAAAAATATGAATTGGTCCCAGGGCATGGATGAACTCAAAAAAGATTTTGAAAATCAAGTAAGGGGAGTAGAGCAAAAATTGGGAAGAGAAATGAGAGTGATACAATTAAAACATGAATAAAGAGTGAACTGCTTGCCAAAGGAGACCCAAGAAAATGCTGAAGAAAATAGAACTAAAAAATAGACTAACCCAAATGGCAAAATAGATCCAAAAAACCAATGAGGAGAAGAGTGTCTAAAAAAGCAGAACTGACAAGATGAAAAAGGAGATCCAAAGACTCATTGAAAAAAGCAATTCCTTAAAAATTAGAATGGAGTAGATGGAACCCAATGACTTTATGATAAACCAAGAAATTATAAAACAAGATCGAAGGAATGAAAAATAGCACAGTGTGAAATATCTCATTGAAAAAACAACTGACCTGGAAAATAGATCTAGGGGAAACAATTTTAAAAATATTGGACTACCTGAGAGCTATAATCAAAGAAGCACCTAGATATCATCTTTCAGAAATTATTAAGGTTATTCTACAACCAGAAGATAAAATAGTTATTGAAAGAATCCATCAATCTCTTCCTAAAACACATTGCAAAAAGAAAACGCCTAGGACTTTTCTCGCTAAATTCCAGAGTTCCCAGGTCAAGGAGAAAATACTGCAATCAGTCAGAAAGAAACAATTTGAATATTGTGGGAACACTAGTAGGATAACACAAGATCTAGCAGCTTCTACCCTAAGGGTACATAGGGCTCCAATATGATATTCCAGAGGTCAAAGGAGCTTGGATGAAAACCAAGAATTACCTACTCAGAAAAACTGAGTATAATGCTTCAGAGGAAAAAAATGGTCACTCAGTGAAATAGAGGATTTCCAAGCATTCTTAAGGAAAAGAAAAGACCTGAATAGAAAATTTGCATGTAAAAACAGTGTTTAACAGTCATTTTTTGAACTTTGATTTTCAACTTCTCTCGTTTCCTCCTTACTCACTCATCACCACTGAGAAGGCAAGCAATTTGATTTAGGTTACATGTATATAGCTATGCAAAACATTTCCATAATAGTCATGTTGTGAAATGCTAACTATATTTCCCTCCAACTTATCCAGCCCCCAATTTATTGTATTTTCTCTTTTGAGAATTTATTTCTGTCCTTCCTCAAAAGTGTCTGCCTCTCATTATCCTCTCTTCTCATTTGATCTCCCTTCTCTCATCCACTTTCCCCACCTCTCTTATCTTCTTCCATCTACTTCCAACAACAGTTCAACTTTACTTAGTCCCTTGTGATTTCTCTTTCTTGTTTACCTTTTCACACTTCTCTTGATTCTTGTGTTTGAAAGCCAAATTTTCTATTTGGCTCTTCCAAGAATACTTGGAAGTCTTCTATTTCATTGAATGACCATTCTTTTCCTTTGAAGTATTATACTCAGTTTTGCTGGGTAGTTCAATTTTGGTTTTAATCCTAGCTCCTTTGACCTCTGGAATATCATATTCCAAGTCTTTTGATCCCTTAACATAGTTGTTAGATCTTGTATTATCCTCATGATGTTTCCACAATACTCAAATTACTTATTTCTGACAATTTGAAATATTTTCTTCTTGATCTGAGAGCTCTGGAATTTCGCTACAATACTTCTAGGAGTTTGCCTTTTGGGATCTCTTTCAGGAGGCAATCAGTGGAGTCTTTCAATATCTATTTTATCTTCTTCTTCTAGAGTATTAGGGCAGTTTTCCTTGATAATTTCTTGAAAGATGATGTCTAGGCCCTTTTTTTTGATCATGGCTTTCAGGTATTCCCATAATTTTAAAATTGTTTCTCCTGGTTCTATTGTCCAGGTCAGTTGCTTTTTTCCAATGAAATATTTCACATTGTCTGCTATTTTTTCATTCCTTTGGTTTTGTTTTATAATTTCTTGATTTCTCATAAAGTCATTAGCTTTACTCCATTCTGATCTTCAAAGAATTATTTTCTTGCATGAGATTTTGTACCTCCTTTTCCATCTGACCAATTCTGCTATGTAAGTAATTTTCCTCTTTGGCTTTTTGGATTTCTTTTGTCATTTGAGTTAGTCTGTTTTTAAAGTGTTATCTTCTTCAGCATTTTTGGGTTCTTGTTAGCAAGCAGTTGACTCATTTTTTTCATGATTGTCTTGCATTTCTCTCACTTTTCTTCCCAATTTCCCCTCTACTTCTCGTACTTGACTTTCAAAATGTTTTTTTTGAGCTCTTCCATGGCCTAGGACTAATTCATATTTTTCTTGGAGACTTTGGATGTATGAGCTTTGACTTTGTTGTCTTCTTCTGTTTGTATATTTAGTCTTCTTTGTCACTAAAGTGTCTATAGTCTGATTCTTTTTCTGTTTTTTTCTCATTTCCCCCAGACATTTAGTTGACCTTTGAGCTCTTTGTCAAAGTAATTCTCTGCTTCCAATGGGGGTGGGAGGTATACTGTCAGCTGCTTGACACCCCCACAATCTGTGGGCCTAGAGTTCCAGAAACTGTTGCTACCACTGCCTCTACTACTGCAGTGGCTGCCTATGGCTCCTCCACTCCTTCTGTGCACCCCTCCACCCCTTTTTCCACCGAACTTCCAATTTGTCCTCAACATTTTGAGGTTGTAAAGTCTATAAATTCCCACAAGTCCCAGATTCATTCCCCTCTAATGCCTGCTCTGTTCCCATTTGTGCCAGCATGGTCCATGCTGTACTGTGCTCTGCTCCCATCATGACACATAGATGCTTCCTGTAGACCTTCCAGGCTGTCTTGGGCTGGAGATTTGCTTCACTCTGTCATTTTGTCAGTTCTTCAGCTCCAGAATTTTTAGAGACATTTTGTTTTTACAGGTATTTGGCTGTGTTGGCAGGGATAACTCTAGAAATTATCTGCTTTTACTCTGCCATCTTGGCTCTACCCTTATTGTTAGTTTTTAACATTTATAAGATTTTGATTTCTAAATTATTTCACCTCTGTCCTCCCTCTCCCCAAGATAGGATACAATCTGATATATGCTATATATGTACAATCCTATTAAGCATATTGTGACATTAATTATGTTGTGAAAGAACAATCAGAACAAAAAGGAAAAACTACAAGAAATAAAAAACAAAACAAAAGGATAAAATAGTATGCTTCAACCTGCATTCACACTCCTTAGATTTTTTCTGGGTATGAAAAGTGTTTTCCATCATGAATCTATCAAGTTGATTATTTCTTTTTTTTTTTAAATAAATTTATTTAACTTTTTACGTTCATTTTCACAAGATTTTGGGTTCCAAAATTTTCTCCCCATTTGTCCCCTCCCCCCTCCCCAATACATTGGATATTCTAATTACCCATATCACCAATCTGCCCTCTCTTCTATCATCCCTAGTGTTGCTGTTATTGTGTACAATGTTCACTTGGTTCACTTTACTCAACATCCGTTCATGTAAATCTTTCTACATTTTCCTGAAGACTGCAAGTTCAGAATTTCATATGGAACAATAATATCCTATTATATTCATATACTAGTACTTATCCAGCCATTCCTTAATTAATATGCACCCCCTTTAATTTCCAATTCTTGGCCACCACAAAAAGCTACTATAAATAATTTCGTATGGGTGGGTCCTTTTCTCATTTTTATGATCACTGTGTGATACAGAGCTAGAAGTGGTTTTGCTGGGTGAAAGGGTATTTTTATAGCCCTTTGGGCATTGTTCCAGAATGATCTTCAGATTGGTTGAATCAATTCACAATTCCACCAACAATGCTTTGGTGTCCTAATTTTTCCACAGACATATGTTACTGTCATTTTAAGGAAAATTCCATTTGTTCCTATACTCTCTAATGTTTTGTATAGGAATGAGTGTTGTATTTTTTTCAAAAACTTTTTCTGCATCTGTTAAAATAATCATATTATTTCCGCTAGTTTTTTTTATTTTTTTATTGATATTGTCAATTATGCTGATAGTTTTCCTAAAATTGAACAAGCCCTACATTCCTTTTATAAATCCCACCTGGTCATAGAATGTTATCCTTTTGTTATTTTTCTGTAATCTCTTGCTAATATTTGAAATTTTTGCATCTATATTCATTAGGAAAATTCATGTGTAATTTTATTTTTCTGTTTTGGCTCTTCTTCATTTAGGTATCTGTACCACAAATGTATCATAAAAGGAATCTGATAGGACTCCTTTGCCTATTTTTCTCAGTAGTTTATATACTACTAGAATTAATTGTTCCTTAAATGTTTGGTAGAATTCTGTTTTAAATCCATCTGTCCCAATAATTTTTACTTTGGGAATTCACTAGTAGTTTGTTCAATTATTTTTTCCTGCAAATTGGGTTATTTCAGTATTTTATTTCATCTTCTGTTAATATGGGCAATTTATATTTTATGGATATTTATCCATTTTACTTTTGATATTGAGGATTTGGTTTTCTTTCTTTTTTAAATCAAATTATTCAAAAACATCTATTTTATTGCTTTCCCTCCCACAAAACCATCCTTTACCTCTATTAGTATAATAGTTTTCTTAATTTCAAATTCCTTAATTTCTCCTTTGATTTTCAGAGTTTCCAATTTTGCATTTAATTGGGAATTTTTAATACTTTTCTTTTTCTATGTTTTTTAATTGCATTCCCAATTCATTGATCTTCTCTTTCTCTGTTTTATTCATGAAACAGTTTAGTGATATAAAATTTCCCCTAAGAACTGCTTTGGCTGCATCTCATAAGTTTTTGTATATTGTCTTATTATTATCAATCTCTTGATGAAATTGCTGGTTATTTCAATGATTTGTTGTTTGATCCACTCATTTTTTACCATTAAATTATTTGATTTCCAATTAATTTTAATCTATCTTTCCATGGCCCTTTAATACATATAATTTTTATTGCCTCATTATCTGAAAAAGATGCATTTACTATTTCTGTCTTTCTTCATTGGACTATGAGATTTTTAATGCCTTAATACATAGTTTTTGTGTATGTGCCATGTATCATGGGTGAAAAAGATTTATTTCTTCCTATCCCCAATCAATTTTCTCCAAAGGCCTATAATATCTAATTTTTCTAAGATTTTATTCATATCTTTAACTTCTTTCTTGTTTATTTTGTGATTAGATCTAGTTCTGCAAGGTGGGGGGCAGATCCCCCAATAGTATAGTTTTGCTATCTATTTATTCCTGTAACTCATTTAACTTATCCTTTGAGAATCTGGATGGTATACCATTTGCTGTGTATATGTTTAGTATTGATATTACTTCATTGTCTATGGTACCTTTTAGAAGGATATAGTTTCCTTTCTTATCTCTTTTAATTAGATGGACTTTTGCTGTTGTTTTGTCTGAGATGAGAATTGTAATCCCTATTTTTTTGCTTTAGCTGAAGCATATTCTGCTCCAACCTTTTATCTTTACTGTTTGTGCAACCTTCTTCTTCAAATATGTTTTTGTAAACAACATATTGTAGCATTACGATTTTTAATTCACTATGTTCTCCACTTCTATTTTATGAAAAACTTCATCTCATTCATTTTGACAATTATGATTAATAACTCTTCTTCTCTCCTGCCTAATAACTTGCAGTTATTTATAAATGACATTCCATCTCTTTTTTCTGTGCCATTTTTACCTGGCACATTGTCCCTTTATACCTGGAATTATTTCCCTTTTTACCTCTATTTCTTATAACCCATATAACCTTTATCAAGGCTCAACTTATGTGAGATATGCTTCAAGAGACTTTTGTTCCTTTCTTTTTCAGTTGTTAGTGATTCCATCCCTCTTCCAAACATGTTGCTTCCTCATAGTAAGATGCTTGAGGTTTGGGGCTATTTCACTTTCCTATTTCTCTTGCGAGCATCTAGCATAGTGTCTAGACTTCAGCAAGTACTTACAAATGCTTGTAATGGATTAACCAAGAATTCCCTCTACAACATATCCAACAGGTAGTCATCTAGCTTTGACTTTCAGACTTCTATTGAGAAACAACCCACTATATTGAGAAGAAGTTCATTTTACTTTAGTATAGCTCTATTACTGCATCAGACCTAATGCTTCTTTGCAATTTCACCCTGTGTTCCAACTAAACATTCCCAGTGCCTTCAATAGATTTTCATATTGTATGACCTAAACGCTATTCATCATATTCCTTTGATTACTCTCCAACTCAGTATCAAGCTTCCTAAAATATGGCACCTACAATAAAGCATGATACTCTAGATGTGATTAAACCATGGCATCATGACTATCACCCCCTATAGTTCTGTATACATGATTATCGTTTCTCTGGGTCATCTTGCAGCTTAAGATGCATTAGCTTTTTGGTTTCTATGTTTTTAATTGACTCATATTTGGTTGTAGTCAAATTTTAAGAAAAAGAAACTTTTTCAGAGAAATTTTTCCTAGGCCCACTTATTACATATTTACTTAAGAAAATAGAGTATTGTAGTCATGGATCTACATCTAATGGACCTTATATGGATCATAAAACTGAGATCTAAAAAAGTTAAATAAATTTAATAAGGTTGCAAATGGTAGCACTAGAATGTAAACTTCATATCTAGAATTCTTTCTTCATGATCTTGATCTTTTGAACTTAAATATGTCTAGTCAATAAGAAGTTTTAAGTGCTTTCTTTGTGTGCTGAATACTAAGTATACAAAAAAAGGAAAAAATCCACTAGTCCCTGTCTTAAAAGATCTTTCATCCTAATAGGAGAGAAAGTATGCAAATAATTCTACGTAGAAAATAGATATAAGGTACAATAGAAGTAATCTCAGAGAGAAGGCACTAGCATTGAGGGGAATTGAAAAAGGAATCTTGCAGAAGGTAAAATTTATTTGATATTTGAAAGAAGACAGGGAAATAAAAAGGCAGAATCTAGGAAGGAGAACATTCAAGGCAGAGGGAACAGGCAGCATGAGGATACAAAAAAATAGAGACAAAAAATGTAGCATCATATTTGTGGAAGACCAGTAACCAATTATGTGGGGTCTGGGTCATGAAAAGTTTTGAATGCTAAATAGAAGAATTTATATTTATTCTTGGAGGTAATAAAGAGGCAATGGAAGTCATTTAGGAAGGGGATTATGGGGCTGTCCCTGTAATTTGGAAACATTGCTTTGATAGCTAAGAGGAGGAAGGAATAGAAGTAGAAAGACCAGATAGAATTCTATAGAACCCGAGTTGTGGCTGTAATGAGTGGGAAGAGAGGAGGTATATAAGAAATGTGATTGAAGATAGAAATGATAAATTTTGACAACATATAGGATGAGCATGGTGAAGAAGAGTCAATAAGCTTTTGTTTAATGTGCTATGTGCAAGGATTAGAAAGACCAAAGGCAATGGCTCCTTACAGGGAGTTCACAGTCTAATTGAGGAGACAACATGCAAAGAATTAAGTATAAATGAGATATATACAGGCAAATTTGATATAATCTACAGAAGGAAAGCACTAGGACCAAGAGGAAACAAAAAATGATTCTTATAGAAGGTAAGAGTTTAGGTGAGATTTGAAGAGAACCAGGGAAGTCAGAAGATAAATATGAGGAGGGAGAGAATTCTTGATATAATGGAAAGGTAAAGAAGATGCAGTTAGTAGATAGTGTCTTGTGGGAGGAAAAGCAAGGAGGCTAGAATCAATGAATCATCCAGTATGTGGAGCAGGTATGTGCAAAGGGATAAAAAGATTTGAAAGGGGAGGAGAGGGAACTAGGTTATGAAGAGCTTTGAATGACAGGGTTTTATATTTGATCTTGGACGTGAAAGGAAACCATTAGTAATTATTGAATAAAGCAAGAAGGAGTCAAAATTGACTTTAAGGTTGTAGGTCTGAGTGATTGGGGGCATGGTAGTGACATAGACAATAACATGGAAATTTTGAAGAGTGGTAGGACAGATGATGAGTTCAGTTTTAGACATGCTGAATTTAATATGTTTGTACGCCATCCAATTTGAGGTGCCTAATAGAAAGTTGGAGGTAGGAAACTGGAGGTCAGAAAAGAGATGAGAAACCAGGTTGCCAAGTTAAGAAGAGAGTGAGAGGAAAGGAAAGGCAGGCACTGACTGTAGATTTTAATTTCAAGAACTTTAGCTATAAAAGAGAGGAGAGATATGAGATGATGGCTAGTAGAAATGAAGTGAGAGCTTTTGGAAGATGATGTAGACTTGGGGATATTTCTAGGAAGCAGAGAAGCAGGTAAGTCACAGAGATAGATAGAAGATTAATGAGAGACAGAGGGGGATAATCCACTGAAGAAAATGCCATGAAATAGGGTCACATGCATTTCATTAGAGACAGGGGTGAAGGAGGATAGAGGGAGGCATGGGATTCAAGTGACATGAAATTAGGCATGGAGGAAAAAGGACCTTTATATGAATGATCTTAACTTTTTCCATAAAATGTGAGGTAATGTCCTCAGATGAGAAGGTTGGGATATAGAAAGCTATGGAAAGTTTACAAAAGGATGAACAGGTTTAGAAAAGTCATTGTGCTAAGCTGGCTAGTGAATTGATTTAGGCAGCAGGGTTTTCTTGCTGTAGTGAAGGCTCAGTTATTGTTATGTAACAAGTTTGTAATGTACTCAACATGCTTTTATGATTTTTCTCTTACTCCTTTCAATGACATGAGACTAGGAACAAAGGCAAGGGATTGTTTAAGTAATCCAAATTTAATGCTTGACAAAATATCATTAGCAATAGTATGAGGAGGCAAGAAAGTCAATGTCAAATAGATTAAAAAATGAGTTAAACCAGTTCATTATAGGGTCAAGATGGGGAAGAAAGGATAGTATCAGTTAGTATACGGTTAATGGCCAAGTAGACAACTGAGGGGTGAAGAGATTAGAGGTCCCAGTGAGGATGAAGAGAAGGAAGTCATAAGGTAGAAGAGGAAAAAGGAATGATGAAAAATTATGATCAGAAAGCAATTTAAGCATTCATGAACATGAAAGTGAAGCCCTTATGGGTGATAATAACATTAAAGGTGTGACCTTCTTTGTTTGTAACTCATATGGGATGGAGGAGTAGTTCATGGGAAGGTAGTAAAGTGAAAGATAATGCTTTACATTTATCTTTATTGTGTAAAATAGCAGTTTAAAGCCAATTATTTTAAACTTTCAAGAACTTTTTTGGTCCCAAATCATGTGATTCATGTTAGATATTCTACCAGGTTTTGTCATCTGCAAATGTAATAAAAATATCATTTACACCTTCAACTAGATCACCAATAAACATCTTACGACTGGGTCAGTTGGGCACTACAGTAAGGCTTTCCTGCCAAAATGATGTCATTTGACCAGTTTTGAATCCACTTCACTGAATGCTCATCTTGTTCACAATAGGGTTGTTGTTGTGTTTGTCCTTCATTGCCAAAGAAAACCATGCCATCAGAGAAATGATGACATAACTTTCACTTGACTTTGTTTTGAATGAGGGAGGGCTGTGCAAGGTCACCAGCCTCTCTTCTCTCCCAGAGCCATCTGAATCCAGTGGCCAGATATTCATCAGGACTACTGGAGATGACCCAGAGTGCACTGGGACACATTGGCCCCTTTAGGCCAAGGTCTATGCAAGTACTCACTTAGGATGAGGTAACGGCCATTCATTGAATAGGCCTGTTTAAGAGGTAGCCAGAGTGCAGCCCCTTTAATGAGACAAAGAAAAGAAAGACATCAGGCTGGGAGGGAAACAGCAACAGTTACTACTGACTCAGGTGAGTCCAGAAGAGAGCCTTTAGGCAGGGGCAAGGGCCCCATGGTGTTTGCTCTTCACAGTGTAGTAGATTGAAGGTGAAGGGAAGGGAAGGGAAGGGGAAGGAAGGGAAGGGAAGGGAAGGGGAGGGAAGGAACAGGGAGGGAAGGGAAGGCAAGGCAAGGCAAAGCAAGGAGTCAGTAAAACCCAAGTCAACTGGGCATCTTTTGGCCATCCAAATTTGCCTTCCTTTGGAGAGGAGAAGGAAGGTGAGGGGGAGACAGACAAGAGAGGAGAAGTTAAGTCTAGTCACAGGGTTATGTTGATCTTTTGTTGCCAAAGAAGACTATGCCATCAGAGAAATGATGACAGTGTTCACAATAATACCATGAGTGACTGTCAAATACCTTGCAAAAATTTATTTAAGCTCTATCAATAATATATTTTTGATCTACCAGTCAAGTAATTCTGTCAAAAAACGAAGTGAATGAATTCAGCATGACCTATTCTTAACTAAACCATACTGGCTTTTTGGGATTGTCTTCACTTTCTGATGTTCACTAACCCAATCTCTTTAATAACATAGTGTGGGATTTTGCCATGAATCAAAATAAAGTTACCTGTCCTACAATCTTGACATTTTTAAAAATAGAAACATTTGCCTTTCTCCAGTCCTATGGCATTCGCTTTGTGTTCCCCCTTTTTCAAAGGCCACTGAGGATGGCTTAGCAATCACATCATCCAGTGCTTTACCTGAGAATGTTGGTCACCTGAACCTAATGGCTTAATAATCAAATTATCTAAGGGCTTCTCAAAATTTTCAACTTATTCTAGGTTTCATTTATGTTCCTTTTTTTTTCCTCATCAAAAGATACCATTGGCAGAGAAAACAGAAGTAAAAGATGAGCAACTCTTCATTCATTCTGAGTTTTATCACTCTTTTCATGATTCTTATTTGTTTAGCATTCAATCTCTGTTATCTGATTCAGTTTACATCTTCTTTTTAAAATCTAAGTTGTTTAGTGAGTTCAATGCTTATATATGATCATCTTTCTGGACAGCACAGCATTTTCCTCTTTCTGAGAACTAAGTCTTCATAGATTCATTATGAAGCGCTGTCCATCACCTTGGGATGATGGAAAAATCTACCTATGCAGATTTTTAGTCTGAGAGACCCTATCCATCTTTATCCCAAATAGTTTGAAATCTGTTGTCCCCAGATCATCAATGCATTTTAAACTGCAGATTCTAGGATTAAGTAGTTACTTACTCCAGGATTCCCATCACTTTCACCCTAGCTACCAGTCTTTCCTTGTTGATGAAAATAAGAGAAAACAGTGATCCAGTTATATTTGGCATAAATATAAACTCTCTTTATGGACAAGAACCCTCCCTTGACTCCCTGCTTCCAAAGGCCTTTTCCTGAAGCCTTTTTCAGTCTGAGATGGCTAGTGGAATAAGACTTCTTTCACCTCTTGCTCTTCAGAACCTTCTCCAACAGAGATGTAACATATCAGCTTTCTAAACTGATTCCTATACCTGCTCCTGCCCCTGCCTGCAGTGATATGGCCATCTTGGGATTCAGTAGAATTAGTCTTTAAAAGAGGATCTTGAAATTTCTAATCATCTGCCTCCATCAATTGGACTTCCTCTCATTCACTGATACTCTGCCCAAACCCATTCCTTAATAGCTAGCCTAGTGCCACTATCATTTTATCTTCCCATCCCAATGATTCTAAATCCCTGGATTCTTGGATACTAATACCAACTGCTCCCTCAACCACCTCTATCCCTCTAATGTCCTCCTCCAGGTATATCTACCTTTTTCACTATTCTTGCAGAATGTAAGCTTTATAATAAATAGATTTTCATTCATCTTAAAGATTTTGCTCAACACAGCATATATTTATTAAGCACCTATTAGGTATTCAGGCCATGTGCTGAGCACTGATAAACAAAGAAAGGCAATGAACAATCCTTAATCTCAAGAAGCTTATAGTCTAATGAGGAGACAACATGAAAACAATTATGTACATTCAGGTACAAGATAAATTGGAGATAATCTGAGGAAAGATATTAAGGGGGACAAGAAAGGTTTGTTTGTTTGGGTTTTTTTTTTTGCAGAAGGTGGGATTTTAGTCCAGACCTGAAGGAAATCAAGATATGGGAGAATTTCAGACATGGGATACAGGAAAGAAAAATACATGGGGTCAGAATATGGAGTATTGTGTTTAAAGAACTACAAGTAAATAAGTGTTGTTGCATCAGAGTGAATTAAAGGAAATAAATTTAAGAAGACTGTAAAGATAGTAGAAAGCCAGATTCCTAAGGGTTTTGAATGCAAGATGATTTTATATTTCATCATAGAGGTTATAGGGAACCACCAGAGTTTATTAAATAAAGAGAAACATGATCAGGCCTGTACTCGAGGAAGATCACGTTGACCACTGAGTGTAGGTTGGACTAAGGTGGGAGAAATGTGAGGCCTAGAGACCAACTAGAATGTTATTACAGTAGTACAGGTGTAAGGTGATAAGGACCTGAACCAGGGTGGTGGCAGTGTCAGAGGAGAGAATAAAATGCATATAAGAGATGATACAGAGGTAGAATTAAAAGAATTTTGGTAAATAATTGCATATAGGAGAGTGAGAGAGTGAGGATAACAAGAATAGCATCTAGGTTGCTAATCTGAGTAGCAGGGAGGAACATCACAGTAATGTGATGTTTGGAAGAGGGAGGTAATGAATTCAGTTTGATATAAGTTGTGTTTAGGGTATCTATGGGACAACTAATTAAAGATACACATTAAGTAGTTAGAGATATGAGACTAGAAGTCATTTCTCATTCCTTATACTTTTTGCCATTCCCTCTCTCCTGATGATACCCTTTCCCTTGATAATCTTTCTAGCAATAGCTACAATTTTTCTTATATTTTCCTTTCCTGCTCTCTATCTGGTCATGGCAGAAAAGTTAGAATACTTCTTGATCCTCAATACCACTTCCAGACTTTCCATCTGTCATCAAAACTTATCAGTCTCTACTCCATTGAGGTTAAAATTCCAGTATATTTTCCCTCATTCCTCAATAAGTTCATTGCTTGACTCAGAGTCTTTCCTTCCACTTCCACTTCTGCCCTCATAATAGGGGGCAGCCAAATGAACATCGATGCTTCTTCAAACATTCTAACCTCTCCGTTTCTCAGTGTGCTCAGTTCTACCACACTCTCTTCCATGCCACTGTAGCTATACCTGGAGCTATACCTGGATTTGATCATTACACACGTGTTCCATTTCTATGTTCATGAATGACAAAATTCCCTCATCTGATCATAATCTTTTATCATTCAGTCTTTCTCTGTACCTTATAATAATTGAGCTTGTTCTTCATGCTCACCAGGGACTCTATTCATTCTACCCTTCACTTCTTTCCCTATCCATCACCTCTGAAATGGCCATACTTTCTTCTCTTCTTACTTATATAGATACCTTTTGGCAAACCAATTCTACTTTATTTTTTGCTCTCTAATTCCTTGACTCCTTGTCTCACCAATATCAAGCCTTGCTAAAATCCAACTCTGGATTATTCCTACCAATTGACTCCTTTAGTCTTATTTACATGCCACAGGAAAGAGTTGAAAAAAATATCAAAATTGTGCTGCATGTGGGGAAAGGGACAAAATTAGGGGGGCATTGATAGAATGGAGGTTACACTGGGGGAGATAAAAGACAGAAGCAAAACCCTTTTGAAAATTAACAGAATGAAAGGAGGAGAGAGGGAGGGAGGGAGGGAGGAAAAGAGAGAAGATAAGCAAGGAAAAAGGTAGTATGAAGGGAATACATAATAGTAATTGTGAAAAAAAATTATAGAAATAGAATGATAAAGACCTCACTTCTCCAATATATAAAGAACTGAGTCAAATTTAAAGAAATAAGAACCATTCCTCAGTTGATGAATGATAAAATGATATGAACAGTTTTCAGTTGAAGTAATCAAAGCTATCAATAGCCAAATTAAAAAAAAGACTCAATGAATATTGATTACATAAATGAAAATTAAAACAACTCTGAGTTGCTGCCCCACTCCTACCAGATTATCTAATATGACAGAAAAGGAAAATGACAAATGTTGGAGGGGTTGTGGGAATATGAAGATACTAATACACTGTTCGTGCAGTTGTACAGTGATTCGACCATTCTCAAGAGCAATTTGTAACTATGCCCAAAGGCCTATAAAATCATGCCCTTTGACCGAGTAATACTAGGTTTGTATACCAAAGAGATAAAAAAACAAAAAAGAGGACTTAAGTGTACAAGAAACATTTATTATAGCTCTTTTTGTGAGGACAAAGAATTGAAAATTGAGAGGAATGCTCATAATTGGAGAATGATTGTGTATTTTATTGTGTTGGAATGCTACTCTGCTGTAAGAAATAAGGAGCAGGATGCTCTCCAACAAACCTGTAAAGATATAAATGAACTGATGCAAAATGAAATGAGCAGAGCCAGAAGAACACTGTACATAGTAACAGCAATATTGGATAATGATCAACTGTTAATGACAGCTATTCTTGGCAATACAATGATCCTACATAGTTCCAAAGGAGTTATGTTGAAAAATTCTATCCATCTCCAAAAAATGAATTGATGGAAACCAAATGTAGATTGAAGTGTACTTTTTAAAATTTTCTCCCTTTTTTATCTTTTGCAAATAGTATTTTATTTTTCCCAATTACATATCAAGAAAATTTTGTAGGGTCTGCTTTTACAAGATTTTGAGTTCCAAATTTTTCTCCTTCTTCTTCCTAAGATGGAATGCAATTTGGTATGGCTTATGTATGTGCTGTCATGTAAAACATATTTGCATATTAGTCACTAGTATGAAAGAAGAAACATATCAAAAGGGAAAAAAACATGAGAAAAAATAAAGTGAAAAAAGTGTAATTCAATCTGCATTCATACTCTGTCAGTTCTTTCTTTGGAGATGGATAGCATTTTCCTTCATGGGTCCTTTTTACTAGCTTGGATCACTGTGGAGCTGAGAAGAGCTAAATCACTCATAGCTGATCATCACACAGTAATATTGCTGATACTGTGAACAATGCTTTTCTGGTTCTGCTTATTTCACTTTGCATCAGTTTGTATAAGTCTTTCTAGGTTTCTCTGAAATCTGCCTATTCATCATTTTTTATTGCACAATTATTCAGCCATTTCCCAACTGATGGGCAACCCCCCAATTTCAAATATTTTGCCACCACCAAAAGGACTACTATAAATTTTTTTTTGTTTTGCACATGTAAGTCCCTTTCCACTTTTGATGCTGTCTTTGGGATACAGACTTAATAGCAGCATTATTGAATCAAAGGGTATGCGGTTTGCTCCTCTTTGCACATAGTTCCAAATTGCTCTCCAGAATGATTGAATCAATTCACAACAAATTCACAACTCCACCAACAGTGCATTAGTATCTCAAATTTCCCCACATGCTCTCCAAGATTTCGCCTTTTCTTTTTTCATATTAGCTGATCTGATAGGTGTGAAGTGGTATCTCAGAGTTAATTTAATCTTCACTTCTCTAATCAAAAGTGATTTATAGCATTTCTTTATCTACCTATAGAGAGCTTTGATTTCTTCATCTGAAAACTGCCTGTTGATATTCTTTGACCATTTGTCAATTGGAGAATGGTTTGTGTTCTTATAAATTTGAATCAGTTCTCTATATATTTAAAAAATGACACCTTTATCAGAAAAACTTGCTAAAAAGATTGTTTTCCAGCTTTCTGATTTTCTTCTACTCTTGATTGCATTGATCTTGTTTGTGCAAAAACTATTTACTTTAATATAACCGACATTATCTATTCTGTATTTTGTAATGCTGTCTCTTTTTTGGTCATTAACCTGTAATACACTTAGTTTCTCACTTAAAAATTTTGATGCCATACCACTTAGTGAACATATGTTTAGTATTTATGTTACTTCATTGTCCATCATACATTTTAGCAAGATGAAGTTTTCTTTCTTATCTCTTTTAATGAGATCCAGTTTTGCTTTTGCTTTGTCTGAGATCATGAGATCTACCTTCCTTTTACTTTACTTCAGCTAAAGCATAATAGATTCTGCTCCAAACCCTTACCTTTACTCTATGTGTCTCTCTGCTTCAAGTGTGTTTCTTCTAAGGAACACATTGGAGAATTCTGGCTATTGATTCATTCTACTATCCATTTCTTTTATGGGAGATTTTAGCCTAATGTACATTCATAGTTATGAATACTAAATATTTATTTCCCTACATCCTATTTTTTCCCCCTGTTTACCCTCTCTCTTCTTTCACCTTTCTCTACTTGATAGTGTTTTGCTTCTTTCTCCCACATCCCTTGGTCTTCTCCCTCTACTCTCAGGCCCCTCCCATGTCCTTGTCTTACTTAATATCTTCCTAAAACTATTTTCCTTTCTGGTAAGATGATTTCTAAATTCAACTGATTGTGTTTATCTTTCCCTCTTTCAGTCAATACTGATGACAATAAGGTCCAAGCAATGTCCATCTCCTACCCTCCTATTTTCTCCTCCAATGTAATAGGCCTTTTGCAAATCTTAATATTAGATATTTTACCCCATTTTGCTTCTCCATTCCTTCTGTACCAAGTGTACTCATTTTTATCATCCTTTAATGATTTATGTCACTCCCTCAAATTCACTTTGTACCCATACCTTCTGTCTATGTATATTCCTTCTGGCTGTACTATTATTGAGACATTTTTTTTAAAACTGCAAATATTGTGATGTCCAGGAGCCAAGATGGTGGAGTAAGCAGTAAGTCATTTGCATTCTCCATTATAGACCTTAAAAAAAAATCAGAAAATATTGTCCTAGGAAAAATCCTGGAACAGTGGCACCAGCAGAAAGACAGCATCCAGCACTATTTTAGCTCATGAGGTGAGGGGAATTAAGAGAAAATGACCCTCTTGCTGTGGCTGAAGGGGAACAGTACAGAATGGGAGGTGTCCCAGGAAGCAAGCCACCTCACCAAACCAGCAAGAGATCCTGAGTCACAAGGTGGTGAATTGGGAAAGCACTGACACCAAAACCCTCATGTACCATTGCACAGAGAGGGGAACTGGCAGACACCAGCATGGAGAACCACTTGCCCAGTGGATGACATCTACCAGCATATTTACCCATGTTCTAGCACAGCCCCTGGTAAGAAAGTGACCTCCAGTGGTCAGACCACCACCCCACCTCCATACTCAACTCCATGAACTTCAATGTTAACCTGAGGAAACACAGAAAAACTCCACCTGGCCTTGGAACATACCAGCCACCACAATCAGATCCAGCACAGCACCAGGTAAGCTACAACCTCTACAGCTGGAGGTTACCAGACCTTGAGGCCCTAGTGCACAAAGTCAGTAACCAGGTCCTTAGCCCCCAGAAGAAGTATGGGACTGTGCCCCCTGTGCCCCAGAAATAGAGATCAACTTTAAAAGCCAGGAATAAGGCAAACACTATGGGCAAGAAGCAACACAGAAAAATGAATACCATAGATTCTTACTATGGAGACAGGAAAGGTCAAAATAAAAATTCAGAATAAGACAACATTGTCACCGTAGCTGCACCTGAAATCTCAAAGGGGAATATGAACTTGTCTCAAGCCCAAAAAGTTTTCTTGGAAGATTTCAAGAAGGATTTTAAAAGTCAAATAAAAAAGGTAGGAGAAAAATGGAAGAATTTTTTAAAAACTGCAATTGACAAAATGGAAAAAAATCACTGAAGAAAACAACTACTTAAAAAATAGAATTGTTCAAATGTAAAAGAAGTACAAATGCTAACTGAAAAAAACAATTCATCAAAAATTAGAATTTGGAAAGTGGAAACTAATGACTCTATGAAACATCAGGAATCAGTCAAACAAAATCAAAACCATGAAAAACAGAAGAAAACATAAAATTACTCATTAGAAAAAATAACTGACCTGGAGAGTATATCCAGGAGAGATAATTTAAGAATTATTGGTCTACTAGAAATTCATGATGGAACAAAATGATCCTGGACAGCACCTTCCAAAAAAATCATCAAGGAAAACTTCCATGAGATCCTGGAACCAGAGGGTAAAATAGTCAAAGGAATACACCAATCATCTCCTTAAAGAGATCTTAAATTGAAAATGCCAAGGAATATTATAGCCAAATCCCAGAATTATCAGGTCAGGGAGAAAACATTGCAAGCAGTCACAAAGAAACAGTTCATATATCATGGAACCACAGTCAGGGTTATACAGGCCATTGCAACTTCTACATTAAAACATTGGAGGGCTGGGGAATATGATATACCTAGAGCATAAGAGCTTGAATTATAACCCAACAAAATTGAGCATAATCTTTCAGGCAAGAAGATGCATATTCAATGAAATAGGGGAATTACAAACTTTCCTGTTGGAAAGACCAGAGCTCAACCAAAAATTGGATCTTCAAATACAATATTCAAGAGACATGTCAAAGGATCCAGTCAAATGTTCTTGTTTCATCAGGATCTTCCACTACATTTCTCACATCAGTACACTTCTCTCTATTCGAAGAGCCTTATCCTAGTTTAGATTCTCATTGTCATTGGGGTTCTCTTTCCTGAGATGATCAAAGGATTCTTTCAATGTTTATTTTGCCCTCTGATTCTATGATATTGGGGCACTTTTTCCTTGGTAATTTCTTGAAAGATGCTGTCCAAGTCCTCCTTTTGATTATGGCTTTCTGGTAGTGCAGTGATTCCGACATGGTCTCTCTTGTATGTATTTTTTAGTCAGTTGTTTTTCCAAGGAGATATTTTACATTTTCTTCCTTTTTTTTCATTCTTTTGAGTTTGTTTGATTGATTCTTGATGTTTCATAAAGCCATTAGTTTCCAAATGCCCAATTATAAGGCTTAAAAAGTTGTTTTTCCCAGTTAGCTATAGTATTTGCTTTTCATTTGGCCAATTCTATTTCCTATGCAGTTGTTTTCTTTTTCCAAGCTTTTGATTCTTTCTTTTAAAAATTCCTTTATGTCACTCTCCTTTCTTTTCTCAATTATTCTCTTACCTCTCTTATATGATTTTTTAATATTTATTTAATGATTTTTAGTTTTCAACATTCATTTCCACAAAATTTTGAGTTCCAAATTTTCTCCCCATCTCTCCCCTCTGCCACCTCATAACATCTTGCATTCTGATTATCCCTTCCCTCAATATGCCCTCCCTTCTATCGCACCCCTTCCTTTCCTTATTCCCATCTTCACTCTGTTCTTGTAAGGCAAAATAGATTTCTCTACCCTGTTACCTGTATTTCTTATTTCCCAGTTGTATGAAAAAGCAATTCTCAACATTTGTTCCTACAACTTTGAGTTCCAACTTCTTTCCCTTCCTACCTCCCCACCCATCCCCATTGAGAAGGCAAGCAATTCAATATAGGCTATATATGTGAAATTTTGCAAAAGACTTCCATAATAGTCACGTTAGGTAAGACTATATTTCCCTCCATCTTATCCCATCCCCCATCTATTCTATTCTCTCATTTGCCCTTATCACTCTCCAAACGTGTTTACTTCTAATTATTCCCTCCTCCCATTTGCCCTCCCTTCTAAAAATCCCTACCCAACTTGTCCCCTTCTCCCCTACTTTCCTGTAGTGTGAGACATATTTTCATACCAAAGTGAGTGAGCCTGTTATTCCCTCCTTAAGCCAAATGTGAAGAGAGTAAGCTTCACTTTTTTCCTCTCACCTCCTCCCTATTCTCCTCCATTGAAAAATTTTTTCTTGCCTCTTTTATGAGAGATAATTTGCCCCATTCCATTTCTCCTTTTCTCCTCCCAATATATTCCTCTCTCACCACTTAATATTATTTTTTAGATATTATTCCTTCTTATTCAGCACACCCTTTGGTCTCTGTCTATAAATATCTGCGTGTATGTGAGTATAATCCCTCCAACTATGCAAATACTGAGAAAATTCTCAAAAGGTACAAATATCTTTCCATGTAGGAGTACAAATAGTTCAACTTTAACAAATCCTTTATGATTTTTCTTTCCTTTTCATGCTTCTTTTGATTCTTGTGTTTAAAAGTCAAATATTATATTCAGTTCTGGTCTTTTCATCAAGAATACTTGAAAGACCTCTATTTCACTGAATGACCATTTTTCCCCCTGAAGAATTATACTCAGTTTTGCTGGGTAAGTGATTCTTGGTTTTAATTCTAGTTCCTTTGACTTCTGTAATATCATATTCTAAGCCTTTTGATCCCTTAATTTAGAAGATGCTAGATCTTGTACTATCCTGATTGTATTACCACAGTACTCGAATTATTTCTTTCTAGCTGCTTGCAATATTTTCTCCTTGACCTAGGAACTCTGAAATTTGGCCACAGTATTGTTAGGAGTTTCTCTTTTCGGGTCTCTTTCAGGAGGTGATTGGTAGATTCTTTCAATATTTATTTTGCCCTCTGGTTCTAGAATATCAGGGCAGTTTTCCTTGATAACTTCATGGAAGATAATGTCTAGGCTCTTTTTTTATCATAGCTTTCAGGCAGTCCCATAATTTTTAGATTGTTTCTCCTAGATCTATTTTCCAGGTCAGTTGCTTTTCCAGTGAGATTTTTCACATTGTCTTCTTTTTGTTTTTTTTCAAACTTTTAGTTTTGTTTTCTAACTGCTTACTATATCTCATAGTCATTCATTTCCCTGAACTCAATTCTCTCTTTCAATAAATTATTTTGTTCAGTGAGCTTTTGAACTTTCTCCTCCATTTCGCTAATTCTACTTTTTAAAACCTCCTTCTCCTCATTGGCTTTTTGGACTTCTTTTTCCAAGTGAGTTAGCCTCTTTATAAAGCTGTTATTTTCCTCAGCATTTTTTTGGTTCTCCTTCATTAAACTACTAACTCGTTTTTCAAGCTTTTCTGTTGCCTGAGTCTAGTTTAAGTTCCCTTTGGAAGATCTGGAGGCAGGTGCCTTGACTTCTTCTGACATTATACCTTGCTCTTCCTCACCCAGAAGGATGGGGGGAGACGTATGTTCCCTAAGAAAGTAACCTTCTATAGTCTTATTTTTTTTCTCTTTTTTTGGGCATTATCCCAGCCATTTATTTGACTTATGAGTTTCATCTCCACAACCACCTTGCCTCCAGTTCCACCAAGCCAGTACTGGGGGCTGAGATTCAAATGAGTTGGTCCAATCTCTCATGGGCTTTGGGCAGGGGCAGGGCTGCTATTCAGTGTGAGATTAAGATCAACTTCTCAGATCGGGGCAGGGCCACTACACAGGGGTCAGGTCTCTCAGGTGCTTTATGATGAGACCTTCAACCATGGATGTGGGCTACTGCCTGCCTTGGAAGCCCCTGTCTACTGCTGCCTCCACTGCTTCCCCCTGAGGAGGCCTGAGTTTTCAGTCAACCGAAAAAACCCTCTCATTGACCTTTAGCGTCTGTGGGTTGAGGGATGAGTGCTGTTGCTGGATATTCTGTCCCCGAAACATGCTCAGTCCTGCTCCTCCCAGTGCTGCCCAGTCAAGGTTGGGCTGGACTCTGCTCCATGTCCAGTGTGACAGACCTTTCCTGTTGGTCTTTCAGGTCATTCTGGATTAGAAATCTCCTCCACTCCATTGTTCTGTGGCTTCTTCTGCTCTAGAATTTGTTGAGAGTCCTTCTTTACAGTTATTTTATGGAATGTGGGGTAAGAGCCAGTGTATGTGCATCTTTCTACTCTGTCATCTTAGCTCTACCCCCTCTAATTTTTAAAGAATTCTTTTCTTCAGTGAACTTTTGATCTTCCTTTTCTATTTGCGTGATTCTGCTTTTTAAAGTATTCTCCTCATTGACATTCAGGACCTCTTTTGCCTATCGAGTTAGGCAATTTTTTAAAGGTGTTATTTTCTTCAGCAATTTTTTTTTTGGGGGGGGGGTCTCCTTTAGCAAGCTATTGACCTACTTTTCATGATTTTCTTGCATCTCTCTCAATTTTCTTCCCAATTTTTCCTCCATCTCTCTTATTTGATATTCAAAATCCTTTTTCAGCTCTTCCATGGCCTGAGACCATTGTATCTTTATTTTGGAGGTTTTGGATGCAGAAGTCTTGCTTTTCTCTCACGTTATGTATTGTTCTTCCTCATCTGAAAAAATGGAAGAAAATACCTAACCACCAAGAAAGTGACCTTCTATAGTCTTATTTTTTCCCCTTTTTTGGGCATTTTCCCAGCCTGTTATTTAAATTTTGAGTCCTTTCTCAAGAGTGGGGTATACTCTGGGGACCTGTAAGTTCTCAGTTCCTCCAAGGTGGCACAATCAAGGAGAGTAAACTTCTCTCCTGGCCTGTGTTCTGATCTAAGAGCAACCAAAAACTTTTCTGCCCAGAATCTGAGAGTAGAATTCCCTCTCCAATACAACCTCCAGTTCTGCCACACCAGAGGACATCCTCACCTCAGGACTATACTCAGGGATGAGACCCACCTAGATCAGTGGCTCAGTTACCCCAGGGCTTTAGACATGGAGCTCCCTGGGTCAGCTCTGGACTGAGATTCAGATCAGCTGCTCTGTTCCCTTAGGGACTTTAGGCACAGGGCTCCAAAGATGGATGTTGCCTGTGCTGTGACTGCTACAGGTGGTTCAGACCACGTTCCCTTCTTCTGGGTGAAGGAGCTTTCTCACTGACCTTTGAAGCACTCTGTGGCATTTGCGGGCTGAGCAATCTAGGAACTGCTGCTGCTGGTGACTCTCTGAAGCCTGTTCTAAGTCTTGTCCCAGCCATGCCATGTGACCCACTCTGGGCTGGGCTTCACTACTCTCCTGGTACAATAGACCTTTCCTGTCGGCCTTCCAAGCTGTCTTGAGCTGGAAATCTCTTTCGTTCTGTCCTTTTGTACCTTCAGTTGCTCTAGAATCTGCTTAGAGTCATTTGTATAGGTATTTTATTGGCTATGTGGGGGAGCTTCTACAGGTCCATCTTCCTACTCCGCCATCTTGTCTTCACACATTCCATATGATTTTTAAGCTCCTTTTGGAGTTCTTCTAAGAATTTTTTGTAGGCTTGGGACCACTTCCTGTTTTTCATGAGATTCTTGTCCACTGGTGTTTAGACATTGTTTTCTTCTTCTGAGTTTGTGATTTGGTCTTCCTCATCATGACAATAATTTTCTATCATCAAGTACTATTGTTTTTGTTATTTTTTGCTTATCTTTTTGCTTTTTGAGTTTTTCCTTTCTTTTGAGCTCTTGCTCCTAGGGTGACAGGGACACTGTCTCAGGTTTTTGGTTCCAGGGGCTGCAGACCCTGACTGTTTACCTGGTGCTGTAGTGATGTTGCTCTGAGGTCCAAAGGAGACCCTCACATCTGGTGCTTCCCTGAGGGAATGCGTGGGTGAGTGGCTGGTGCTGCTGTAGGTTGTAGGGGTCTGGCAGCTTACCTAATACTGAGCCAAGGTCATAGTGGTTGTTTCTGGCATGTGTTGAGGCCTATGGTGTGTTTACTTTTTTCCCTAGGCTTGCACTGAAGCATGTAGAATTTTGGCCCCTGGAAGACACCTGTTTGCCTGTATCTTTGCTGAAGCTAATGGTGATTCTTGCATCTGGAGTCTGCTGGTTCCCCAAGCTCTATTAAGACACATGGTATTGGGGGGTCTTTGCCAACTTTACCCTACTGTGACTCATGATCTCCCTCTGTTCTGCTGAAGTGAGACTTACTGCTGACTTGCTGGGATGCTTTCTGTCCTGGGCTGTGCTCTCCTTTTACCTGAGTGAAATAGACCTTTCTGGTTGATCTTAAAAGTTTCTTAGGATGAAAGACTTTTTCACCCCATGTTTTTGCTGGTACTGCTGTTCCAATATTTTATTTGAGGTGGTATTTTATCATTATTTGGAGGTAAACATGGCAAAGTTACTTATTGCTTATTCAACCACCTTGGATCCTAGAAGTCTTGGTTTTTTGTTTTTATTCTTAGTTTGTGTTGTTTTTCACAACATGATTAGCTTGTATTTTATATGACTACACATGTATAACCTATATCCCTATGTCAAATTGCTTGCTTTCTCAATAAAGGAGGAACAGGAAACAGGGAGGGAGTTAATTTGGAACTAACTTTTTTTACAAAATGAATGTTAAAAATTGTTTTTACATGTGATTGAGGAAAAATAAAAGAATTAAATGTTTTTAATGTGCTGAATGTTTTCACTCTTTATTTGTCATCTAATCTTAACTGGGCACTCACTGTAGCAAGGCAATTCTGTTTCTCACTATAAAAGGAATGAGGCTGGGTACCATAAAGTCTCTCTGCTACCTTCCTTTTCATCTCATATCACTCAGAAATCTTTGCCCTATTGTCCCCTCATTCACTTCTACCTCCAGTAAAAGAGGTGACTCTTCTCTTTGCCAAAGTCAATCTCTTTGTACGTTTGGGACCCCATTCCATCCCATCTTCTTCAGTGCATTGCTCATACACTCATCCTCCCCCACTTTCTTTTAGACTTAACCTCTTTTTATCTAGGAAAGCAGAGCACCACAGAATTAATGCTTTTGAACTGTGGTGCTGGTGAAGACTTTTGAAAGTCTGTTGGACAGCAAGGAGATCAAACCAGTCAATACTTAAAGAAATTAATTCAAGCTATTCATTGGAAGGTCAAATACTGAAGCTTACATACTTTAGTCAAATAATAAGAAGAGGGGACTCATTGGAAAAGAACCTGATGTTGGGAAAGATTGAAGGAAAAATGAAAAAGGAATGGCAGAGGATGGAATGGATAAATATTATGATGGTAGTGTCAACTCCAACAATAAATGACCAAAGCATTACAGAGGTTATATGACCTCTGGTAATTCTTAAAATACCAAAGAGCTCATACATGTTATCATAACCATGGTTAACTCTGAAATAAAATAAAATAATAACAAAATAAATCCAAAGAACTAGCAGAGGTCATAATAAAAAAACCTGTCTTTATTCTGTTGGAGAAAAGAAACTAAACAGATGACAGGGACTCCTCTAATACCAAGGAGACTTTTAGTGTGAGAAATCTCAATACATATACCAATGTCTATGCAGTGAGCTATAGTAGCCCTGACTGTAATGGCAATTTAAATGGGGAGGTATTTCTCATTCATTAATAGACCCATGTGATCTGTGTGGGTCACATGGAAGCCTGAGTCACATGAATCTGAGTCACATGGAGCTTGTGGTGGGAGGAGTTTGCTGAATGGGTGGAATAGGAAGGGTGGAACAGGAAGAGATGGAACTAGAACACAGCTGAGAGGAAACTGGTCAGAGTCTAGTCAGAGCTAGGAAGGATGCAAGCAAATAAGCAGCGGGCTACTATGATTGAAAGAGCTTGTCTGTGATTTGCTTAAAGAAATCTGCTTGTGATTTGTTTAGTGGAGCTGGTTTGTGGGAAGCCTAGCAGGAGTGAGGCTGGGGGATGGTGTTGTTCTTTGTGTTATTATTGTTTTTAGATTTTTGTGACTAAGATGGATTTGACTTTCTGATATGTGAATAAATGTCTTGGTTCTGTTTTCCATGTGGAGAGTCCATTGTATTTCGTGATTCAGAATTACATTGGGATATTCATGGCTGCAATAGTCACTGTGAATATTTCATTGGAACTACACTGACAATGAGGGGTAACAGCAACAATGAGACAAGTTTGATTCATAGCAGTGCTTCATTCCTAGTTCATGGACATTGCACAGCTTGACGACTGCCTAGCGCTGGTGTGAAAAAATTCTGGAATTTTGCCGAGTTTATCTAAAGGGTAAGTACAAAAGGTTGTTGTTATGCCAAGTTCAGGGCACAGCTTATTTGTTGGGCCTTAGTTCTGGAAAACAGGGTGTCTCCTAGTAGTAAAAAGAGGGGTGTGACCTTGGCATGGAGATCAGGAGAGAAGTAATGAATGTGGCCTTGGACAGACTTTGAGAGATAGTAGAGGGTGGAAAGGCCTGGTATGCTATGGCTCATAGGATCATGAAGAATTGATCACAACTGAACAACCACACAATCTACTTGCTCCTTCCCTGTTGCCTACAAACATGGCCAAGTCTCTCTTACTCATTAAAAACTATCATTTGGTCCTACTATCTGCACAAGTCATCAGCTTGTATCTCTTCTCTTCTCTTAAAACCTCCTTGGAAAGCTCACTCCTTTCTAAACCTTCTATTATCTGACTTCTGTTCTCATCCTTCAACCTAAATTGCTCTCTCCAAAGTTGTCATTGCTGTTAATTGCTAAATATAATCATCTTTTTCACGGTTCTCACCTTTCTTGACCTCTCTATAGCCATTCTTTTCTCTATGGGCATTCCTATCTGACTACTATTATTACATCAACATCATGACTTTCCCCACTGCAGTTTCTGTATGTTGGAGGTTGGCATAAGAAATTAAATAGGAATTCTTTTGACGTTTTCAAGAAGCTGCAGATGACATGTTAAGGTCATCAGATAACCCAGAGCCTATGACCAAACACTTAACTGAGCTTTTACAATATGGTATTTGAAAAAACCCATAAAAGAAAAAAAAATCAGACTTCTTCTCTGTTATGAAGGGAGAGCCAAAATATTTTTCTCAGATTTTTCAGATCACAGAGTCACCATGCCCTTAACCCTGTAATTTGGAAGGGATAACTGAAGTTCTTAGTCTTGTTTTCTAGTTCTTTACCTATGTCATACCATAAATACTGCCCAAAGTTTTATACTGGGCCATCTTCTACTGAACTTCTTTATTTGACCTCACTAAGTGATATCATCAACTTCAGTTGGTTCAACTATCATCTCTAAGTAGATGATCCTCAGCTCTATATTTCTGGTCCTAGTCTCTTTTCTAAGCTCTAGTCTAAAGAACTATCATGAAACATCTTTTGGATATTTCAAATGGAACATCCTGGAGGCATCTCAAACTCAACTTGTCCAAACTAGAACTCATACCTTCCTCCCCAAACTCTTTCTTATTTCCAGCTTCCATATTACTGGCACTACTATTCTCCCAGGTTGACAACTTCCTCACATCCTTGATTCCGAACTTTTACTCATTCCATTTACCATCCTATTCTTTCCAAATCTTGTTATTTCAAGCATGAGAGTATTTCTCATATATATTCTCTTCCCTCTACTTATATACCTTACTGCAGGCCCTGATCACCTCTCTCTTTGACCCTTGCAATAGTCTTTTCATTGTAATCTCCACCTCCTCTCTTCACTATAATCCTTCCTCTACTTAGCTATTAAAAGGATTGTCCTAAAGGTTAGCTTGGCTCATATCATTTCTCCTCTTCCAAATAAACTTCAGTGGCTCCCTATTACTTCTCTGATCAAATATAAAGCTGTCCATTTGGCATTTCAGACTCTTTATAACATGACTCCTTCCTATATTTCTAGTCAACTTATACTTTACTTTCTTTTTACTATCTCTGTGATTCACCTTAATGAGACAATTCCTGTCCTTTCTCTTTTCCTTTGCACTAACTGTTCCAAGACCTGAAATGCTTTTCCTCCTCATCCATACCACTTAGTCTTCCAGATTTACTTCAAGACTCAATCCAAATCCTACCTTTTGTGTACATGCATACACATGTATCTATGCATATATGTATGCACACAAACATCTACATGAACAGACACATGTGCACATAAACATATGTATCCATGCATGTATTCTATATATGCCTGGTTCATACGTAGTTATTTGCATGTCCTCTCCCTCCTCAGAAAATGAGCTGCTTCAGGGCAGTTTTTTTGCCTTTCTTTGTATCTCCAGTACTTAACATAGTAAATCCTTATTTTATGCTTGTGGATCAATTAATTGAGAAGTGAAATTCTACTCTGATTGCTACTATTTCATGCCTTTGAACCAGGATTATCATTTATTTCTTGACCTCCTAAATTACGTGTTACTCACTTACTTTTAACTAGCATTTTATATGTCAGGTTTTAGAAAATGTCACATGTATTCTTTTCAATTTAGGAGGAACAAAAAAGGAAATCTACTAATTTTTAATGTCTATAATGGTGTCCACAACCTGAAATAAAAGTTGAAGCACTGTGATTAAGCTTACTTTAGATAATAGACATGAGTGAAATAATTTTTTTAAATTTATTCACTTTTATTAGAAAAAATAACTTTTTAGATTACATTGAAAAGTGAATATGGACCATAACAGGGCAACGCTGCAATAAAGGAAGGAAATCAATATGCCTCAGCAATACTTAAGAAATATTTTTCATCTCAGCAAATGGTCTTAGGAACACTTTTGCTATTTTGAAATCCAACCCAAGCACTTGTGCAAAGATGACCTTTTTTATGTTACATTTTTGTGGAGAACTATATATATAGCTAAATGCAATGTCCTAACATAAAGGGGGGAAATGAAATCTAGAGAAAATGGTTTCTCTTGATGTTCCACCAAAAAACACACAGTGAGGACCAAAGAAGAGTGCAAACTTGGCCCAGTATACCACTCTGATTGAAATATCATTATGTAGAGGATTCTAGACATTTGCATTATCTGCAGATTATTTTAAAAAATATATATTCTCTTTCTTTTATTTTTAAGAATTATGTTCTAACTCCTTGACTTTCCATGCATAAAAGAGGTGTAAAGAAAAGATCTTTGAATTTAGGAAAAGTTAGATTTCCTTTAAAGAAAAAAGAATACCATTTCAGCTTGATATTATTTTAGTATTTACCACTCTGTATTGTCTTAGACATCATCTTGGCAAAGGGTTCCTAAACAACTGCCACTTTTAGCACTGCTGCCAAAAGGCCCCCTTTCACAATAAAGCATGCTGTGCTTTGGCAGGAAATCAATAAAGTGAAAATCTGTTCTCATCATCCATACATTTACCATCACAATCAACAATCAAAGGCAAGACCTGGGTTCTTTATCCACAGGCTCCAGCCTCCCAATTTTCTGCTATGAAAGGCAGCATAAATTAGAACCCTTGGTTCCTGTTAGCCGGGCTTAATGGGTATGATTTATGAACCATTAAATGAGGTTATGTAAATTGATCCTTAGCAGAATGCTAGCACACAGGTGACAGGTGCAGCGCATTCGAATGATGAGTCCACAAGGGTTCTGCACACATCAGATTGCAGTGACATTCAGTTTGAGGAAAGAGAAATATGTTGTCAACAAGGAAGTGATTTAAATAGTGCCCTGGGTTTGTCAGCAATTACTCCTTTCTTCTTAATTGCTGCAAACTATATAAATTCTAATAGGAAATAAATTAGTGATTTACCAGTTAATGACAAGGGATATGGAGGAGAAGGATTTAACTATTTTAAAAGCCATATTACTATTGAGGCCATATACTTGGATGATTTCACTTATGCTGTTAAAATTGAAGGGCTGTATAAAGGCAGAGTTTTCCAAACTGTGGGGAGGAGGCATGAGACTCTCTCATGGGATATATGAAGCAATGGCCAAAATTGTCGGCTATTTTTAATATAGTCCCTCATAAATGCATTCCTTTTAAAAATGAAAACAAAGTATAAATAAAAATCAACAAAAGCTAGAGTAACACAAATTTGCTCCAATTGACAGTGAATGCAGCACAGCAATTACTTAATACAGTATCTCAAACAAGGTCAAATTTGAGTTGGTACATGTCACATTTCCACACAGGCATGATCTCCAACTGCCACTGTTAGTTGGCATAGGCTCATGACAGAGATGTTATGCTATTAAGATAGTTGCTTCACTTGAATTTCAAGTTAGTAAGCTCAAAGTTTAACAATCTTTATATGGAAGTTAAAAAGCATGACAATTGTCATATTTTTTCACTGCAATTCATTTTGCAAAGTGTAATAAAATGAGTTTATTTTGAAATCCTTATAACTTAAACTACAATTAATAACTTCAAATTTTCTGCACTTAAAGATACCTATTAATATTTATTTTTATCTTTTGTTTTCCACCACATTAATTTTTGAGTATATTCCTCTTCCATTTTCTCTCCATTGAATATAGTCCCTTGTAACAAAGATTTGAAAAGACTTAAATAACAACCAAAACAAAGAACAGTATCAACTAACACACTGATCACATCTGAAAGTTATACAGTATTTAACTTTTCTAGCTCCCCATTTCTGCCAAAAAAAAAAGAGAGGTGTAATTTTAATTTTCTTTTTAAATTTATTTGGTGATAAGCACGGTCATTGCAATTACACAGAATTCAGTTTCTCAGCAATTAAATTTAAGCTTAATTGTCTTAAATTTTGTTATCTTGAATTTCTAAAATTATGAAATAATATCCTTTTGTGATGAATAAATACATAACTGTCTTGGAAGGAAAATTCACCAGAGCAACTGAAATTAATACAAACAAAGACAATTTAAGTAGTGGGTATACAGAAACAAAGCTAAAAAGCCCAGGTCCAAAAAATACATTCTTTGTATTTCTTATTGGGATTCAAGAGTTCTGTAATTGATAGAGTAATGTGATGGCCTTGTACAAAAGCCTGAGCAGTAGATAGATAGCATGAAACTTAACAAATGAAGCATCTTGAAATCTGCTTGTATTCAGATTATGTTGTCAAGACATAACTAGTTAAAATCATGCAATTTTAATAAACAAGAATACACTTCAACATGGTGTAATAGAAAAAGTGTTTAACTTAGAGCACTGAATTTGGACATATGGGACTTGAGTTTGAACTGTGTCATTTTGGGCAAGTCATTTGAACTCTTTGGCCCTCAGTTTTTTCATATGTAAAATGAAATCAAAATAATTTATAGTCGTATGAAAAATGCTCTAAATCATTATCGACAGAGAAGCATAAATTAAAACAATTTCAAGATAACAGATTGGCTAAAATCACTGAAGAGGAAAGTGACAAATGGATGGGATGTGGGAAAAAATGGGACACTAATTCACTGCTGGTAGAATTGTGAACTGATCCAATAATTTTGGAGAAGAATCTGAAATTATGCCCAAAGAGTTGTTAAACTGCCTCCTTTGATCCAGTCACTACTAGGTCTAGTTCCAAAGGTGATTAAAGAAAAAAAAAGATCCTATAAGTTCTAAAATACTTTCAGCTACTTTCTTTGTGGTGGCAAAGAAATGAAAATTGAGGGGATGCCCATCAATTGGGGAATAACTGAACAAGTTGTAGTATCTGATTGTTATGAAATAGTACTATGCCATAAGAAATGATGAGCTTGATGATCTCAGAAAAGTGTTGCAAGAGAATAATGAAAAGTGAAATAAGTAGAACCAAGAAAGCATTGTGTACAGTAACAGCGAAATTCTTTCAAGAACAACACTGATTGTTTTGATTATTATAGATCCCCAACCTAACTACAAAGAACCTGTAAAGTGCTATCTGCATCCAGAGAAAGAATAAATAGAAGTAAATATATAGGGATTTTACATATGCAATACAATATCATGTGTGTGTATTTGTGCATTTATGTCTAATGGTAGCCATTTCTTAGGCAGGGGGAGGAGGGAAGAAAATTTAAAAATTCATGATAACTTTATTATATATTTACAGGGAATGGCAAATAATTGGTCAGCTAAGGGGAAAGTACTTCTTTAGGAAAAGGGTCCCACCCTTTAAGATTTTGAGGTACCATAAAGATATATATTCTACATGTTTATAACATATATCTTAAATATTTGTGTGTATACATGTAGAGATAGTTATATGTGTTTATACATGTTACATTTGTGTGTGTATATTTGTGTATTTATTGTAAACATGACACATATACATGTATACACAAATACACACAAAAAGAAAGCAGTCACTAAATTTTTATTGAATATTTGCTATGTGCAGACGGTACTGGGGATATAAAGAAAGGCAAAAAACAATCCCTGACCTGAAGGAGCTCATAGTCTAATATAGGAGATAATATAGAAATACCTATATATAAATAAACTATATACATTATAAATAGGGAATAATTAACAGAGAGAAGGCAATAGAATTAAGATGCATTGGGAAAAGTCTTTTGTAGAGGTGAGATTACAATTATGAACTTAAAAGATGCCAAGGAAGCCAGGAAGCAGAGATAAGTAAATGAGAGATTACCAGGTAGGGGGGACAATCTGAGAAAATGTCTAGGGTCATGAGATTTTCTTCTTTGAGGAAAATTAGGGAGAAAAATGTCACTGGGTCAAAGAATATGTGGTATAGGGATGAAAAAATGAGTCAGATTATGAAGGGGTTTGAATAATATCAAACAGAGAATTTTTTCTGTATAGGTCAGTGGAGTCAAAATGAAATAGAAATGCACATCTGAGGGCCACGTATTAGGTTTAGAAAATTACAAATTAAAATTATCAGTGTTTTATTGTGTTTTTAGTTTGCTACATACTACCCAATTACACTTTAATATGGTTTAGGGAGTTTTGTTATTGCTTGCATCCAGCGAGTTTATCACCTCAGTATGTAGATAACAGGGAGTTACTAGAGTTTGTTGAGTAGGGCAGTAATATGGTCAGACTTAAGCTTATATTAAGAAGGATCATTTTGACAGTAAGAGTGTAGACTTGACTGTAGTGGGAGGAACCAATCAGTAGGCTATTGCAATAGTGAAGTGTGAGATAATAAGAGCATGTACTAAAAGGTGGCAATGTTAGAGGAGAAAAAGATATATATGTGATATAAAATATGAAGGCAAAATTGACAGGCCTTGACAACAAATTGCATATGAGAAATAAGAGTGAGTGAAAAGTCCAGAATGACTCTTAGGTTGTGAGCTTGTGAAACTGGAAGGATGGTGATGACTCTGATATTAATAAATAAAGTTTCGAAGCAAAGAGGGCTGTGGGGGAAGGGGGAAAAATTCAAATTTGGACATGTTGAGTTTGAAAAATCTACAGGACATCCAATTTGAAATATGTAATAGGCAGTTGGAAATACAAGACTGAAAGTCAGGAGAGAGGTTAAGGATAAACAAAGAAGATATGCAAATCATGTATATAGAGATGGAAATTGAACTTATGGGATCTAATAACATCACAAGAAGAAAAGATGGTCCAAGATAGACGCTTGGAGGATTGACATGGATGGTTAGCAGGCATGTCCTGGGTGAAGATTCAGTAAAGGAATCTGAGAAGAATTTAGGTAGGAGAAGAAAAAGGAGATAGTAGTGTGCCAAAAACCCAGAGAGAAGATGAGGATTAGCAGTGTCAATCACTGCAGAGAAGTCAAGAAGTATAAAGATTGAGAAAAGACAATTAGCTTAGCTATTAGAGATCAATAGTGATTTTGGAGTTCTGCTGAATTATGAAATCAGAAGTTAGATTGTGCAAAGAGAGTGAAAGGAGGAGAAACTGAGACATGTATTGTAGACAGTTTTCTGAAGGAGTTTAGTCACAGAAGGCAGAAGATAGATGGGATGATAAATCAGTGGTGATGGAAGGATGGTGTGAGAGTTTTTGAGGATGGGGAAGACATGTATATGTTTGTAGGCAGCATGGAAACAGTTGGTACATAGAAAGAGATTGAAGATTAATAAGACTGGGGATGAGAGGGGGCAATCTATTAGAGAAAATGGGATGAACTATGGAATGTAGAGGGGTTAACCTTGGCAAGAAGGCCCTTCTCTTCATGTGAGACAGGGATAAAAGAAGAGATAATAACTTAAGACATTTCAGAGATGTGAGATGAGGAGAAGAGGAAGGTCATAGTGAACTACCAAAACTGGTTTTATGTAAATTAAGAGTTAAGGTTCACAGTTGAGAGAGTTGTGGAATGGGGAGCCATGGTAGGGCCCATTTGAAGGTATGTAACATATATTGTATATAACAGAACGGTTGAGTGATTTTCTCCAATTTCTGGGAGTGTGGGAGAGAGAGACAGAGACAGAGAGACAGAGACACAGAGAAAGAGACAAAGAGAGAGATACAGAGCGAGACAGACAGAGAGAGACAGAAAGAGAGAGAGAGAGAGAGAGAGAGAGAGAGAGAGAGAGAGAGAGACAATGGGTTGTGTTCAATAAAGGTGAAGTGCCAAATGGTCATTAGAAACCCCTCACTAAGAAACTGTTAATCTTCCAAAAATGCTTGAGTATTAGCCTTTTAACTGTATTAGCAGTGATGTTACTATGAGTTCAAGGACTGTCTTTTGCATCTCTGTGTCTCCAGTGCTTAGCACAGTGCTTGGCATATAATAGATGCTTAATTAATATTTATTAATTGATTGAGAAGGGAACTAGAGTGCTATCAGTGAGAATGTCAGATGGCTAATTTGACTGAATTGTAGAGTGTGTAAAGGAAACTAAGGTATAACTGAAGGTCAAAAAGGTGGTGAAAGAACTTAAATGCTATACAGAGGAGTTAATATTTGCCTCAAGAAGTAATAGAAGGGAGAACCTGGTTTATTTATTAGGGGAGTGATGTGATCATATATGTGCTTTAGAAGAATCATTTCTTGAACTATGTAGAGGGGAGAGACTAGATAGGCAGACCAATTAGGAAGGAGGTTATTCTAATAATCTAGGACTCAGGGATGGGATACCTGTGGACTCAAGGCCATATGTGTCCTTCTAGGTCTTTGGGTGGAGCCTTTTGACCAACTCCAAATTTTACAGAAGAAATCCTTTTATTAAGGGAGTCTATTCTGTAAAGTTTGTATTCAAAGTGTTGAGATTTGATGTGCCTGTGATGGAGTACAGACTCTGGGAACTTCCTTGAACTCTCCTTGAATCTTTCCACTTAATCTGGCTTTCCATACCTAAATCTGTTGAGGCAGCTAGGTGATGCAGTGGATAGAGCACCAGTACAGGAGCCAGGAACACCTGAGTTCAAATCTCACCTCAGACACTTGACATTCATTAGCTGTGTGACCATTAATAAACATTTTCTTTGGCTGAAAGAAGGCTTTGATCTAATTCATTTGGGTAGAATTCTGTGTGTCAGTATTTTGGGATTCCAACTACCCCTAAATCTCAACAAAAAGATATTTAAATCAAAGATGTAAAAAATAACAAAAGTATAAATATGTTCCCATAACACCTTGAGATTATCCTCCCCCGTATGGGGAGGATCTATGAACAAGCTCAGACTTAGCTCAGTTTCTACATAGCATTGGTTTGAGAAAGTCCACATCCAAATTTAGATTTGTTACCAAATAGCTTCTTGTTTTAACTACCACCAGATTGAGTGCCAGGAGTACTCAGCGGTCTACAAAACCAACATACCGGGATGCTGGGCCAGTACTCTCTTTGCACTTAAAGAAAAGAGCAAACACTGAGGTAGGCAAGAAACCTAAGAGAAGCCTAATAGTACTGATTAACATAAGATACCAAAAACAAATGAACAAAAGAAATTCACCGAGATCCAGTAGCCAAAGAGAATGAGTCAAAGAGAAAGTCAAGGTCAGTTAAAGTCTTTTTGAAGGCACCTTCAGTTCTAGCTAAGTAGCCAGTGAAAAGGCTTCTTCTAATACCACATCATTGGCCCACCAGGACCAGTTACAGAATATACGTTAGGCACATACACATACATGTGTGTATGTATACACATATGTATGTGTGTATATGTATGTATGTATGCATATATGTATTTGTATGTATATATGCCACCATCTCTACAAAGCATTTTCATTATATATCATTAAAGTTTTGAGGAATCAAGTTCCTCATCATCTTCATGTAGGAAGACAGCATAAGAGGTGCCCTATGAAAGGGTTGTTTCAGTACAATTGAAAAAGATTTTAAAGGTAATTTACTCCAGTCCTCTCCTTTGATATATATATATATATATGTGTGTGTATATATATATATATATATATATATATATATATATATATATACACACACATATATATATACACATATATATATACACATATATATGTATATATATATATATACATAGCAATATACATACATATATATATATTAAATGTAATGCGTAAAATAGATAGATCTTTAAACCTGAAGTCAGAGTGACCTCAGTTCAAATGTGAACTAAGACACTTACTAGCTGTGAGACCTCTGGACAAGTTGTTTAACCTCTGTCTACCTCAGATTACCAATCTATAAAATGGGACTGATAATTATGGCATTTAACTTCTAAGGTTCTTGTAAGAATAAAATGTGATCATATTCGTAAAGCACTTTGAAACTTTAAAGAGTGTATAATACGTGCTGTCATTGTTAACTAATGTCTACCAGATGTCTATACTGAGATCCAGGGAGGTTAGGTGAAGTTATATTTCCAGTTAAATAAATTATACCCCAGTTTATACAGATAATAAGCTAAAATTACAATCCATATCTTCTATCTCTAAGTTCTATGCCAGGAATGAGGAACCTGTAGCCTTGAGGTCGTATGTGGCCTTTTAAGGAACTTTGGTATGGTCTTTTGACTGAGTCCAAGTTTTACAGAATAAATTATTTTAGTAAAGGAATTTGTTCTGTGAAGTTTAGATTCAGTCATAGAATCTCACTTGAGGACTCAGAGGGCCACATGGGCAGGTTCCCCACCCCTGTCTTATGCTCTTTTCACTGTGACACACTGTCTCTTCTTTCTCCTGTTTTCATGTTTTATATGTGTAATTAGCTTGCAAGTCCACAAAGACTGTCTCAGTTTTTTCTTGCAAATGCCCAGCATGTTACTGATTTTTCAATCAATACAAATAAACAATATTATAATTAATAATAGCTTCTAAGATCCTGTATGTTTGGTAGCAAATAACTTAATGTGACTAGAAGTGAAAGGCTTTTCTCCATATTGAAAATCTTAATATAGTGAGGTCAGGTTCACACAAAAGTACTCAGGGAAGTTTGTTCCAGAAAAAAAATCAATTCTTACTCTCACTTGTAGATTTTAAAATCCAGTGAAAATTGTCTCAGGAATTCAGCTGCCTTTTCTGGGACATTATTTCTCTGGATGCCAGTTCTCCCTACAGGGAGAACATTCAGGGTAGCACATTCTCTTCCTTCCCTGGAAGAGAATCCACCTGAATGGAAAAGCAAGGAATATATACTAAGTGAATTCTACAGGAGCCAGGATGAAATGCCAGGACTTTAAAACGTGGAGTGCAAGACATGAATTGTTAGTAGTTTTGGTAGTCAGTGAGTTGATTTTGGTCTTTCCCTGGGTACAGAGCTACTGCTTTCTCTCCATATCTATCTATCTATCTATCTATCTATCTATCTATCTATCTCTATCTACCTTTCTTTCTTTCTATCCATCCATCCATCCATCTATCCATCTATCTATCTCTGCCATTTATCTCTGCATATATGATACTGGATAAATGCAATCAATACACTCTAAATTTAAGAAAAGCTTAAAGACTGACTTTATCGTTGGATGAGGGATTTTTGCAAGAGATATTCTGAGAGGTCAGAACTCAAAGGTAACATAGCACTTCTGTGTGTGGGAGCAAGGACTCTATTTGTCTAGCCATAAATGCATAATTCAGTGAGTGTGTGTCTGACCATCGTAGTTATACACCGTAGAGGAAAACAGGTGCACACTGTAGATTGTCCTGTGTGGAGCACTTTGTATAAAGTCCTCTCCTGCACCTGCAGTTCTGTATCTTATTAGGTGTCAATTAGCCATTTGTCACATTGTGGTTGCAATGTGTTAAGAACAGGTTGATTACTGATCACAGTATATGTGATTGTTTTCTTTATCAGACAATTTTGTTGTTCAGGGATTATGTCTGCTACTAAATACTAGCAACAAAAATAAATATAATTGCTCCAGTAATAACAGTCTCACATGGACATTTCTTTCAACATATAAAATGAAATTGTCTCAAAGCTGTATTCCTTTGAGATAGATATCTTTTTTTAGTGAGAGTTACAAATGCACAGGGAATCATCTTGAACAAACTTCATCTTCTATAATAACACATCATTGAATTGAACACTGAACAACCACAAGTTAAGTGCTTTTACCTTGCACAATTTCTTCAGTCAAGAGATTAATAGATTACATCAATTTCTCTGTCTCTACTCCGCATTTAAAACTTGAAATCTAGTGCATCGTAGAATATAACTGGAAACAAGACATTTTTGGATCATTGTTTTAGCCTATGGATACAATCTACTTGTTAGGCTTCCTGTTTCTACTGTTGTACATTGCAAAGTCAAGGTCGAACAAGTATTATGTGAGTCTTACCTGTGGCCAAGCATTCTCTGCTTGGGATTTAAAAAGGACTGATTGAATCTTAGAAGTTATCTTTTAGGCTTATCTTACTTCTGAGAAGTCTTAGAATATAGCTCTAACACAACTTGTATTTAGATTAAGTCTGGGTTTTTTACCAATGTGGATAAAAGGACCCCCAGCTCCAACAGACAAATACAAAGCAATACTGTATATCAGATATAGGACAGCCTTTATTTTGTCCCCTAGAAAAATGCATAAAGAACTCACAGTACAAGTTAAACAACTAATATAAGTTTCTCTTTTCAGTGAGTCTCACCTTTCCCCTAGGAAACAACCTGTCAGCCTCATAGCAACAAAATGTGTTTGGAACTGATGTTGGAAAAGAAATAAAATTATTTTTCTTAGAGAATCAAATCCTCTAACATCCCAGTGAGTCTCATTTGAATCCCTGATGTGCATAAATACACCAAGTCTTATGCTACTACCATTAAGGTTTCAAAGTCTGGCAAAGGGGAAGTGTAACTAAGATATGTTTTCTGCTGGACCTGTACTGTCCCAATAGTTCATTATTATAGAGGAGGGCAAAGTGCCAGGCTGTTGCTCTTCTGTTTGGTGACTTTAGTCCCTTGCTTTTCCCACTTTGGGGTTGAGGAGCGCACTGCATGATTTTCTTCCCCCCAAGATAATGGTACTGCCTATAAACCCATCTTCTCTTGTTAGAATTCTGGCTGGAATTTAGGTGTCGTTTCCATTCATATGGATGATAGCATATGAAATATTCATGTATTTGTGCTAAAGTCAAGTCAATAAGTATCTGTTAAGACTTATCATATACTAGTCATTGTGCTAAGTATTGAGAATACAGAGAAAGACAAAAACAGTCCCTGCTCTTAAGGAGTTCACAATAAAATAGAGAAGACAATAAGAAAAATTATGTAAAAAAATATATAACCAGAAAAAATTGGAGGTTATATAAGAAGGATGATCATTAAGAAAGACTAGGAAAGATTTCTTGAGGAAGCTAAGAGTTTAGTTGAGACTTGAAGGAAGTCAGCCCTCTGAGAAAGAACCTTCTTCCTCCACTCGAGGGCCCCAGTGTGCTTCTATCTGTGATGGTCTAGAGACTGTCACCAAAAAAGCAAAATGAAAAATTTGGGAAAGGAATTAAAAGACCTAGTTTTGCAATGGATCTCCCTTTATAAGTCCAGCCGAACCATCAAATCATTGATCAACCAAATCATGCTTAGATGTTATTAGTTTTCTCTATGAGATTATCCCTCATTCTCACCACTTGGATCAGTTCATTTTCTTCTTCTTCCATAAATTTCTTTGCTGATGTCCTTTGCTCCACTTTTTCTTCTAAGTTCCTTATTTGTCATTAGGCATGCCCCACCCTCTTCACCTGAAGATGTGAAGTTCCAAAAAAATCCATATAACCCCATCAGGCTGACCAGAGAACTACTCTGATAAACCTATTACATTATCCCTCAAGTTAAATATTTGAAACCTCTAGAAATCAAACCAGAATGTTTTTGTCTACACTGTCCTATTTTCTCTAGTTTTGGATAGCTCTCTGGGTATCTAAAAAGGCTCCATTGTGTCATCTAACCCATTCACCGCAGTGGTTGCTCTCTTTCCTGAATGCCCTCCCCAGTACTTTCCATTTGTTACAAAAATTCTACAGCATTGTCTTTGTTATACAGTTCCTAGACACTCTCAAAATCAAAGTAATAATCTTAAATGAGGGTCCAAAAGTACCATAGCTGAGTAGGCCTTCTGTATCTATAAAACAAAAGAGTTTGATTAGATCAGTAATCTATAATCTTTAAAAATTGCATGTAAATTTCAGTTAAAGCATAATAATAGCTACTATTTCGTAACATTTTAAAGTTTGTACAGGACTTTACATAATTAATTAGTTTTATCCTTATAACAACTTTGTGATAAAGGTTCTATAATTAATTATTCTCATTTTACAGGTAAGGAAACTGAAGGTGAGAGAAGCTAGGTGACTTGCCCAAGGTCACATAGAAATTTGTTAATAAATTATATAAATATATAACATATGTTCTGATATATTGTCTTCATTATTAAATGGACACAAAAGGAAATTTTGAAGTTTCAGATAAAGATGAATAGAAGAAAAGGAAGTGAAATTACATTCCATATGAAGAAGACATATGCATGTGAGGAAATCTAGGAACTAGAGAGGAGGTATGATGGAAAGCATTTAGAGAAAGGAAAATGGAGGGAGAAAGAGAAAAGAATTTTTTCAGTGGAGTTTGTTATGGGAAACATTATAATCCTGGCAGAGAAATCATCATATAGTAGTGATGGGAGATGCAGATATCTGTCAGCACTCTTTCTCTCTCTCTCTCTCTCTCTCTCTCTCTCTCTCTCTCTCTCTCTCTCTCTCTCTCTCTCTCTGCCAAAAGAAGAGTAGCTTGCCTTAGTGATAAGGCAAAATACTTCAAAAAGTGGAAGAACCAACAACGGGGAATTTCCTAGATACTCTTTTCACTAACAGAGAGGATTTGGATTCCTAGAGTTTGTGATAGATGAGAGGAAATCTGTACATAATTTAGCATATACCCTAGATTTGAGGAAAGTAGATTGCAAACGATTTATAGGAAAGATAGTTAGCATCCCATATATTAAAATGTTTCTGGGGAAATCAGACCAATGATGAAAGACTTTCAAGAATTAAATTCTGATAATGCAAAGGTAAATTATTTCACTGAAGAGGGAAAAATGGTTTTGATCTTAAGAAACTGATGTAAATACACAGGGAACTCATCAACTTAGATTTTAAAAAGAAATGTCCAGAAAACAAAATCAAGTCCAGGTAACAAAAGATGGCCCTACAAGTGTGACACCATACTTTAAAAATGCTGTCAGGAAGTCTAAAGTTCTGAATGAACTAAGTCTGGACAATAAAAATCCAAATCAATAAATCATTTCATCAACTTGTATTTAAGTACCTATCATGTGCCAGGTACTGTAGTAAGCGCAGGGAATACAAGTCTAGAGAGTGAAGCAACCTCATTCACAAAGAGCTTGCATTCTAATTGAATGGCAAGTGTGATAACTGAGCATTATATAAAAGATCATAGTAATCAAGAGAAGGAACACAAGATTGGAGAAGGATAAACGTTGCAATAATTTTGGAAGAAAGTCATAGAACAAAGACTATAAATTTTAGGCAAGGGAACTTGATTTCTATTCCTGGAAAAATTATAGAACAGACCATTAAAAATGTGGTCACTGAACATCTAGAAAAGGAAACAGAGATTACCAAGAACCAGCTTGGCTTCATCAAAACTTCATGCCAGACTGACTAAGTTTCTATTTTTTCCAGGATTACTAAACTATCAGGTGAGTATAATGTTATTGATATAGTTCATCAGGATTTGAGCAAAGGTTTTGATGAGATACCTCATAGTAAGCTAGTGACAAAGATGGACAGATGTGGTTCTAAGTAGATACAATCTGATGGATATAAAACTGGTTGAATGGTGAACTCAAAGAGTAGTAATTAATACATTCATGACATCATGCCAGAAGGTCTCCAGTGGAGTGACCCAGAGATCTGTGTTTGGCCATGTGCTTTCATTTCCTAAGTTACTTGAATCATATAAAGTATGATTAGAACATTTGCTGCTGGCATCTTGTCCTGAAACTATTAAGATGAAATTCAATACGAACAAATGTAAGTTGACTTGAGTAAGAAAAAATACCTTCACAAGGATGATGTCAGGTAGGCATGGATAGATAGTACATACTCTGAAAAAAAAAATGATTATTCAATTTGAATTAGCAGTGTGACATAGCAGCCAAAAAGGTTGGTATACTCTTGGGATTCATGAAAAGGGGCATAACTTGACAGAATAAGAATTTGATAGTCCCACTGCATTCTGCCTTCATCAGGCTAGTATTGTGTTCAGTTTGAGACATCATGGTGTTAAAAGAATATCAATAATTCCTGATAAGGACAGCCAGGATAGTTAGTGAACGTCTTGAAAAGAAGGTCATGAAGAAACTAAGACTTGGGGTTTTGGAGTGGATGAAATACGACATCTACCACCAAATATTTGAATAACTATGATGTTTAGAAGGAATTTGATTTATTTCTTTTGAACTCATTGAACAAAAAATGGGAATAATGGTTGGAAAGTTTTAAGAGGGCAATTTGTTTGAAATCAGTAAAAAAATTTCTAACTTTTGGAACTGTCCAAAAGTGGAATGACTTTTCTTGATAAGTACTGATTTTCCTTTTCTTGGAGGCCTTCAATCATAAGTTTGATGATCATTTTGTAGTGAGGATGCCTTTGGTGTATGATTTAGACTAGATGCCCTCTTTTAATTCTCAAATCTTGTTATTCTGTAATATCTTAAAATACTTTTTATTTTGTTTTATGACCCAAAAAGTTTTTTGTTCTTACTAAAATATTACCTTTATATATATAATATGAAAATAAAGATATACCTTAGTATATCTTAATGTCTTTTTATTGTTTTTGGAAACTATGGTTTAATACTTTGAGATACAATATTTAAAATGTTTCACTCAAAGTTCAATTTTTTTGATATTTCATTTTAACATTTTGTCACAGCTGAAAAAATTACCTGGCAAAAATGTGAATTCAAATGGAAGATGTACCTCCCTGGCAGTGTCTTATATAGTTTCTTATCTAGTTTCAAATGAAGCCATACTCACAAAATATATAAGTGACTTTAAAATAGAGGTGCAAAGAAGTCATGGATTAAGGATAATATTAATAATGTAAACACAAGAGAAAAATAAGAAATTAAGAGGTGATGCTTGTCCTCATATGAGTTACATTATGAGACTTAAAGAATAGTGATTCTATAGTCAGATCTCACAAGAGTTGACAGCAATATTTAAAATTATTGAGATGATTAGTTGAAATATAGATTTGCATCCACTATCATTAATGATGATTTTTTTCTGTAAAGCTATATTGTTCCTTGAGATATGAGGTAATGATAACTTGAAGGTGACTGTGACCTGATGGACTACCTCATGAAGATCCTGACCTAGAGAGGGTACAGTTTAACTACCACAACTGAGAAGGAAATTCTATGTGACATCAGTGAGAAACTGTTACATCACCTTAGACTTTGAGCAGGAAATGGCCATTGCTGCATCTAGCTCCTCTCTGGAAAAGAACTATGAGCTCCCTGATGGTCAGGTTATCACCACTAGCAATGAAAATTTCTGATGTCAAGAAGGTCTCTTCCAAACATCTTTCTTAGGGATGGAATCCTGTGGAATCCTTGAAACTACCTTCAACTCAGTCATGCAGTGTGATGTTGACATCTGTAAGAATTTCTATGCCAATACTGTATTGTCTGGTGGTACCATCATGTACCAAGACATTTCAGACAGGATGCAGAAGGAGATTATAGCCCTGGCTCCCAGAACAATGAAAATCTAGATCATAGCCCCACCTGAATGCAAACACTCTATCTAGATGGGAAGCTCCATCCTGGCCTCTCTTTCCACCTTCCAGCAGAGGTGGCAAGCAGGAGAATGATGATTCTGGGCCCTCCATTGTCCACCACAAATGCTACTAAATGGACTATTGGTGGGGTTTTTTTTTGTTTTGTAATATTTTGTCAAAGTATGATAATTGCTTTCAAAAAAGATGAGCGGGGTATGACTTTATTTTCTTTCTTTTTAATTAATTAATTTATTTTCAGTTTTCAACAATCATTTCCATAAGTTTTAAATTTTCTCCTCCTCTCTTCCCTCTCTGCTCCCAAAACAGCATGCAATCTTGTATAAGTTCTACCCATGGGTTTTTATTAAACACATTTTCACATAAGTCATGTTGCATAGAAGAATGGAAATAATTGGGAGAAACCATGAGAAAAGCTAAAACAAAACAAAACAAAAGAGAAAATAGTCTGCTTTATTCCACATTCTGATTCTATATTTCTTTCTCTGTGGACAGTATTTTGCATCAAGACTCTTTTGAAAATGTTTTAGGCTTTGCATTACTGTGAAAGACTAAGTCTATCAGAAATAGTCCTCCTACATTGTTCCTGTTACTGTATATAATGTTCTCCTGGTTGTGCTCATTTCACTCAGAATCAGTCTTTCTAAGTTTTTTCTGAAGTTTGCCTGTTCATCATTTCTTATAGCACAATAGTATTGTATTACATTCATATATCACAATTTATTCAGCCTTTTTCCAATTGATGGGCATTTCCTTGATTTCCAGTTCTTGTCCACCACAAAAAGAGCTGCTAGAAATATTTTTGTGCATATGGAAGCTTTTCTCATTTTTATGATCTCTTTGAGATACAGCCATAGAAGCAATATAGCTGAGTCAAAGTGTATGCACATTTTTGTAGCCCTTTGGGCATAATTCCAAATTGCTCTCCAGAATTGTTGGATCAGCTCACAGCTCCACCAACAATAAATTAGTGTTCCAACTCTCCCACATCTTCTCCAACATTTATCATCTTCCTGTTTTGTCATGTTAGCCAGTCTGATATTTATGATGTGGTACCTCAGAGTTGTTTTGATTTGCATCTCTCTAATCAATAGTGATTTAGAGCATTTCTTCATATGACTATAGATACCTTTAATTTCTTCTGTTGAAAAATGTCTGTTCATATCTATGACCATTTATCAATTGAGGAATGATTTTTATTCTTGCAAATTTGACTCAGTTCTCTATGTATTTTAGAAATGAGGCCTTTATTACAGATCTTAGTTGTAAAAATTCTTTCCTAGTTTTCTGTTTGCTTCCTAATCTTGGTTGCATTAGTTTTTTTGTGCAAAATCTTTTCAATTTAATGCAATCAAAATTATCCATTTCACACTTTATAATGTTCTCTCTCTCTTATTTGGTAATAAATTCTTCCATTCTTCATAAATCTGATGAATAAACTACTCTTTGCTTTCCAAGTTTGTTTATAGTATCGGTCTTTACACCTAGATTGTGTTCCCAATTAGACTTTATTCTTGTGTATGGTGTCAGACATTGGTCTATGCCCAGTTTCCACCACACTATTATCCAGTTTTCTTAGCAGTTTTTGTCGAGCTCTTATCCCAGAAACTGACATCCTTGGGTTTATCAAATAGAGGACTATGATAATCATTGGCTACTGTGTCTTGTGTACCTAGACTATTCCACTGATCTATCCCTCTGTTTTTCAGTCAGTGCCAAGTACTTTTGATGATTTCTGCTTTATAATACAATTGGAGATCTGGTAGGGCCAGGCCACCTTCTCTAGCATTTCTTTTCATGAATTCCTTTGATATTTTGGAAATTTTATTCTTCCAGATCAATTTTGATATTATTTTTCTATCTCTAGAAAATAATTTTCTGCTAGTTTGGTTGGTATTGCACTGAATAAGGAATTTCATTTAGGTAGAAATGTCATTTTTATTGTGTTAGCTGGGCCTACTGGTAAACAACTGATGCTTTTCCATTTACTTAGAATTGGCTTTATTTGTGCAAAAAATGTCTTATAGTTGTTCTCATATAGTCCCTAGGTTTGTTTTGGCAGGTAGACTCCCAAATATTTTATATTTTCTACCATAATTTTGAATGGGACTTTTCTTTCTCTCTCTTGCTGTTGGGCTTTGTTAATAATATATAGAAATGTGGGTGATTTATGTGGGTTTGTTTTATATCCTGCAACTTTGCTAAAGTTGTTTAGTATTTCAAATAGTTTTTACTTGATTCTCTGGAATTCTCTAAGTATATCGTTATATCTTCTGCAAAGAGTGATGACTTAGGTTCATCTTTGCCTATTCTAATTCTTTCAATTTCTTTGTCTTCTATTATTGCTAAAGCTAATATTACTAGTACCATATTGAATAACAGTGATGATAATGGGCATCCCTGTTTCACCCTTGATCTTATTGGAAATGTATCTAGCTTATCCTCATTACATATAATGCTGATGGTTTTACGTAATTACTACTGATTATTTTAAGGAAGGCTTCATTTATTCCTGTGCTCTCCAATGTTTTCAACAGGAATTGGTGTTGTATTTTGTCGAAAGCTTTCTCTGCGTCTATTGACATAACCACATGGTTTCCATTAGTTTTGTTGCTGATATGATTAAAAATTCTTAGTTTTCCTAATATTGATCCAGTCCTGCATTACTGGTATAAATCTTACCTGATCAAAGTATGTTCTTCCCATTATAACTTGCTGTAATACTTTTGCACCCATATTCATTAGGAAAATTGGTCTATAATTTTCTTTCTCTGTTTTTTGGCTCTTTCTGGTTTAGGTCTCAGGACAATATTTGTGTCATAAAAAGAATTTGGTAGGACTCCTTCTCCAGTTTTCCCAAATAGTCTATATAGTATTACCATTTGCTGTTCTTGAAATGTTTGAAAGAATAAACTTGTTCATCTGGTCCTGGAGATTTTTTTCCTAAGGAGTTCATGGATGGTTTGTTCAATTTCTTTTTCTGAGATAGGATTACTTAAGTATTTTACTTCCTCTTCTGTTAATCTGGGATATTTATATTATTTTGAATATTCATCCATTTCACTTAGATTATCAAATTTCTGAGCATACAGTTGAGCAACGCAATTTCTAATTACTATTCTAATTTCCTCTTCATTGAAGGTGAGTTCACCCTTGGATATTGGTAATTTGATTTTCTTCTTTCTTTTTGTTAATCAAATTGACCAAATGTTTACCAACTCTATTGTTTTTTCCATAAAACCAACTCTTAGTTTTATTCATTATTTCAATAGTTTTCTTAATTTCAATCTTATTAATCTTTCTTTTGATTTTCAATATTTCTAATTTGGTATTTAATTGGGTATGTTCAATTTCTTAAACATTTTTTGTTGGCACTTGACTCAGGATTTAAAAACTGGAACAATGAAGGTAATGAGCAGTCTAAGTATTTTGGAGACAAACATCCCCAAAGATCTACAATGCATCTTTAGGATCCTGATTGTCCATTTTCCAAATAGTCATTCCATATATTGCATAATACATTGTCACAGAGTTACAAGCCTCTGTGGTGGCTTTCCTCTGCTAAAGCAAAGGAGCTATGTAACAATAATCTAAATGGGGAAGGGGAGGAAGAGTGAAGGTACTAGCATTGCTTTACATGTAAATTTTGTAATCTTTATTTTTAAAAAATAGCTTTTTTCTTCCATCTTAATGCTTGTTTCTTTTTTAAAAGGATTAATGATTAAGTAATCCACCTGACAGACATTTATTTCATACCTCTTTGTTGATATTGATTTTAAAAAATTAGCTCCCAAATTTTTCCCTCCTCTTAACTCCTCCCACCCCATGGTAAATAAGCAATTTGATACAGGTTATATAATTGTGATAATATAAAACCTGTTTCCATATGATCATATTGTGAAAGAAGAAACACTAAAAATATACCCACAAAAATAAATAAGGTAAAAAATAGAATTCTTCGATTTTTATTTAGGTTCTATCAGATTTTTTTCCTATGGATGCAGATAGTATTTATTTTTATCATGGATCCTTTGGAATTTGTCTTCGATCATTGTATTGCTGAGAATAAGTCATTCATAGTCAACCATCATATATTATTGCTGTAACTATATACAATGTTCTCCTGGTTCTGCTCATTTCACTTTGCATAAGTTCATGTAAGTCTTTCCAGTTTTTCTGAAATCCTTCTAGTTATTCCTTATAGCAAAATAATATTCTATTACAATTGTGTACTACAACTTCTTCAGTCATTTCCCAATTGATAAGCATCCTCTCAATTTCCATATTCTTTGCTACCACAAAAAAACCTGATATAAATATTTTTGTATAAATAGGTCCTTTCCCCCTTTTAAAAAGTCTCTTTGAGATACAGACCTTGTAGTGGTATTTCTGGATTAGAGGTAGGCACAATTTGATTGCCTTTTGGTCATCGTGCCTAATTATTCTCGAGAATGTCTGGATCAGTTCACAATCCTCCCACAGTGCATTAGTGTGACAATTTTCCTACATCCCCTCCAACATTTATCACTTTACAATCTGATAGGTATGAGGTGGTACCTCGGAGTTGTTTTAAATTTCATTTCTGTAATTAATAGTAATTAAGAGCATTTTTCAATGACTGAAGATAGCTTTCATTTGTCTGAAACTGTTCATAACCTTTGGCCATTTATCAATTGCAGAATGACTTGTATTCTTAGAAATTTGACTTGCTTTCTAATATAATTGAAGAATTAAACCTTTACCAGAGACACTTGCTGTAAAAATTATTTTCCAGCTTTCTCCCTTTCTTCTAATCTTGGTTGCATTGCTTTGGCTTGTGCAAAAGTTTAATATAATTAAAATTATCCATTTTATGTCTCATAATGCTCTTCATCTCCTGTTTGGTTATAAATTCTTTCTTTTTCCATACATTTGACTGGTAAACTACTTTTTGGTTTTCCTAATTTGCTTACAATATCACACTTTATGTCTAAATAATCTACCCATTTTGAACTTACCTTGGTTGACAGTGTAAGTTATTGGTTTATACCTTGTTTTTGCCATATTGTTTTGAGTTTTCCAAGGAATTTTTGTCAAATAGTAAGCTCTTGTGTGAGAAACTAGAGTTTTCAAGTTTATCCAACACTATATGACTGTGGTCATGTATTACTGTCATGCATACTTCATCTAGTTCACTGATCGACCACGGTATTTCTTAGTACCAGATAGTTTCAATGATTACTGCTTTATAATATAGTTTGAGATCTAATATATCTAGGCTACCTTCCTTAATTTTTTTTTGCCAACAATTCCCTTGATAGTCTTTATCTTTCACTTTTTGATTTCAGTCATTGTGCTGGATCTGTTTATCTGGAGATAAACACATTTCAATTATATTTGCTAAATTTATTGACATGTATGTGTTGTCACCTTTTAATATTGTTTTGTAAAGTAAGGACCATTTTTTTCCAAAAATATATTAATCTTAACCTGTTAAAAAAAAACTTTTTCTGAGAATGTCTATTATCTTTATCCTTTCATCATTTTTTACAATAAAGTATTAATCTTTTTGTCACTTTGAGGTGTCAGTCCTGTTGGATTTTGGAGGAGGGAGTGTAATATGTACTGTTATTACCATACCACCTAAATGTCTTTTCTAAAAGTTAATTAAGTCTGTTTTCTGATTGGCATGAGATACATCTTGGTGAGATCTCCTGAGCTATATTAATAGTACTACAACTCCAAAGAATTACTGTTAAAAGACAAAGTAGTAATCATCCCTCTGGAGACTCAACCTATGAGTTTGAGTACAAGTTGGGGAAATGTATAAACATATGTGTATGTATATGTGCATATATGTGTGTATACATACATATGTATATATGTCTATATAAACATATATTAATATGATACTTTTCTATGACCCCCTTTTGACTTGAAAATCATATTAAGTTTCTTTTAGAAGTGTTGTTGTTAGATCAAGGCCACTCATAATCAGAGATACTGCATGTTTTACAAATTGTTTTTGGTATTATTGGGCTGGTAACACATTTTTAAAAATTTCAGTTTCCACTGTGGACATCGGTCTAGCATTCTCATTACACTTGAGCCTATTTTAAGTTAATGGTACTTTCAGGTGGCTTTTTCAGTAATTACCAAATCAATAGTGAATTGCTCTTTATTCCTCTAGCACTTTAGGTCACACCCTTTTCATTCAGCCAATATTTTATTTTCTTGTAAGTGTTTATAGATATTTTTAAACAGTGCAAACTGTGAGTGCTTTTTGTAATGTACATAAACATGTAATTGACCTACATTTGGAGGGATAGCTGCTGTTCTTTTGGCAATAACTTAGTGATCTCTTCAGTTTAGTATGGTAGGATCAGGCTTTCACCAGAGAAGAAACTGAACATGTGCTTTTATAATAATTCATGTACAGGAGTGAAGCACTTGGAAGAATAACACACAGCTTTCCTATTTTTCAGATAAACTGCAGCATCAGGTACCTCCTTTGAATAGATTGCTCTGTCATAACTATGATTTTTAATTGCTTCTGTTTACTTATGTATAAAATGAGCTGGATATCACACACAGATATATATACACATACATATATATACGTATGCGTGTACACACACATATCTATATTTACATATATATAGAAATGTGTATCAGGAATATATTATATATACATATATGGAAATTATATATCATAATTAATGATATATAAGCTTATTTTTCTCACTTGATTTAACCTACATTTTTATTATGTTGCATTTCTTTTTTAATTTTATTTTTAATTTACGAAAAAAAGTATTTTCATAACATAGTACAATTAAAAAGATGGTTGTACTTGAAACTGCATATCTACTATGCATAACTTGCTATTCCTTTCAAATATACAATAATTTCTTGCAATATAAATAACTGGAAATTTTCTTTATCCTCCTTCCTTAAAGGTTGCATTTTTCCTCTAATTTATTTGTTATACAAATCTCTTTTTTTTTTATTCTTGCTAAATTGTTTATTTTGAAGGTTTTTTTTTCACTACTTCTACCCTTCATTTTGTCTTAACTTTTGACTTTTTCATTCAGTTACTGATTACTGGGATATCACCTTTGCTAATTATGAGAAATGTGTTGAAGAACTGGTTACTTTGGGATGACAAGGTGAATATTAGGTAGTACCTTGGTTCCCTAACCCCTGATGGCTGAAATGGGGGGAAAGGAGAATGTCTGGTTCAAAGCTTCATCAAAAAACATTAATCACTAAGCCAGATAGAGTAACTCATGGAGAGGATTGTAAAGAAAGTGACCCAGCACTTTAATTTTCTCTGTTCCTTCCCATCTTCTGAATAGTAGATCAGGGGTCTTCAAATCTCTTCGTGGAGAGTGGGAGTAGGGTCTACTATCACCGTGGCAGAAATGAATATTGCTTCCAAATGGCATCTAGAGCAGGGTCTTATTTAGATATGTTTGATATTAAGTTTGGGCTGGTTCTTCTGTTTTGGTATTTCCTGGGTATAGGTAACTGAGCAGTGATCCTAAGAAGGATGTTTCCAGCCTTGGAGGCAAATTTGCATGTTAAAGAGACTGGAATTTCTGAGGTCTTCAGTTGGTAATGACTGCACTTTGGGAGTTATCTCACTAACTATTATAACACTTCTAACAAAAGAAGACCACCAGCACAAGGAGGAGTTCCCAACCCTTGGCATGAACCTGAAGGGAACTGTTTGGCCAAAGCAGACCCAAGGTGAAGATAAAAAATAAATGGATTTAGCAATCCTGAAAAATATGTCATGTTCTGGTTTTTTGGAGTATAAAAATAACAGTAGTTTAAATAGCTGTTGCGTATATGAGTGTGTGTGTGTGTGTGTGTGTGTGTGTGTGTATATAATATGTATATATGTATGCATATGTTCATGTGCATGCATGTATGTATGTATGTATATATATATACACACATATACATACATAATCTATTTATACATGTTTGTGAGTCTTATTTTAAGCATTTGTTATGAGTGGAGGAAATCAGAAGCTGTTCTACACCCAATTTATATTGTAAATTGAATCTCTCCCTCTCTCTCTGTCTTACTCTCTTTCTCTCTGTCTCTCTCTCTCTCTCTCTCTCTGTGTCTCTGTCTCTGTCTCTGTCTCTCTCTCTCTCACACATACACACACATACACACACACACACACACACACACACACACACACACACACTCCCATTTTGGAAAAACATAGACCTGAGCTAAGCTTAACCATCAGTTGTTTTCCTCATGGCTTTGAGAATAGAACACAAAGAACAAGAAAGTTCAAGAAAGAGATTGATTCCTCTATTTGTGGTTGTCTAATTATGTCCAGCTCTTCATAACCTCATTTGGGGTTTGCTCAGCAAAGACACTGGAATAGTTTGCCGTTTCCTTCTCATTTGGTATATAAGTAAACTGAGGCAAATAGGGTTAAGTGATTTTCCCAGCACCATACAACTATTATCTGAGGCCAGATTTTAGCTGGCTGATGCCATCTCTCTCTAAAAGCCAAAATTGCCCAGGACTAAACCCACCTGTATGCATGGGTTCCTGCCAGCCTGAATAAGTTGAGGGGTTTCACAGTAATGAGAGAAAAAATAAACATTCTAGTGTCAGTGGGCTCAGATAGTTATTGTTGAACCCACAAGCAAAAATCTCCAAATAGGAGGGTGGTGGTTAGCATTAATAGGATGACAGTAGATGTGGTCCTGAATTTCTTGACAGTGATCTGGAGGCTTCTAGAATACTGGGATTAGGATCTAGATTAGACTGATATAGATAGATAAAGTGAACCTCAAAGGATGAGGTTTCTCTGGAGGAGAAAGTGAGGTTGGTAACCTTCACTGTCCTCCCTCACTCAAATCAGTCAGCTGCAAGTCATGTCATCATCTTGATGTCATGGTCCTCTTTGAGAATGAAGGACAAACATGAACAAATAAACAAAACCCTATGTATAGGCAGTATGCTAATAATTCCTTCTGGTTGAGGCATGAGAGAAGGAAGCCTTAACCAGGTGAATCAATGTACCTATCTTCCTGCAGTCCTTCTAAAATCAATATTAAACATAGCCTTTAGTTCTATTGAACCAATCAGAAGTTAAAGCTAAGTGCAAAAAGTACTTGAAACTGGAGTGATTGCATAGAAAAAGCATTCTAATCAGCTGAATGAACTTAATCATATTATGGGAAATATATCTAAATTGTCAAAGGAATTGAGAAAAGAGTCATTTGGGAGGCTGCAACAAGTGTAGTATTTCATTAAAACCCCTAAGTAGGAACCACGTTAGGAGCAGGGGGGAAGGAAAGGAGACACCTTGGCTTTAGCCTTGTTCTCAGTCCCTGTCCTTTCTCCCCTTTGAACCAAGAAAGACATTGAAAGCTTCCAGAGGTTTGAAGAATGTTGGAAGTCCCCATCCTGCCCTCCAATCTTCCCACTGATGTTGTTGCAGCATCACAGAATCAGCTGATAGTAATATTTGCTTCGGGAATCAAGGACAGACTGATTGTAGATTCATAGCTCCACGAAGAGTCCCACAAAGAAAATATACTATGCCTAAGGGGATCTTTTAGAGTGTTTCACTAATGGAAGAAAAAGATTTCTAATAACCAGGAACTGTGAATTACTCATTTGCCACAATTGCTCTCTAAGCTTGAGCCCACTTTTCTCTGGACTCTGTAAGTACCATTGAGAGTAACAGACTTGGGGGAATGTTTTATACTGTTTTTTTTTCTTTACTATCTCATCAAATGTGCCTCTTTCTAAAAGATCCTTAAGTTGGTTCACTCTCTGATTGATTCTCTACTGACAATCTTGGAGTCAAAACTCAAACTGATGGCATTAGAGAATCACTACTGATTCGTTGTGATGTACCTCCAGAATGCTGAGGGAGAAAATGGAGCCTTACTCTGGGACCACAGACTCATCTGTCAAAGTAGGAAGTGGGATAAAGATCCTCAGACTTATATAAAATATAAACATGCTGCTTTCAAAGCTGTCCAGCTTTCTGCCTCCTTCAAAACTTTCTTGTGCTCTGTTTTTGTGCACTTATTTTAAATGCTTCAAAAAACTTATATTCTTTCTTTGATTATTTTGTGAGGTTTTTTTGCAACATTATCATTTATCCCATGAAATCTCTTCTCCCCCTGAAAAAACAAAAACAAAAATTTTACAAGAAATAATAGTGAAGCAAAACAAACACACATTGGCTGTGTTAAAAATAAAATGTATGTCTCATTTTGCTCCTGGAGTCCATCAGTTCATTGTTGACATATATAGCTTGCTCCATTGCTGGTCTTCCAATAATTGCAATGATCAGAAATCTTCTCTTTCAAAATTATTTTTTTCCACAATGTTGTTATTATTGTATAAATTATTTTATTGGTTCTGCTCACTTTGCTCTGCAATAGTTCACACAAGTCCCCAGGTTTCTCTGAAATCCTACTTTGCATTATTTTTTATAGTACGATAATATTCAATTATATTTATTCATCCATTCTCCCACTGATTCCCTCTTTGTTTAGAGATTTTTGCTAAAACAAAAAGGAGCTATCATATAAATATTCTTGTATAGATAGAACTTTTCTATTTGTATCTGATTTCTTTAGTAGATGGCCAAGTAGTAGTATTGCTAGGTCACTTTAGTAACTTTGGGAGTATAGTTCTAAATTCCTTTACTGACATGCAGAACCAACTCATAACTCCACCAAGACAAGATTAATATGCCTATCTTCCTGTAGCTCTTCTAAAAGCTTTCATTCGCTGGTTATGTCATGCTTACCAATGTTATGGATGTTAGGTAGAAACAGAATTAATTTGTGTTTCTCTATTAATGATTTAGAACTTTTAAATATGGTTATTGAAAGCTTAAAAGTCTTTAAGTACTGTGAGTTCATAGTCTTTGACCATTTTTCTACTGGGGAGTCACTATTATTTTTATACATATGAGTCAGTTCGTTATATATTTTGAATATATCAAAAATCTTGCTGAAAATTTTTTTCCACTTTACTATCTCCCTTCTAATTTTAACTGAATTGATTTTGTTTGTGCAAAAACTACAATTTTAAGTGCACAATACTGTAAATTTAATCTTCTCTGATCATTTCTAACCCATATTTACTCATGAACTCTTTCCCTATCTATAAGGGGGGCAAAATATTTCCTTTTTTGCTCCTGTTTGTATTATGACTTTCTAAAATCCAGGTCATATGTCCATTTTAAGTTTATTGTGATGTTTAATATGAGAGGTCTATCTAAAGCTAATTTCTGTCAGGCTTCTTCCTGGGTTTTCTTAACACATGTGGTTTTTGTTTGTTATTTTTTACAGCAAGTCTTTACTTCAGTAGTTGGGGTCTTTGGTTTATTGAACACTATACTACTATTTTCATTTATTTCTATTTTTGTTGTTGTTCAGTCATTTAAATCATGTCCATTCCTTCATGATCCCATTTGGAATTTTCCTGGTGAAGAATTGGGATGTTTTGCCATTTCCTTCTCCAGCTCATTTTACAGAAGAGTAACTGAGGCAAATAAGGGTAAGTGATTTTCCTAAAGTCTCACAGCTGGTAAGTGTCTGAGACCAGTTTTGAACTCATGGTCTTCCTGATTCCAAACCCAATGGTCCATCCACTGCACCATCTAACTGCCCTTGTTTCCGAATATTGTATACCTAATCTATTCCACTGATCATTTTTTCTACTTTTTAAAAAAATCAATACCAAATAGTTTCAAATATTACTTCTCTGTGTAACATGCATTGAGATTTGGCATTGCTGAGCCTTCTTTCTTCAAACACAGCAGTACTATTACAGTAGGGGACTTCAATCTTCCCATCTCAGAACTAGATACATCTTACCAAAAATAAGAAAAAAGCTGAGGAAACGAATAAAGTTTTATGTAAACTAGATTTGATAGCTATCTGGAGAGAACTGAATTGAAATAGAAAGGAGTACACATTTTCCTCAGAAGTTCATAGTACTTTTAAAAAGATTGAACACATATTAGTAGATTTAAAAATTATAACTAAAAGTAGAAAGAGATACTAAATATATATTTTTCAGATCACATTGCAATAAAATTATATTTAATAAGGGACCAAAGAATCATTAGCAATGAATTGAATATTAAACAATGATTTAAAGAATAACTTATTAAAGAATGAGTGGGTTAAAGAACAAATCATAGAAACAATCTCTGGGCAAACAGTTTAGGAAAACTTATTCATGAGTGTCTCTCTCTCTCTCTCTGGAAACACAAAGAGAGGCTTCAATATGTTACTCCCCTTAGAACAGGCAAACTGACCTTCTTGTAGTTCATCACATACAACATTCCAACTTTCAAATCTATGTCTTTGCATCGACTTTCTCTATGCCTGAAATGGTGTCTCCTTACTTCTACCTGGTTTTTTTCCTTCCTTCCTTCCTATCTTCTTTTGAAGTACTGTTCAAACATTCCTTCAAAGATTTTTCTGATTTCTGTGATTGCTACTGACCTCGCCCACACTTAAAAACTAAACAAAATACCTTTTACTTTGTATTTACTTTGTGTATATTTTACATATATGAAAGGCAACATGACAGAGTAATTAGTCAACTGTCATGAGAACTAGAAGAATTGAATTTGAATCCAACTGTCTGTAATGGTTATTGACATTTTATGATGGGTGGGGGGAAGAGTTAAAGATCTTCCCTGCCCATTAATAGGCCTCAATACCTTTTTTCTTTTTTTTTATTTTTTTCTGTTTTCTATTTTTATTTTTTTTAATTTAATGAATTTATTTATTTAACTTTTAACATTCATTTTCACAAAATGTTGGGTTCCAAATTTTCTACCCATTTCGCCCCTCCCCCCACTCCAATACACCGAGCATTCTAATTGCCCCTATCACCAATCTGCCCTCTCTTCTATCATCCCTCCCTTCCCTTGTCCCCATCCTCTCTTTTGTCCTGTAGGGCCAGATAAATTTCTATTCCCCATTACCTGTATTTATTATTTCCTAGTAGCAAGAAAAATACTCGACAGCGGTTCCTAAAGCTTTGAGTTCCAACTTCTCCCCATCCCTCCCTCCCCACCCATTCCCTCTGGGAAGTCAGGCAATTCAATATAGGCCATATTTGTGTAGTTTTGCAAATGACTTCCATAATAGTCGTGTTGTGTAAGACTAACTATATTTCCCTCCATCCTATCCTGTCCCACATTGCTTTTTTTCTCTCCTTTGATCCTGTCCCTCCCCAAGAGTGGTGATTTCAAATTGCTCCCTCCTTCCATTGCCCTCCCTTCCATGATTCTCCCCCACCCTGCTTATCCCCTTCTCCCCCACTTTTCTGCATTGTAAGATAGGTTTTCATACCAAAATGAGTGTGCATTTTATTCCTTCCTTTAGCTGAATGTGATGAGAGTAAACCTCATTTTTTCTCTCAGCTCCCCTCTTTTTCCCTCCACTAAAAAGTCTCCTGCCTGGTTCTTCCATGAGAGATAATTTCCCCCATTCCATTTCTCCCTCTCTCCTCCCAATATATTTCTCTCTGACCAATTAACTTCATTTTTTAAAGATCTGATTCCATCATATTCAATTCACTCTGTGCTCTCTGTCTCTCTGTGTGTGCATGTGTGTATGTGTGTGTGTGTGTGTGTGTGTGTGTGTGTGTGTGTGTGTGTGTGTAATCCCACCAACTACCCAGATACTGAAAAGTTTCAAGAGTTACAAATATGTCTTTCCATGTAGGAATGTAAACAGTTCAATTTTAGTAAGTCCCTCATGACTTCTCTTTGCTGTTTACTTTTTCATGCTTCTCATTCTTGTGTTTGAAAGTCAAATTTTCTTTTCAGCTCTGATCTTTTCATCAGGAATGCTTGGAAATCCTCTATTTCATTGAAACACCATTTTTTCCCCTGAAGTGTTATACTCAGTTTTGCTGGGTAGGTGATTCTTGGTTTTATTCCTAGTTCTTTGACTTCTGGAATATCTTATTCCACACCCTTCGATCCCTTAATGTAGAAGCTGCTAGATTTTGTGTTATCCTGATTGTATTTCCACAGTACTGGAATTGTTTCTAGCTGCTTGCAATATTTTCTCCTTGACCTGGGAACTCTGGAATTTGGCCACAATGTTCCTAGGAGTTTCTCTTTTTTTGGATCTCTTTCAGGAGGTGATTACTGGATTCCTTGAATACTTATTTTGCCCTCTGGTTCTAGAATATCAGGGCAGTTTTCCTTGATAATTTCCTGAAAGATGATGTCTAGACTCTTTTTTTGATCATGGCTTTCAGGTAGTCCCTTGATTTTTAAATTGTCTCTCCTGGATCTATTTTCCATGTCAGTTGTTTTTCCAATGAGATATTCCATCTTATCTTCCATTTTTTCATTCTTTTGGTTTTGTTTTGTGATTTCTTGATTTCTCATAAAATCATTAGCCTCCATCTGTTCCATTCTACTTTTGAAAGAGTGATTTTCTTCAGTAAGCTTTTGAACCTCCTTTTCTATTTGGCTAATTCTGCTTTTGAAAGCATTCTTCTCCTCATTGGCTTTTTGAACTTCTTTTGCCAATTGAGTTAACCTATTTTTCAAGGTGTTATTTTCTTCAGCATTTTTTTGGGTCTCCTTTTGCAAGGTATGGACCCGTTTTCATGCTTTTCTTGCATCTCTCTCATTCCTCTTCCCAGTTTTTCCTCCACCTCTCTAACTTGATTTTCAAAATCCTTTTTGAGCTCTTCCATGGCCTGAGCCTATTGGATATCTATTTCAGATGTTTTGAATACAGAACTCTTGACTCCTATGCCTTTCCCTGATGGTAAGCATTGTTCTTCCTCATCAGAAAGGAAGGGAAGAGATATCTGGTCACCAAGAAAGTAACCTTCTATGGCCTTATTTTTTCCCTTTTCTGGGCATTTTCCCAGCTAGTTACTTGACTTCTGAGATTCCTTTCTACATCCACCTCACCTCTAGATCTGCCCAGCTAGTGCTTAGGGTCTGAGATTCAAATGCTGCTTCCCAGCCTCAGGGCTTTTGGTGGGGGCAGGGCTGCTATTCAGTGTAAGATTAAATTCAGGTGCTCAGGCAGGGGCAGGGCTGCTATTCTGTGTGAGATTAAATTCCCGCTGCTCGGATGGGGGCAGGGCCACCACTGAGGGCCCAGGTTCCCTCAGGGGGCTTATGCAGAGACCTTCAATAATGGATTCAAGCTCCTGCCTGCTTTGGGAGCCCCTGTCTACTGCTGCCTCCACTGCTGCCTCTCGAGTGGGCCTGAGTTTTGGGGACACCCTGCTCCCTTCTCAGCCAGCCAAATAGCCTCTCTCACTGACCTTTGCACTGTGGGTGGAGGGACTTGTACAGCCGCTGGAGATTCTGTCCCTGAAGCCTGCTCAGATATGCTCCTCTCAGTGCCATGCAGCCAAGGCAGGGCTGGGCTCTGCTCTGAGTCTGGTGTACTATGGACCTTTGGTGTTGGTTTTTCAGTTCTCTCTGGAACAGAAATCTCCTCCACTCTGTTGCTGTGTGGCTTCTGCTGCTCCAGAATTTGTTGGGAGTTCTTCTTTACAGATATTTTATGGGCTGTGGGTTCAGAGCTAGCATATGTGAATCTTTCTACTCCGCCATCTTGGCTCGTCCCCGCCTCAATATCTTTTGTTAATTTCTATTGAGGTACTGAGTCAGAGGGTCCTGTCCTCTACCTCTGAAAAGTGTATAAATATTCTCAGGTGAGTCATTTCCCAAAACTCATTTTTTCTTTGAACAGAGAACCTACCACAGCTATCTATTACTATTGGCATCAAAGGGAAATTTTTGGAATATCATTTGGAAATTTCCATTCCATGACTTTATCTCATCTATTTCTTCTCTGTGAGTTAAAGCCACCAAAGAACCTTAATATAACTCTCCATTTTAAATAATCCTCCAAAGAATTATAATTACATAACATCTTCTGTATCTCTTACCTCTTCTCAAGTCACCAGAATCCCAACCCACTATAATCTCCTTACTACCTGCAAAGCCTCAGATCGTGGCTTTCTGTGTAAATGTATGAGAAGTAAAATGGAGACACATTCAGATAGCAATATCAGAGGTATATGTTACCTTTGCATTCTTGTACACTAGCCATATACATGCACACTGGTTATATGTGTTACTTATATGTGCCTTTCCATGTGTGTTACAAGAGTATTTCTATTGTTCCCCTACACATGTGAGACAGTACCTCTCAGGTTTATGGGAGAATGTTTTGATGCTAGTTTCTTATTATGCCTTTTCATTAAATGCTTTTGCTTTGATCACTTTCAGTTGTCTCATTGATGTTAATGAGGTAGCTATATTGGTAGGAACTTATAATTTTGCAGACATGTGGACCCACAAAGTACTTCATACTTAGGCTTGCCAGCTCTGAGAGATACCCCAAGTGGAAGGTGCCCTGGATACCACAAATAATTGCTTTAAGCCATAGAAAGTTGTGTTGTTCTTTTTTTTAAGTTACTATAGCAATGTAATATAAACAGTACATTGGATAGTCTTGGCTAAACTCATAAACTCAAGTGGATGGTAGACACATAAAGGCCAGTGATTCATACATAGCATACAAAGTGATTCAACAGTGTTGTGGTAAAACACACATAGACACATAGTCACAAATTATTTTTAGTATCATAATAATTCCATTGTTTACTCAACTCCAGTGAACTCAAATAAGGATTTCATAATTTTAAAATACTCAAAGTGGCTTTATTGATGTATACATTCCCTCCAATACTGCACATTGCAGTTCATACCTACCCCTCTGTGTCACTTTTTCTCCATTTTATCCCATAACTTTGCTCGGGGGACATGCCACCTGGTGACATGGTGGCATTCTTTGCTTTCCTGTGACAGATATTATAACAATACCAGTGCAGTTCACATATTGCTCACCGATTTGTTCTCACAATTTAGTCAGTCCATCTTATTTCTCAAGTGTACATTTCTATGAGAACATTCTTTATTTCTAGTCTTGCTATTTGTTATGTACTGTAGCCTACATAGACCCACCATTTATCTTGCCATTGCTATCTGAGAAATAATCAATTTAAGTTGATTATTTAGCCTAGTTTTTAAATAGTGACAAAGAATTAGGTTTTAGAAAGATCATTCAGACTTAGGTTTCAAATTTAAGTAACTTCAGACTCAAAGAAATTCAATAAAGTTCTACAAAAATGACAATAGACTTGTCACCCTTGTGCTTTTATGGATAAGAATATCAATGATGATGATGGTGGTGATAATGACAATAGCTAGCATTTATATTGCTTTACTTCTGTGAAGAGGTAATGAGATCTAGAATTAGGGTGATGATGGTGGGAATGGAAAGTAGGAAATAGATGTCAGCAACATTTTACAGGTGAAAAATGAATAACATAAGGAGGTTTAGGTAGAAAGAAAAATTAACTATGAACCTGGGATGTTTTTAATTTTTAATGTAGGTGACTAAGATGATGGTGGTGCCATTAACAAAACTAGGAAAAAAGAAGGCAAACATACCAGTTTGGAAGAGAAGAAAATATTATTGTAAACATGTTGAATCTGATGTAATGATAAAACATCAGATAGAGATATACAAGTTGTGGGATATGTGGGTTGAAGTTTAGGAGATAGTAGGAGCTAAATATAAAAATCTGGGAGTCGTCCAAGTAGAGGTAGTAGTTGGAATTGTGAAAGTAGATGAAAGCGCTTAGAAAGAAAATCAATGTTTGACCTTTAAAGAATATTTATCTATACATAAGAATGGGAAGGAAAATAAAGAATCATTGAAGGAGGCAGGCAAGGTCAGAATACAAAGGTAGGAGAAACAAAGGGTAGACTGAATTTTAAGGAGAGGATTGGAAACTGAGTTAAATACTACATTGCAGTCTAAATGAATATGGAGCAAGAAGTGGTCCTAACTTTAAAGAATCACAGATCACTGAGGATTTAAGGGAGCAGTTTTAATAAAGTGATAGGTATAATCAAGAGATTAAGGAATGAGAGTTTTGTGAGAAAGTGTAGGTCCCACACGAAGTTTGTTGGTGAAGGAGAAGAAAAAAATGGGACTATTGCTTGAGAGGACAACATTATTGAGAAAAAGCTGATCTTTTCTTAAATGGCCTTAGACTGAGCTCTCATCATAAAAGAGCTAAAATATGCAACTACAGTACTGTTGCTGAGTATCAGGAAAATGCACATATTCAATATTTTGAAATGCCTCTTCAAACAACACTTGAATCATAACCTAAATTTTTGGAAGGGGGAGCTATTTCTTATCCAGCATATCTTAAGCATACTTGAGATAGGTATAATCTAATATTTGGAAAGTGAATAGTTTAAACTCACCTACAGAGTCATTTCTTTACAGTGTGCTAATGGTGCCAATGTGACAACAAAACAAGAAGCTTTGCAAAGAGTACACTTCTAGGGGACAGTTGGATGGTGCAATGGTTAGAACATTGACCCTGGAGTCAGAAGCACCTGAATTCAAATGGCCTCACTTACTAGCTTTGTGACCTTGGGCAAGTCACTTAGCGTTGATTGCCTCAAAAAAAGAGAACCCTTCTATTTGGATGATATATAAGGATATGGGACCAGAAGAACTAATGCAAAACTGAAAGGATCAGGAAATATTTTTTTTAAAATATTTATTTATTTTGGTGTTTTATTTATTTATTTATTTATTTTAAATAAATTTATTTAACTTTTTACATTCATTTTCACAAGATTTTGGGTTCCAAAATTTTCTCCCCATTTG
>CM053769.1:426838564-426913371 GCA_028658325.1 Potorous gilbertii
GACCATATTTGGGGGACAGCACCCTTATTGCTTCTTAGAGCCACTATCTTTCTACTGTAACTGCAGATCTGAAAAGCAAGTAATTTCCTTTATCGCCTTTCTTGAAAGAGAAGAATTTAGAGCAAATCAAGCTCTGCTGTAGCAGTATCCCACTCTGACTTGAGTATACACACACACATACACACACAGAACGACTGTTCCCCTGCTTCTTTGTTCTCTTTATTTTGCTATCAATTTCCCATTGTTGCTTAAAAGTTAATGGCTACTAGCCCTTTAAAAAGATAATTATACAAGTACTGTAGAAACTGATTGGTTTGGGAAAGGCGGGAGAAATATCTAGTTTCAGTGAAGAAGCATCAAAAATAATGATTTCACCTCCAGGACATTCCAGACCTTTTCCAGCCTCTTGTAATGCTTTTCACTAGGCAGCTCAAAGACCCCTTCAGCGTATAAGCAGGAAAAAGCGTTCATACGCCAAAGAGCATCAAAAACTTCCCAGACCAAGCGGAAGTTCAGTACCGTTCCCACCACCCCATGATCATATGTCATGTTGGGGCTCAGCTTTTGGCATTCCTTTGGGATATCTGGGGTTTTTTTTTTTATTACTTTCTTTGGCTACACTAAGTAAAATGCTATTTTTTTTTTGGAAAGTTAAGTCTTCCTTATGCAGTCTGGGATTTGTGTTATTTAAATTTTTGTAACTGTTTTCTGAAGCAGGTTTCCATTGTTAATATCTGGAAGCAGAGTTTAGATTTAGTTGTTTTAATTTTGTTTCCAATGGAAGATTTTTGTAAATTCTGTTTAGGTTTTTATTTCATAAATTTAATATTTTTTATTTTTGTGATTTTGCCTTAAAAGGATTTTTTTTACTAAGGGTTCTCCTGTCCCTATCAAATACATTTTTATTGGTTTTTCCCATTAAAAAATTAGTGATTCAGAGGAAAAAAAATGTGACATTTCAAAGTTATATGTAGGAATTGTTTTCCCTGTGATTATCCCAGGAGCATGTTGCTTATTCTCAAGCTTATTTATTTTTACTGGAGGCTGTCTGTAAACCTTTACCAAGCAAACTTTTTCCATTATAATCCATCTGCTGCTAACATGAAAGTATTTTATGGAAATGATTTGTTATTAAATTTGATTGATATGGTATATGATTATGAGCAAGTTTTGATTACATGCTCTCTGCATAATTGCTTGACCTATGTTGGTATATGAGAATATTTATTGACATGATTTTGAGTTGTTCTGTGACAATGATATTGTTTATGCGTCTTATATAGTTTGTGTACAAGTTTGCTTATTTTGCTTAAATATGTACTACTAATCTTATTGAATTTGTTAACATGGACCAATTTCTTAAAATATAGGTGCTAACATAATTGATTACTTTAATTGTCCTGTTGTAATATAGAATTCAAAATTATTGAGGCCTCCTACTATTATGAATAGATTCAAATTATAAGGCTAATATTTGAAAAAATTCAAAGGAATATTAAAGATTAGGAAGATTGTAGAGGTAAATATACTAAGACAAAAGTAATGAGATAAATCTGCAATTTCTATGTGTTACCTGAATTTTTGCATCATTCAGATATCCTATAGGAAATGGCAGTACCTAAGAATTGATTAGTCCTTCATGCTCTGAAAATAGATGGTTAAAAAACTGGGGACCCTACTGAGTGAGAAAGGGGTTCCCACAGAAAAACTGAAAGTTATATCTGAGTCAGAAAATGATTCTTGCTTGGTAGGTAAGACTAGATCTCTTTTTGGCAGGCATATACTAATAGGCCCAAATTTGACTTAAAAAAAAAGGAACCACAAATAGTAATATGAGGCTTAGAATGACCAGATAACATGCTCCAATAGTGGAAAGCATTGTAATTAGAAAAAAGATTTGGCTGCGGGAGAGTCTCAGAGGTATAGCTATTGAGATTGCGTAAGCCTTTAGACTAAATGGCCAGAATCACCTACTTGTCAGGCCTGTATTCAAAATTTAGATGTCCAGCTCCATGGTGGTGGAACTCCACAGGAATATACTTATTAATTGTACCAGTTAGTATAAAGAGGGGCCTTCTCATCAGCTACTATGCTGACTCAGAGATTTTCTTTTATTCTGGTGCTTAGTAAATGTTTGTTGATTTGAGTAATTAGAGTGGGCACATAGGTGGGATCATTCTAAGATTGCTGAGAAAAATAAGGAGAGAGTAGAACCTGAGAAAGAGAATCCAGTGGACCATAGCAAAAAACATAGAAGTTAAGTATGTGAATCACATAAAGTATGTAGGCAGTGTGAGCAATAACTCAGAGAAGGTGAAAGTATTTCTGAATCAGCCACAGACACAGAATTTTCAAAACTTAAGATTTTCAAGGATTTGGTAGTTATACAATTTACCCTGAAATATCCTGCTATTGTTAAAATATTGAATTGTTTCACTCATATATGTAATTGATGAAACTTAAAAGTAGCAGCTTAAATTCCTTTGAAGATCAGTGGACAAACAACGTGGAAAAAGCCTTCAAAAACTTAATCAACTGCCTCACACTAGTGTTGACTTATGCAAAGTCAAGTGAACCATTTGTCTTCCACAAATGCCATTCTGGAAGGATTGAAATCTGTTCTGTACCAGGAAAATGATGGTTACCAGAAACTTTATTATATTCACTAGCAAAGGTTTGACTAAAAATGCATCTTGTTATTATATCCACATGCTTGAATTCCTGACTATGAAGTGGACTGTGACTGAAAAGTTAAAATATTAAGTATATGGAATAAAATTCCAAGTGTATTCCAACACTTGACATGTTTTGACATGTGCCAGGTTGGATGATGCATGCCAGAAATGAGTAACAACATTAGGGAACTATGCCTTCAGCATATGCTGCAGGCCAAGTCTACAATACCTTGCCCTGAAGACAATGTAACAAATCAATTACAGTTATACTGAAAAATGGTGTGGGAGCTATATGTGATGCTCAAGGCGCTGGACTACAATTAAATGGCATCATAGTTGAATGTCTACCTGATGACATACCAGCTGGGTATTTGAACTTCCTTGCCTCAACTATATATGGAAGGCTGAAAGCAAGAGTAGAAAGGCATAGAAAAACAGTCATATTCAAGTCTGCAAAAATTACTTTTCAGACTTACCTATATCTTCCCCTGTAGGTAAGATTGATTCCAGACATTTGGTGACAGATAAATAATATTGGCTTAAATTTGTCATGTTATGAACCAAAAAGCAATTAGCTGATGATAAAGGATTCAGGTTCCAGTCACTAGAAGGCCCCTTGCTGATCAAATAATGGAAGGGCTTGCAGCTGTGTAGTGGAATATTATACTGGACTATATATAACTCATCCCATGCATTGGATCATAAAGTATTTGAGTCTACCTAGAGCATACTACTTTATGTTTGGGGAAACTTTTAATGATAACTTTAGATACATGGATTGAGAAAGGACTCTGGAACTTGTGAAAGATTTCACTGGTAAAAGATAGCACCGGATGTCCCCTGAAGTTTGAAAACTACGCATAATGTGTGCAAAGAAAAGTATTACCAACTCATGTTGATATTTAGAGAATATAATTATTGAAAACCTTTGGAATTTGCTTGCATTCATTTTTTGTCTCTGGATGGAGAGAGTAAAAATATGACATAACTTAGTGGTGACTGATCATTTTATCAGGTAACTATAAGCATATCTTAAAGAATGATGGCAAAAGTTGTTATGTTTGTATTTCGTTCTCAAAGAGGACCATGATATCAAGATGATGACATGACTTGTAGTTGACTTTGATTTGAATGAGAGAGGGTTGTGAAAGGTCACTCTTTCTCCTTCAGAGTCACCTGGGTCCATTGGCCTGATAGTCATCAGGATGACTAGAGATAACTCAGGATGCAATGTGGGACCCTGGTCATTTTAGACTAAGCTCTTATCACATTATCACTTTGAGTGAGATACACCCATTCAAAGAATAGGCCTCTTTATGTAGTTACTCAAGGGATGAACTCTGTTAATAAAAAACAAATAAAAAATCAAACTGGGAAAGGAAGACCCTCAGGGTTCCTGGATAAAAGAAAAAGAGTTACTATTTGGTATTTGCATTCATTCTGTGCAAGGTGCAAGGGGACCTGTTGTCCAATTTATGAGCTCCATAGTGAATTGGGCTTAAGGTTTGGTCTTTGATGAATTCTAGTGGAAAAAGGATTTGCAGAAAAAGAAGAGTCAATAAACAGGTTTGGTATCTAGTGGCATCCTCCCTTTAGCATCATGTGAATTTCCCACAATTAGAATTGGGGCTCCAGTTTTATTCTCTTCTTCTCTTTTCTATGAAGACTCTAAAATTTTTGCTATTACAGTTAATGACACACTTGACATGGGGCCAAGAGAGACTATGACAAGGGACGAATGGACCATGTTTAGTGAGATGACCCCTATTGCTCCTTAGACACAATCTTCCTCTCCTATGACTGAGTCAGAGAATGAAACAGTTCCCCTTACCCCTGCCCCATCAGTTGAGGATAAACAATATTCTGCTGTAGTTGGCAGCATCCCAATCTACCTAGTATGTGCACAGACTGTTCTCCTTGCTGCGTCTCTGTTCTTTCCTTTCCCACCAATTTTCCATTGTTATATAAAAAAATTACCAGCTACAAACCCTCCTGTGTTGAATAATTGCTAATGTTTCAGGTAGAGGATGTAAAAACTGGTCCATCTGGGAAAAGCAAGAAACACAACCAGCTTCCAGCAAGAGATGTGCAGAATAATAACTTAATACCCAAAAGATTGCAGATTTTTTCAGTCAGTTTGTAATCAGTCACCTTCATCAGCTGCCTTAAAGTCAATTTAGGGGAAAAAATATAACATGAAAGATGAATAAGTTGAAACAAATACAAAATATTCTTGAGAGAGGGAAAACCTCTTGGGGCAAACTCAAGCCAGTAACACTTTCCATGGGTCCCTTTTAGATTTTTTTTTGGTGCCTTCCTGGGACTCCATTTCCCTTTCCTGAAACTTATGTTTCAATGAGAATATTTACAGAATGAGGGAATTCCCTCAGCCGCCTTGGTCATAACCATCCTACTTACCCTTCTATACTATTATTGCTTTACACCAATAGTCATATATTATATACCCATGGAATTATTGTTAGTCTCTTCTAGTTCCTCCCAAAATGTATATGCAGGAAACTGGAGTAAGACTATAACCTCTGACCCATGTCCCCCATATTCTCATTATATATCATTTTAAGTTTGGAAAAGTACTTTCTTCATAATAACACTTTCAGATAGATATCCTTTTGACATATAGGTGCTACTGTTTATACGCTTAATGAGGTAAAAAATATGAAGGCCTCATGTACATCAAAATATTTATAGGAACACTTTTAGTGGTATCAAAGAACTGGAAACAAAGTAGGTACCTGTAAGGTACAATAGGTAAAGAAATTATGATACCTGAATATACATATTTATATACCCTAAGAAAAAATTAATATTAAGAATTCAGAGAAGTGTTTATCAGACATATTAACTGATGGAAAGTAATGTAAGCAAAAGCAAGAAAAATTCACGCACACAAATATACAATGACTACAACAGTATAAAAGCTAATAGCAAAAAAAGAAACTGAAGGCTGAATTTTAATATTTTAATAGATTTCTAGTGATATCTCTTGTTTTTATATAGCCTAGACTTCCCACTTTTATTTCTTCCCCATCCAAAGAGCCCATGCCTTACAAATTGTTTAAACAAGAGGATGAAAAAAGAATCCAGCAAAACTGATGTTAAAAATCTGGTGTAATATGCCATATGCCATGTCCCTTTCCCCTCTCCCTTCCCTCCTCAGCTCTGTAAGCAGCAAGAGGAAGAGTCTTCTCATATTATTGTTTTGGGGCCAAGTTTGTTCTTTATAATTTTTGTTGCATGCATTTTGGATTGTTTTGTGGTTTTTGTTAATTTCATTATTTTGTTGTAGTCATTGTGTGTATTGCTTTTCTGGTTCTGCTTACTTTGCTTCATTTCATATAAATCAGTGCTTCTCCATACTGATTATGTTTGTCATTTTTTTTATAACACAGTGATATTGCATTACCTTTATGTACCATAGTTTGTGCTAGCCATTTATCTTTGCTACCACAAAAAGTGAGGCTAAAAATATTTTGTTGCACATGGAGCTTTTCTTTTTGTTAATGACTTCCTTGGGAGTATGCCTAGCAGTGAAATCTTTGACTCAATGTGTATGAATATTTTAGTCACTTTATTGGTATAATTAAGAAAAAGCCTTTCCATAATGGTTGCAATAATTCATAGCTGTTCTACCAATGCACTTGTGTTCCTGATTTTCCACAACCCTTCTAATACTGATTATTCCCATGTTTTGTACTCTTTGCTAATTTTCTGGGTAAGGTGAAACATTAAGTGTTGCCGAAAATTTTAGAGCATTTTTTAAATGTTTGTTAATAGCAAACTATGATTGTTCTTTTGAGGACTGTTTGCTTATATCTTTTGTTCATGTCCACATTAGGGAATGAGTAGTTAGTTGTCTCTGTCTCTGTCTTTGTTTCTGTCTTTGTATCTCTATCTTTGTATCAGACACATTTGATGCAAAGATTTCTTTCTCAGCTGATCATTTCTTTTTTTCCCTTCTCATTGTATCAGTTTTGTTTTAGCAAAAGTTTTTAAATTTAATGTAATCAAAATTATCTATTTGTGTTGTTTATGATTTTTATATCCTCTGCTTGATCATGAATTTTCCCTCCGGTCGTAGTTATGTAAGATAGTTGATCTAGTTATCTAGTTATTTTTAAAAATAAATGACATGATCTTTACTATTCAGGTAACATAATCATTTTGAGTTTATTATAATATATGGTGTAAGATGTTGAAATAAACTTAACTTTTGTCAGACTTTTCGCTCACTTCTAGCCAAATATGGCACTCTGCCTAAAGTGTTTATACTCTTGGATTTACTTAATTCTGGGTTATTGAGCTTAGTTGCTTTTGGTTTTGCTTTTCCAGTTTTTTTTCACTGACATGTTGTTTTATTTTTTAACCAATATCACATAATTTTGATGATGAGGTCAAAATGGATGATTACTACTAAAAAAAATGGCAGCTAGATGGCACAGAGGAAAATGTTCTAACCCTGGAGTCAGGAATACCAGAGTTCAAATTCAGCCTCAGACATTTATGTAACCCTAGACAAATAACTCTTCTCGTCTCAGTTTTCTCATCTTTTAAATGAGCTGGAGAAGGAAATGGCAAACCACTCCTGTATCTTTGGCAAGAAAACTCAAATGGAGTCATTAAGAGTTAGACATGACTGAAACAACTAAACAACATTACTAAATAATATTTTTTGAAGTCTGGAACTGTTATTCCTCTTTTAACCCAACTATTTTTCCATTATTTCACCTGATAATGTAGATGTTTTATCTCTCCAGATGAAAAGTATTATCTTGCTTATCTCTTTTACTTTGTCTGGTACACTGAATCTGTAAATTAATTTTTGCTTTATATATTTTTAAGACTGAATCTTAAGAACATGGATTATTTATGGATCCAATCCAACTACTAATTAACACAAAAGAAAAATGATTTGATTCATTTCTGACCTGGGTCAGTACACCCTTTCTTAGGCAACCTAATGGTTTTCCTGCTCTTGGGATTTTACCATAATGAAGCTGAACTTAGTGAAGTCACCCAGTTTGCATAGGTCATTACAGTTTAGGACTTTTGAGTTCTACCAGCCTCTGCTTTCTTTGTAGTTAGGAACACAGGAGTATAATACCTTTCCTAGCATATTATTGATATTCTTATTAAATTTAGAAGGTGAGACTATGAGTACTCCCTAACCTTCTAATTATTTACTTTGTTCTCTATTTCTTTAAGAAGTATTCTTTAAGAAGATACAATCTATAATTGTATCTGTGCACATGCTGGGTGTACTTCTGTAAACAGATTCTTATTTTATTCTTATTTTATCTTTTGAATGGGACTTCCTTTTCATTACTGTTTGAATTTTTTTTATCATATATATATATGTATACACACACATATATACACACACGCATTCATAAATACATACATATTGTCAGACTTATTTTGTCACGTACTAATTTTTTCAATTACTTTCCTTAGTTTCTAGGATTTTCTAAGTAAACCACTGTCACCAACAAATAATGAGCCTTGTGTCCACTTTGCTTATCATTATGCTTTTAATTTCTTTTATCTGTCTTGTTACTATTTAGATGTCTAAAACTGCATCAAATAACATTGAAGAAATGTATATTATTGGTTTACTTGTATATTTATTAAGAGAGTTTATAGTATTTCCTCATTTCATATAAATGCTGACTTTCAGGTTTTAACAGACACTTACAGATGATATTTAAAAATTATTCCCTTCTTACAATTTGTGGGATTTTTTTTAGCATAAATGAGTCTTGCATTTTCTCAAAGGTTTCTCTGCATCTATTGATACAGTTCTGTGATTTTGGATGTTTTTTTAAAAAGTATTTTTTTATTCTGGTTTTCAACCTTTACTTTGACAAGATTTTGAATTCCAAATTTTCTCCCCATCTTTCCCCTCTCCTCATCCTAAGGTGACATGCAATTTGACATAGACTCTACACAGATATTCATATTGAACCTATTTTCATATTATTCATGTTGTAAAGAAGAATTGGAACAAAGGGGAAAAATCATGAGAAAGAAGAAACAAAAAAAAGAGAGAGAGAGAGAACAAATAATATGCTTCAATCTGCATTCAGACTCCATAATTCTTTTTCCTGGATGTGAACAGAATTTTCCATCATGAGTTCTTTGGAGTTGTCTTTGATCCTTACATTGGTATGAAGAGACAAGTTTATCAAAATTAGTCATCTCACATTGTAGCTGTAATTGTGTACAAAGTTCTCCTGGTTCTGCTCACTTCACTCAGTATCATTTCATTCAAGTTATATCAGGTTTTTCTGAAGTCTGCCTACTCATCATTTCTAATGAAACAATAGTATTCCATTACATTCATATACCATAACTTGTTCAGTTACTGCCCAATTGATAGGCATCCCCTCAATGTCCCATTCTTTTTCACCACAAGAAAAGAGCTGTGATAAATATTTTTGTATATGAGGGTCTTTTCCCATTTTTATGATCTCTTTGGGAAACAGACCTATTGTATTGCTGGTTCAAAGGATATGCACAGTTTTATAGCCCTTTGGGTATAGTTCTAAATTGTTCTCCAGAGTGGTTGGATCAGTTCACAATTCCACAAACAAATTAGTTTTCCAATTTTCCCACATCTTCTCCAACATTTATCATTATCTTGTTTTGTCATGTTAGCCAATCTAGTAGGAGTGATGTGGTACCCCATCGTTTGCATTTCTCTAATCAATAGTAGTTTAGAGCATTTTTTCATATTACTATAGATGGTTTTAATTTCTTTATCTGAAAACTGACTGTTCATGTCCTTTGACTATTTAGCCGTTGGGGAATAACTTGTATTCTTATAAATTTGACTCAGTTCTCTGTATATTTTAAAAATGAAGTCTTTGTTAGAGACATTGTTTGAAAAAAATTCTTTCTCAGTTTTCTGCTTCCCTCCTAATCTTGGTTGTGAAACCACAAACAAGTGCAAAACCTTTTCAATTTAATGTCATCAAAATTATCCATTTTGCATTTCATAATGTTCTCTATCTCTTGTTTTGTCATAAATTCTTCTCTTCTCTATAAATCTGACAGGTAAACTATTACTTGCTTTCTCAGTTTGCTTATAGCATCAGCCTTTATGTCTAAATCATGTATTCATTTTGACTTTATTTTGGTATATGGTGTAAGACATTGGTCTATGCCTAGTTTTTGCCATACTCTTTTCCAGGTTTTCAATTAATCAATTAATTCACCTCACTTAAAGTCAGTGAGAGAGACTTTGTACTTTGATACCTTTGTCAAAATGAGAACGTATCTTAAGTGAATCAAACAGAGATATGAACAAGGTGTGTGTATTTCTTTTACTCAAGGCATATCAGATTGATGTGACAGAAATGGTTTCCTGTTCTAAAAGAAATCCACACCAAAGAGAGGAACAATTTGAGGATTCTAGCAAAAGGACTTCCAGGAGCCATAAGTTTTTTATTTTGCCATATATGTTCTATAAGTTTTCCACTAGACTTTGCAATGATTTGTGGGAGACTGTGACACAGACTTTGGGGAAGAATCTGTAGTATTTTTTAAAAATAATTCTGACCAAAACACTTAATAGCTGTGTGAAGATGAATGGCTTATATAACCTCTCTGTGTTAGTTTCATTATATGTAAGATGAGGATTTGAAATAAACAAGATCAATTGGGTGGAGCCAAGATTGTGGAGTATAGGCAGCAGCTCAACTGGACTCTTCCTGCAGTCCCTTCTAAACAACTTTAAAATGATATCTCAAATTGAATTCTAGAGTGACAGTCAGTAAAACATCAAGGTGAATCATTTTTATATCCTAAATATAGGAGGTTGACAGCTAACATTTTATTGTGGAGTAGCAACATGTAAAGGAGTATTGAAAAGCTAGGGGAATGGATGTGTACATGAAGATTTCAAAAAAGTGATGTTGAAGCCTGGATCTAGGCAAGATAAGACAAATGCCTGACAATTAGGACCCTGGTGGGTTTGAGGTAGTATTTACATGATTTATTATGATGAAGTTGGATTTATAACAAGGAGTGATTAAACTGAATGTGTGTATGTCATGGTAACACAGTCAGCAGACTGGAGGCAGTTAAAAAAGTGGCAATGGCCACTTTGGGAGCTCTTAGCCCAGAGATGTTAAGAAGGTCAGACAACTGATAAGAAAGATACTATGAAGGGGATCTTTTGCTGGCATTGGATAGAGAATCCTGTTGCATTGCCTATAAGAAGCAATAGGTTGAAGTTCCAGGTTGAAGAGGAGCACTAGCACTTGTGGCCACAGGGGTTCAAGGGCCCTACTCACTGTTCCATGGTGAAGAAGAGGGCTTCTGGTCAGGCACTCACAAGGGAGGAGGGACCCTGAATATCATTCCAACTCAGAAATGAGCATCAGCCATTGCAACTACAGAAGAGGAGACCTGGTTACAGGGACAAGAGAAGTGCTAGTACTTTTGACTACAGGGGAGTAAAGTCTCTTTCTGGGTAAAGACCAAAGCAGAGTTCAGGAGAAGAGTGATCACACTTCCCCTTGGATCATACCCCCTTGGAAGCACCAAAAACTTACAGACTCCAAGAATTAACCCTGAAAAAAATCTGTTGGGCCTGTGTGGGGGAGGGCCACAGACCTGCTGGGGTTCAGTCCCAGCCCTGGGGAGAGGGAAGGAGACAGTGGCAGCAACAGCTTCCAGAACTCTGGGCCCACAGACAGTGGGAGATTGAACAGTTGATAAAAACCTCTGAAGCCTGGGACAGTACTCTCACCCCCACCCTCAGTGGAAGCAGAGACCTACCTTGACAAACAGTTACAAAGTCAATCATTTGACTGGGAAGATGAGAAAACAAGAAAAAAGTCAGACTATAGAATCTTACTTTGGTTACAAAGGAGATCAAAACATACAACCAGAAGACAATAAAGTCAAAACTCCTACCATCATTGAAAGCTTGAAAGAAAAATATGAATTGGTCTCAGGCCATGAAAGGGCATGAAAGGATTTTGAAAATCAAATAAAAGAATTAGAGGAAAAATTGGATAAATTACAGTGATTCTCATAAAAATGATGAAATCATGAAAAATGAGTTAACTGCCTGCTAAAGGAGACTCAAAAAATATTGAAGGCAATAACTCTTTAAAAAAAATAAACTAACCCAAATGGCAAAAGAGAGCCAAAAAGTCAATGAGAAGAATGCCTGAAGAAAGTAGAATTGGCCAAATGGAAAAAGAGATACAAAAGCTCATTAAAGAAAATAAATCCTTCAAAATTAGAATGAAGCAAATGGAAGCTAATGACTTTATGAGAAATCAAGAAATTATAAAATAAAACCAAAAGAATGAAAAAATGAATACAATGTGAAATATCGCATTTGAAAAATTGCTGACCTGTAAAATAGACTCAGGAGAGATAATTTAAAAATTATTGGACTACCTGAAAGACATGATCAAAAAAGAAAGAATTTAAACATCATCTTTCAAGAAATTATCAAGGAAAACTGTCCTGATATTGCAGAAACAGAGGGTAAAATGGAAATGGAAAGAATCTAGCAATCACCTTCTGAGAGAGATCCTAAAAGGAAACTCCTAAAAGTATAGTAACCAAATCCCAGAGTTCCCAGGGCAAGGAGAAAATACTGTAAGCAGCCAGAAAGAAGGAATTCAAATATTGTGAAAGATAAAAAAATTGAACAAAACTTCAAAGATCTCCCTAAAAAAAAACTCCCAGGGTCACATGGATTTATAAGTGAATTTTACCAAACATTTAAAGAACAACTAATTCCAATACTATCTGGAAAAATAGGCAAAGAAGGAGTCCTATGAAAATTCTTTTATGACACATTATGGTGCTGACACCTAAATCAGGAAGAGCAATAACAGAGAGAAAAAATCTTTATAGAGCAATTTCCCTAATTAATATTTAAAATAAAACACTATCAAAGAGATTATTGAAATATATCACAAAGATGATACACTATAATCAGGTAGAATTTATACCAAGAACACAAGCCTGATTCACTATTAGAAAAACTATCACAATTAATTGGCCATTTCAATAAGAAATACAACAAAAATCATATCATTATATCAATGAATGCAGAAAAAATCTGACAAAATATGCCACCTATTCCTATTAAAACAATAAAAAGTATAGGATATAATGGAACCTTTCTTAAAACAAGTAATACATATCTAAAACCAAGAGCAAGCATTATGTGTAATGGGACTAAACAAAGTCTTTCCAATAATATCAGAGGTAAAGAAAAGATGCCCATTTTCAACACTACTATTCAATATTATACTAGGACATGAAGAAATAAATTGAAGGAATATGCCATGAGGAAATAAACTATCATTTTTAAAAAGATGATATGATGGTGCACTTAGATAACCCCAGAGAGTCAACAAAAAAACTAGTTGGAGCAATTAAAAAATTTTAGCAATGTTGCAGGATACAAAATATATATTATAAAAAAAATCAACAGGGAGAGTTAGAAAGAGAAATTCCATACAAAGGAACTACAGACAATATAAAATACTTGGGAATCTACCTGCCAAGACAAACCCAGGGATTATATGAACACAATTATAAAGCACTTTTTAATTCAAATACAGAGAGACCTAAATAATTGGAGGAATATTGCTTATGGAAAGGAGGAGCCAATATAATAAAAATGGTAATTGTAAAATTTACTTGTTCAATGACATGTCAAATTACCAAAAGTTATTTCGTAGAAGTTGATAAAATAGTAACAAAACTCATCTGAAGGAATAAAATGTTAAGGATATTAAGGTAATCAATAAAGAAAATGTGAAAAAAGGCAGCATAGCAGTATCAGACTTCAAAATCTGTTAGAAAGCAATAATCATGAAAACTATCTGCTACTGACCAAAAAATAGAGTGCTGGGTCAGTGGAACAGATTAGTACATAATATACAGTAGTAAAAGGAGATAGTAATCTGATGTTTGATAAACCCAAAGATCCAAATGTTAGGGTTAGAACTCAACATTTGACAAAAATTTCTGGGAAAGCTGGAAATCAATTTGGCAGAAACTTGGCATAAAGCAACATTTCACACTGTATTATCAAGATAAAGTCAAAATGAATAAAAAATTTAGACATAAATGGTGATAAAAGTAAATTGGGGAAACATGGAAAAATGTCTGTTAGATCTATGACAAGGGAAGAGTTTATGACTAAACAAGAGAAAATAAATTTTTATGGGAAATAAAATAATTTTAATTACATAAAATTAAAAAAAAAAACACTTTTGCACAGAAAAGCTAATGTAGCCAAAAGGAGGAAAACAGAAAACTTTGAAACTTTTCATCAATGAATCCTCTGATATAGGTCTCATTTCTCAAATATGTAGGGAACTGAGCCAAATTTATAAACATACAAGTCATTTTGCAGTTGATAAATGGCCAAAGTGTATGAACAGAGAGTTTTTAGAAAAAGAAGTCAAAGCTATCAATAGCAGCATGAAAAATGCTCCAAATCACTGCTAATTAGAGAAATGCAAATTAGATCAACTCTGAGATACCACCTCATACCTATCAGATTGTTGTTATAGTGTAGCTAAGTCATTTAGTGAAGATTCTACTCTTCGTGTTCCTGTTTGGGGTTTTCTTGGCATAGATACTAGAGTGCTTTGCCATTTTATTTTCCAGCTCATTTTGCAGATGAAGAAACTGAGACAAACAGAAATAAGTGATTTGCCCAAGTTCACACAATTAGCAAGTGTCTAAGGCTAGATTTTAAACTCAGTCAGATGTATCTTCCTGGCTCCAGTTCTGGCACTCTATTCACTGTGCCACCTAGCTGCCCATGAAGATTGGCTAACATGACAGAAAAGGAAAATGACAAGTGCTGAAGGGAATGTGTAAACACTGGGACACTCATGCATTGTTGGTGGAATTGTGAACTAGTTCAAACATTCTGAGGAACAATTTGAAATTATGCCCAAAAGGCTATAAAATTGTGCATGCCATTTGGCCTTGCACTGACATTTTTCAGAGATCAAAGAAAAGGAAGGAGAAAGCGGGGAAACAATTTCTTATTTCTAAAATACAGAGAATTGAGTCAAGTTTAAAAGAATATAAATCACTCCCCAATTGATAAATGATCAAAGGATCCTAATAGGCAGTTTTCAAATGAAGATATTTAAGCCATCTGTAGTCACATGAAAAAAATGCTCTAAATCACTATTAATTAGAAAAATGTAAATTAAAACAACTCTGAGTTACCACCTGAAAACTATCAGACTGGCTAACATGACAAAAAAAGGAAAATGATACATGTTGAAGAAGAGGTGGGGAAATTGAAACAGTAATGCATTGTTGATAGAGTTGTAAGTTGATATAACTCCCCTTCTTCCATCCCTCTCCCCTCTATTTTCCTGTAGGGCAAAATAGATTTCTATACCTCATTGCCTATACATCTTACTTCCCAGTTGCATGCAGAAACAATTCTTAACATTCATTATTAAAAGTTTGAGTTCCATATTCTCTCCCTTCCTCCCGAACCACCCACTCTCATTGAGAAATCATGCAATTCAATATAGGTCATACATGTGTAACCATGCAAAACACTTCCATAATAGTTATGTGGCAAAAGACTAAGCACATTTCCCTGTGTCCTGCCCTGCCCTCCATTTATTTCATTCTCTACCTTGACCTAATCTCCAACAATAGTGTTTGCTTCTGATTTTCCTTTTCCCTAATTTGCTATCCCTTCTATTATCTTCTCTTTCTCATCCTCTTCCCCCTTGCCTTTCTGCAGGATAAATAGATTTCCACACCCAATTGAGTGTATGTTATTCTCTGCTTAAGCCAAATCCCATGAGAGTAGGGCTCACTTATTCCCTTTCATCTCCCCCCTCTTTCCTGCATTGTAAAAGCTTTCTTGCCTCCTTTATGTGAGATGATTTGCTATATTCTATCTTTCCCTTTCTCTTACTCCTCATACATTCCATTCAACAGTAAATTTTATTTTTTAGGTTTTCTCCCTTCATATTCAGCTCACCTTGTAACCTATGTCTATGTATATATGTACATATACACATATACCCATTTACATATACATACCTATATACATATAATATATACACACACACATATATGAAGGGGAAGAAGGGGAGTAATAGAATAAAGGACAGACCAGGGGAAGGGATGGATGGGGTGCATGCTGTCCTGGGTTGGAGAAAGAAGGGGAGAAAAATTGGAATTCAAATTCTTGTGGAAGTGAATGTTGAAAACTGAAAAATAAATTGTATGTATTTTGTAAAAAGTTACAATCTATGCCAGTTCTGCTTGTCTATTAATGTCTTTAGGACATCAAACACTCATTTAATTAGGTAAGACTAGAATATATACATACACACACACACACACACACACACACACACACACACACACACACACACACATATATATATATATATATATGTACATTAGGGTTATATTGCCCTAATACTGAGAAAGGTCTCATGAGTTACAAATTCCATTTAGGAATATAAGCAGTTCAACTTTAATAAGTTCCATATGGCTTCACTACACTTTCCTGTTTACTTTTTCATGTTCCTCTTGATTCTTGTATTTGAAGGTCAAATTTTCCATTCAGCTCTGGTCTTTTCAACAAGAATGCTTGAAGGTCCTCTATTTCATTGAAATTCCATCCTCCCTGCAGCATTATACTCAGTTTTGCTGGGTAGGTGATTCTTGGTTTTAATCCTATCTCCTCTGACCTCTGGAATATCATATTCCAAGCCCTTTGATCCCTTAGTATAGAAGTTACTGAATCCTATGTTACCCTGATTGTATTTCCACAATACTTTAATTGTTTCTTTCTGACTGCTTATAATATTTTCTCCTTGACATGGAAACTCTGAAATTTGGCTACAATATTCCTAGGAATTTTCCTTTTGGGATCTCTTTCAGAAAGTGATTGATAAATTTTTTCAATATGCATTTTACCCTCTTGTTCTAGAATATCAAGGTAGTTTTCCTTGATAATTTCTTGGAAGATGATGTCTAGGCTCTTTTTTGATCATGGTTTTCAGGTAGCCCAATAATTTTTAAATTATCTCTCCTGGTTCTATTTTCCAGGTCAGTTATTTTTCCAATGAGATTTCACATTGTCTGCTATTTTTTCATTAGTTTGGTTTTGTTTTATAATTTCTTGTTTCTCATAAAGTCATTATCTTCCATCTGCTCCATTCTACTTTTTAAAGAACTATTTTCTTCAATGAGCTTTTGAACTTTCTTTTCCACTTGACCAATTCTGCTTCTTGGGACATTCTCCTTCTCATTGGCTTTTTGGACCTCTTTTGTCATTTGGTTTAGACTATTTTTAAAGGTGTTATTTTCTTCAGTATTTTTGGAGTCCCCTTTAGCCAACTGTTGACTCATTTTTCATGATTTTCTTGAATCATTCTCATTTCTCTTCCCAATTTTTCCTCCATCTCTCTTACTTGATTTTCAAAATCCTTTTGGAGCTCTTCCATTGCCTCAGACCATTTTTTGAAGGCTTTTCATGTAGGAGCCTGGACATTGCTGTTTTCCTCCAGTTGCATACTTTGATCTTCCTCTGATTGTGTGCTTTGCTCTTTCTCATCTGAAAGGATGGAAGAAAATATATTTTCACCAAGAAAGTAACCTTCTATAATCTTATTTTTTCCCTTTATGGACATTTTCTCAGACTATTACTTGACTTTGAATCTTTTGTCAAGTGGAGGGTATACTACTCCAGCTTTCAGAGATTTTGTGTAGCTGTTCTGAGATATATCTTTAGGGACCAGTAAGTTCTCAATTCTTCCAAAATGGCATAGTCAAGGTAGAGGTGTTTCTTTCTCTTCTGGCCTGTGAGCACTCTTTTCTACCCTGGATCTGTGAGTAGGATTCCTTCTCCATAGCTGCTACCAGCTCCACCATGCTAGTACTTCTCCTTGTGGCAGTGCTCCTCCTCTAGGACCACCACTCAGGAATGAGACCCAACTCAGTTGCTCAATTCCCCAGGGTCTGTAGTGAGAGATCTCCAGAAGCAGCTGCTGAGACAGTGACTGCCACTACCTTGGGACAGGAGCCAGACCACACTCCCCTCTCATCCAGGTGAAAGAGCCTTCTCACTGACCTTTGAAGCTGTCTTTGGTGTTTGTGTTGTGAGAAAACAGGAAGCCACTGCAGCTGTCTGTGATTCAGTGCTCTGTCTTTGTCATGTGGCCCATAGTGGGCTCCACTCTTCTCTGAGCCTAGTGCAATAGACCCTTCCTCTCAGCCTTCGAGGTTGTCAAGGGCTAGAAATCTGTTTCACTCTGTCATTTTGTGACTTCTCTTCCTCTATAATTTGTTTAGAGTAATTTTTTACAGGTATTTTAAGATCTTTGGTGGGGAGAGTCTGAGAAGGTTTGTGTTTCTACTCTGCCATCTTGGCTCTGCCCCCTATACCTTTTTCTAAAAAGAAGTTTAACCACTATAAATTAATTGCCATATTGAGAAGACCAAGAGAACCAAAAAAATCTACCTCTACTGAAATGCATTTGATATCTTTACCAAATGGAGGGATATGGCAGCCAAAGACAACACTGGTTTACCATGTAAACTTGTAATTTGATTTGGAATATAAAATTGTGAGAAACAATGGAGAGTAAAACAGGTTTATAGAAGACTTAGTGAGATACCTAATTAAGCAAATTCATCCTAATGATTTTTTCAGAATGAAATCATAAGGAGGACAAGGAGAGGAAAATCAAAAACATTTTAAAATAAGTCGTAGTAAATTATTTTCACAGTCAAGGGCAATAATACTAACATTTTTTGTGCTCTAATGCCACATCTCACATGCTGTATGAGAAAGTGGAAATGATATTGGAGAAAATAAAGGTGGAACAAGGAATGAGATTAGACTGAATGCACAAAGGAGAGATAAGGACCATTGGATAAACAGTTTTGAGAATTTTATGGGTGATTCTCAAGGTATCTAAAGAGAATATCAAAGCTGTGGAAATTTAAAGCTTTGTTACTATGGAGAAAGAGGTGAATGGAAAAATCTTAATAATTATTGGTTCATATGCCTACTTTGTCATCTATTCAAAATTCTTATATAAAAATCTATATATATATCCATTATCCATTATATATCCATTAAAATTCTTTAAAAAGGTCTAAGAAAGGAATAATAAAACTTGTGCAAATGATATTCTACTGCATTTCTCACTTTTTCAATCACTCAATTGACTGAAAAGTGTAGAGATTGCAGAATCCCACTATGCTTATTGTTTGTTGACAATAGAAAGGTATTTGGCAAAGCAAAATGCTTCCTATAAAAGCTGTCTTCTGGCAGAATGTCTCTCATGCATAACAAAATGATACAAAATTCCTAAAAAGGTGTATTGACTAGTAACTTTATTCAATGGTCCTCTGATTATTTATATCAGGTGATGCATTAAACTGAAAGCTATGCTTGCCAAAGATGTTTGCAGCTGTTAAGGGAGATGTCCAGTGTACAATCCAAATTGAAGAGAGATTCCCTATAGCTGATAAATTCTGCCAACTGCTTCTATTCATGACTGATGTTTTACTGATCATATCTAGATCTAGAATACTACTGAACCTCATAATTGAGGTCCATAATCAATCAGAAGAGTTGCTCTATCAAGAAAACAGCAATTGGATGAAGGATGTTTATTATTTAGGTAACAATATGAAGTTACATGGACAAACCATAAAGCAGGTGGATCAGTAGATAAAAGTTGGGAAGGTACTGCAAAAGTATAATAATCTAGGCCCAAAATTAATGGGATGAAGAAATTTGGTTTTATTGTTTTGGGGAAATTGAACAGTTCTTTTAATGGCCTTAAACTTTTCCCTCAAAGGACTATTTTTTAAAAATTATTTATTTGTTTTTAGTTTTCAACATTCACTACTATAAGATTTTGAATTCTAAATTTTCTCCCCTTCTCCACTTCTCTATCCTTAAGACATTGTGCAAGCTGAAATGGGTTATAGTATAATCATTTTAACATATTTCCATATTAGTCATGTTGTAAGAAAGAATTAGAAACAAAGGGTAAAATATGAGAAAAAAAACCCAAAAAATAGTATGCTTTGATCCGCATTCAGACTCCATAGTTCTTTCTCTGGTTATGAATAGCATGTTTCATCATGAGTCTTTTCTAATTGTCTTAGATCCTTGTATTGCTGAAAAGAGTTAAGTCTGTCGAGTCAGTCAGTGCACAATGTTGCTATTACTATGTACAATATTCTCCTTGTCCTGCTTACGTAAATCAGCATCAGTTCATGTAAGTCTGTCCAGGTTTTCTTGAAGTCCATCTTTAGATGATGTGCCCATCATTTCTTATGAAACAGTAGTATTCCATTGTATTTATATACCACATCATGTTCAGCCATTCCCCAACTGGTGGGCATCCCTTGAATGTCTAATTCTCGGTCACCACAAAAAGAGGTGCTGTAAATATTTTGTATATGGATCCCTCTCCCATTTTTGTGATCGAGATGTAGAAGTTTTGTTGCTGCATCAAAGGGTATGCACAGTTTTATAGCTCTTTCAGCATAGCTCCAAATTGCTTTCCAGAATGGTTGAATCAGTTCAAAAGTCCACCAATAGTGCATTAGTGCTCCAGTTCTTCTACATCTTCTCTAACATTTATCATTTCCCTATTTTGTCATGTTATGCAATTCGATATTTGTGGCATGGTACTTCAGAGTTGTTTTAATTTTTCTAATCAATAGTAATTTAGATAATTTTTCTATGACTATAGATGGCTTTAATTTCATCTGAAAACTGCCTATTCATATCTTTTGGCCATTTATGAACTGGGGATTGACTTATATTCCTATAAATTTGACTTAGTTCTCAATAGGTTTTAGAAGTGACACCTTTATCAGAGACACTGGTTATGAAAATTGTTTCCCAGTTTTCTGCTTCCCTTCTAATCTTGGTTGCATTGCCTTTGTGGCAAAAAATTTCAATTTAATGTAATCAGAATTATCTACTTTGCATTTCATAATATTCTCTATCTCTTCTTTGGTTTTAAATTCTTTCAGTCTCCATAGATTTGATGGACAAACTATTATTTCCTGTCCTAATTTGTTTATAGTCTTGCCTTTTATCTCTCAATAATGTACCTATTATAATCTTATCTTGTATAGAGTGTAACATGTTGGTCTATGTCTAGTTTCTGCCATACTATTTTCTAGTTTTTCCAACAGTTTTTGTTAAATAATGAGTTATTATTCCAGAAGCTGGAGTCTTTGGAATTACAAACAATAGATTGCTATAATCATTGGCTACTCTTTCCTGTCTACCTAATCTTCCACTTCTCCACCATTCTATGTCTTAGTGAGTACCAAGTAGTTTTGATTATTGTTTCTTTATAATAAATACAGTTTTAGATCTGCTATGGCTAGGCCACCATCCCTTGTATTTCTTTTTCAATCTTTCTCTTTAAATTATGGGCTAAATGTAAAAAAGAGGTCCAAAAGCTCACTGAAGAAAATAATTCCTTAAAAATTAGAATGGTAGCTAATGACAATGAGAAATGAAGAAATTATGAAACAAAATCAAAAGAATGAAAAAATAGAAGGCATTGTGAAGCATCTTGTTGGAAAGACAACCCATCTGGAAAGTGGTTGCAGGAGAGATCATTTAAAAGTTTTTGGACTACCTGGAAGGTAGTCAAAAAAAAAGAGCCTAGGAATGCTCTTTCAAGTAATTATCAAAGAAAACTGCCCTAATATTCCAGAACCAGATGGTAAAATAGAAATGGAAAGAATCCAACAATTTCTAATTTGGTATCTAATTGAGGATTTATAATTTGTTCTTTTTCTAGCTTTTTTAGTTGTGTGCCAATTCTTTGGTCTCCTCTTTTTCTTTCATTCATGTAAATATTTAGAGATATGCAATGTCCCCTAGGAATTGCTTTGGCTGAATCCCATAGGTTTTGTTATGTTGTATCATTACTCTCATTCTCTTGGAGCAACTTATTGATTGTTTCTGTGATTAATTATTTGACCCATTCATTTTTTAGGATTAAATTATTTAATTTTCAATTAATTTTCAGTCTGTCTTTCATTGGTCATTTATTACATTTAATTTTTATTGTCTATATCTGAAAAGGATGCATTAATATTTCTGCCTTTCTTCATTGAATTGTGAGGTTTTTATGCCCCAATATTTGGTGAATTTTTGTGTAGTTGCCATGTACCACTTGGGGATGGTTATATTCCTTTCTATTCCCATTCAGTTTTCTCGAAATGTCAACCATATCTAACTTTTCTAAAATTTTCTTTGTCTTCTTAACTTCTTTATTGTTTATTTTGTAGTTAAATTTACATAGTTGAGGTACCCCACTAATATAGTTTTGCTGTCTATTTTTTAATGTAATACATTAACTTCTCTTCTATGTTTAGTGTTAATATTACTTCACTGTCTGTGGTACCTTTTAGCAGGATGTTGTTACCTTGTTAATCTTTTTAAATTAGATCTATTTTTGCTTTTTCTGAGATCAGGGGTGCTACCTCTGTTTTTTTTTTTTACTTCAGCTGAAGCATAATATATTTTACTGGAACCTTTTACCTTTTGTCTGTGCGTGTCTTTATGCTTCAAATGTGTTTCTTGCAAGCTGCAGTTTTCCTTGATAATTTCTTGAAACATGATGTCCAACCTCTGTTTTTGATGAGGACTTTCAGGTAGACCAATAATTCTTAAATTTTCTCTCCTGAATCTATTTTCCAGGTTAGTCACTGTCCTAATAAGGTATTTTACATTTTCTTTTAGTTTTTCATTCTTGTTTGTTCGCTTGCTTGTTGAGGCAATTGGGATTAAGTAATTTGTTCAGGGTCACACACTACTAAATGTTAAATATCAAAGGTCATATTTGAACTCAGGTCTTTCTTACTCCAAGGCTGGTGCTTTAGCCACTGTGCCACCTACCTGCTCCTATGTTTTTCATTCTTTTGATTTTGTTTGACTGATTCTTGATGTCTCACAAAGTCCTTAGCTTATAGTTGCCCAATGCTAATTTTTGACAAATTGGTTTCTTCAGTTAATTTTTGTACCTCCTTCTCCATTTGGCCAGTTCTACTTTTAAAGGAGCTCTTCTCTTTGGTGGAATTTTGTACTTCCTTTTCCATTATGCTGGAGTTGTTTTGTTGTATTCAATCAATTTTTGTCCTTTTTTGAGGCTGTTGACTTTCTCTTGCATACCTCTTATTGATTTTTCCATTTTTCTTCTAATTCTTTTATTTGTCTTTTAAAATCCTTCTGGGGCTCCCCCAAGAAGGCTTTTTGGGTTTAGGACTAATTCATATTTCATTTTGAGGTTTCAGATGTAGGTATATTGAAAATGTTTTCATCTTCTGAATTTGTATTTTTATCTTCCCTTTCACCATAATAATCCTCTGGTCACTGGACCCAGATGGCTCAGGAGGAGAAAGCGAGGTTGGTGACTTTGCACAGCCCTACCTCACTCAAAACAAAGTCAAGTACAAGTCATGTCATCATTTTTCTGATGTCGTGGTCGTTTTTGAAAATGGATGAACACAGAAAGATTAATGCTCTATCATCAATGTTCTTCTCTGTTTCTTGCTTATGATGTTTGCTTATTTCCACACTTATGCTGGGGACCAGGGTTCTTATCACTGGCTTTGTGTGCTGGGGTTTCAGGTGCTGGCAGCTTACCTGGTGTTGAAATAGGGTCCTAGTGGTGGTGTTGAGTGTGTGCTGAGGCTAGATGGGATTTTTCTGCATTTCTCTGGGCCTGAATTGAAGGACAGGGAGCTTTGACTGCTGACAGCAGCCTGCCCTGCCTGGGACTATGCTGAAACATGAAGAGGTCCAGCTGCTAGAGGATGCCTGCCTACCAGGGGCTACATTAGAAATATAGATATTGGGGGACACTTATCTTCCCATCCCCTCAGTTACATCTGTGTATTTGATGTTTCTCCAAACTGGAGTCTGCCAGTTCCCCTGGCTAAGTCACACATGAGGTACTGGTGTTGGTGTTTACCTGCTTCACCTCTGTGGTTCTCAGGATCTTCCACTGGTTTTCTGTGGTGGGATTGACACTAGCTTATGGGAATACTTCCTGTCCAGGAATATGATTCCCTTTTATCTTAGTGAAATGGACCTTTCTCACTGACCCTCCAAATTCCTTGGATGAGATTGCTCTACCTTGTCTTTTTGCTGGCTCTGTGTTCCTGGATTTTTCCAGGGGCAGCTATTTTCTGTTTTTTAGGAGGTCAAAAACAGAGAGTAATAGAAACTTTCTGTTTACTTTGCTGTCATAGATTCCAGAAGTTTCATCCAGAACTATCTTCTTAACACCAATTTTTTTTCTTATGATGCATGTTGGGAGTTATACAATGCCACAATCTCTGAAGAATTGAAATTAAAGATCACTCAAAAAGAAATTGAGAGATACATGTTGCTGAAACACTGTCATCTGTGAGAAATTATTCAGGAGAAATAGTATAAAGGATGTCACCAGAGAAATATATTTTTGGAAGAAAAGTGATGAGTCAATCATCTAATTGGGATGAGAGCTAGACAGTGGAGAACCTATGTGTTCCACTGGCATCCAAAAAAATGTCAAGATAACCAGAGGAAATCCCCCATTGGAAGAACCCCTTGCGGAGAATATTTAAGAGTATGGACAAGAGAAACACAGAATGGACAGATATGAATGGATGGTAATTTGTGTTACTGGAAGGAATGTCTAAATAAATAAGATTTCATATTCATTACCAAAGAAGTGATTATTTTTTTATTATTTATCTCACAAGTTGTTATTGGAAAAGTGCAACATGTCACAATATTTTACTTACTAATTTTACTTACTCATTACTAATCTTAGAGTAAGGAAAGTATGACTTCAAATAACACCCTGACACTAGGTATGTTCTATGGGTGGGTTATATCATTTGAAACTCAATTTCTGCATCTGTAAAGTGAAGATAAATTCCCAGAGTTGTGAAGATCAAATGAGATAATTTGCATAAGATGCTTTATACACCTTTTTACATGACAGAAGAGCCAACTGTTATTGCAATAGTGGGGTTTGGGGAATCCTATTGTCAGTTAGACTGTTGTACTTCCCATACATTTGACTATGGGTTTCAGTTCCTTTTTGCAGTACATATATTGAGGCCCCACATGGAAGAACTGTGTCTTGATAAGATAATACAGCAGCTCCTTATTGATCATGATCTCTAAAATATTTTTCAGCTTTGGATTTTATGATTCTGTATGGGATAATAGTGAGTTCTTGATTTTGCATCATCTACTCTTAGGGACTTGATATTTGCTTGAGAATAGACTGAAAGACTCACAATACACAAATTTTATCATTTTTATTTTATTATATGCACATTATTTCACAAACTTATGTAATATTTATATTTAATAATATTAAAAATATTTCAATATTTAGAATATTTAATTTATTTTAGCAATGTTTAATTTAATTCAGCAATATTTAAATGTTTATGTAATATATAAAAACAATGTAGCTTTGCCTACAACTGTCTTGGTACCAGACTTCCTGCCTGATTGAAATTAAAAGAGGTCTAATCCTTTTATCCTGAGCAATTTGGAATAAGGCAAAATACTTTCCACACTTACAAATAAAACCCTTTATCATCCTAATTACATAGAAGTAACATAGTACAGTGGCTACTGAACCAGTCTTGAAGCCAGGAAGACCTGGATTCAAGTACTGCTTCTGACTGGCTGTGTGTCCCTGGGAAAGTCACTTAACCTCACTGTTCTAGGTAACTCTCTAAGATTTCAAATTGCAGAAAGGATGTTGACATGTATTTGAAGAGGAAATGACTTCCCCCAAAACTGAGGAAATGGAATAGTGAAATAGCAGATCCATTCCCTCATTCTGTAACATAACAACCAGTCTGCAAATCTGGTCACAGTTTTATGAAAGAGAGATTTTCTTTTGTTTCTTTGTTTTTCAGAGCAAGAAGTAACCTGGAATGAAGCAATAGGCTGAAATCCTTCAGACATGAACTAAGTTTTCATTTCAGTCCTGAGGCAGCAATGATCCTCAGAGCAAATGCACTTGTCAGACTGATGAGTCAAACATGACCTTCATTATTAGAGATAGCACTGCTTTGTTACCTGCATACATACATCTATCCCCCCCCTAAAAAGAGGAATAGAGAAATGTAGAAAAAATAACAAGCTCAAATTATGTATTTTATGAGTGTTCTGCTGTCACAGTTTCACAATTCAAGCTGAAGTTTCTTTTTTCTCCTTTCTATTTTCATACACACAGTCCAGAAATGGACATTTGGTCGGCCATAATAGACTGCTCCTTTCCCAGGTATCTCCTGCTTGTTTCTTTTATCTGTGAATAGGAAATGGCTTAAAGGCACCTGTGTTATGAAGGTCCTGGGGCAGCTGCCTGACTAGTGAATGCCTGATTATGTGTTAACATGCTTTGTCAGATATTGGCAGAATCTGTTCTCTTCCTTTGCCTTTTCAGCAAGGGTGCCATTGACAGACTGGCTACCCATTTATAGAAATGTTGTCCATCACACTGTGAGGAAGGACAATAGTGTTTTTCTGTGGCCAGTGACTGTGGGAAACTTTTCTTTGGCTATTCAGGCAATTTTTTTTTTGCTTGCTCTGAAGAGGAGAGACTGATGAGTGCAAAAAGTACAATTAAGCAAAGCCAGACTTCAATTGAAGGCTGTAGTGTAGTCTGCTGTTCTCATTTTTTTTAGAGGGGAAAAAAACCCTATGGTTTTTCACGTTGCTGTGTGGCATTCAGCAGGGGGCTATTACAATCCTAAATTTTTTTTCTAGACCACCTAATTCTAAGTAAAAATTAAATGTAATGAGAGCCACTTGGAGTTCTGAATATTTTAAAGCATAATTCCCACAGAAGGGATTCGACCTAAACTGCAGTGTGCATCAGTTGGCTAATTATAGCTGCATTTTATATTACAGCAGGTGTCAGATGCAGTCATCTCAATAAAGTCCACATAATACTCTGGGAAATAACAAAAGCTTTTCTTTGAATGTGGGTACTAATTTCTGCTAGGTGTCATATGAGCTCTGATACTTCTTACTGGCATTAACAAGAACACTGTAGCACTCAGAAATGCTTTTTGCTTAGGATGAATTGGTACTGTAAAGCACTTACCAGTCAGACTTGGCAGATGTCAGTAGTTAATACTAGTGTTGCTGAAGTTGGAATATAATGCAAAGAGTCTTATGTAAATACTTTTAGATGATGGGCTGGTTGTGAGAATGAGTCTGAGTAGTACACCAACTCACTTAATGAAAGCTAAATAGATAGCAGTGGGATATCTGTATTTACTTCAGCTCCTGCTTTATTGAAAGTCCTTTAAAACTGAAGGGCAGATGGTAAGGCAGTAAACTAGGTGAAGAAAAATGTCAGACTTTGATAAGCATTTGTTATATTCACAATGCTTTTCTTGAACTTGTCTTGATGAGTTACATTACATAAGTGATAGTAAGGGTAAAAGCATGCCTAAAGACAAGAACTCAACAGAAAAAGAAGCAATGATAAAAGTACAACAAATCTCACATTTATATTCTTTAATGTTCACAAATTGCTGTAGCAGTGGTCCCACTAAGATACAGAACTTCACAAATTATATACACATTGAATAGTCATGAAAATTGGTCTATAACACTAGAGAATTTATGATTTATTAATCTATTGTATAAAGCAGTTTCTTCACTAATCATAATGGATAATATGGAATAAGTAGCACATCAAAAAGGGGAATATATTGTTTTTTCAGTCAAGAAGGATGAATAATAAGAAAGCCAAGGGAATTGATTCTTCTCCAAACCCTTTCACTTGCATGAAAGGCTACTGAAATTCCTTCTCTTCCTACTGAGAAAAATGAGTGAAGAGACAGGAATTGAGGTATAAATAAGTGAAATTGAAAGAATAACTAGGAAAAGTAGAAAGAGAAAAATCAATCTGCTTTGCAGCTACATCGTCAACCTAAGTCAAAGCTGACTTCAGTTTAGTCCTTTGTCCCCTCCAATACCTTGATACTCCTCATGTCTCATTGTTTGATTGGAATAGGTGTTGGTGGGTGTAGGAATCTTTTCAAATTCACTCCCTTTCCTGTACCATGCTAGCCTCAGCTCATCAAGTAGGAGACATTACTATCCTCAGCCAGGGGAACCTAGAAAGTATAGGCTTCCTGACTCAAGATCAAATATCTAACTCTTTTTGAAAAAACTTTATATATTAAAACAAATACACTTTAAGGAAAGAAAAAGAAATGCATTATAAACTTAGATATTGAAAGAAATACAAAATATGAAAAGAAAAAAGTGCTGTAATATGCACTGTAGAATATAAGAAAGAGTTCAAAATATACAGCAATAAATTTCCATTTCAAGAAAACTTGTATTACAAATACTACTCGTTGTGTTGGGAGCAGTCCATCTTTTCTTTGTTTCCTTCTAAGTTTTCTTTTGTTCTCTATGTGCCCCTTTTACTCTGTTCTTTATTCACCTGTCCTTCCCCTCCTTTCTCAAGGCTACAATTAAGTGTGGATATGTATAGATGTGTGTGTACACACACAGGTATATGGATGTACATGTATGTGTTTATGTATATGTGCATATGTGTATAAATGTATGCATATATAGATATACATACATATATTACACACACATACATATACACACATATACCCTTACATACATACATTTATTTAAACACATACATATATACTTAGATATCTATAATTATACTCATATATAGACATATATATTCAGATGCATCTATGTAAGACCACACTTTACTTACTTGTCCTATGTTTCTTTGTGAGTGAATAGCCTCTTCCTTCATAAGTTCAAGTCTTCCCATATTTTTCAAAGTTCACCAATATGGCATGTCCTACACCACAGCAATATTCCAACCTCATACTGTTTAGTTATTTTAAGTAGCCCAAAACAATGTTGATGGACATGGCTGACATATGGAGTAGTTTTCTTTTTCTCTTCAGCTTTCACTTTGTCCATGTTCCTGATTACTGCTGCTGTTCCTTTTACCCTAACAAAATCTGCTCCTGATCTTTAGTTTACATTTGTGTATAGCTCTTATTTCCTATATTTGTGTTTGTGTATAGCTTTAGTTTATATTTGTGTATAGCTCTTCTTTCCTATATTTGTGTTTGTGTATAGCTTTAGTTTATATTTGTGTATAGCTCTTCTTTCCTATATTTGTGTTTGTGTATAGCTTTAGTTTATATTTGTGTATAGCTCTTATTTCCTATCCCTCCTAACTCCTCTATTTTACTTCTACATGCTACCTTGCCCTCCTATTACTTAACCTACCACCCAAGAATCCTTCCCTTATACTCCTATTCTCATCAATCTAAAGATCCTTCTTTACTCCTTCCTTTAACCTATTCCCTCACCCTCCCCTCTAAAGTCTTCCTTTCTTCTCTCCCCCCTCTCTATCCTCTTAGCATTTTATTTCTTTCTGAATTTAGAAGACTTTTATACCCTTCTAGAAGTATATGTATTGTTCCCTCTTAACACATTCCCTATAAAAGTAGGTTTCCAGAGCTACCGGCCCTTCTCCCCAATCTAATTCTTCTGTGTTGTTTTTTCCTTTCTGATTTCATTTGTATAAGATAATTACTCTTTTTAGCTATTCCCAAATGGTTTTACTTTTTAAAACATCATACTGATATCTACCGCAAAATTTCTTATGAAATACGCAATTACTAATAATAATCTTAGACATACATCTTCCATAAAAGGCATTCTATCCTTATTGAGTACCTTGTAATTAGTCTTTGGTATGTAGCTTACATTTTTCTTGGCTTTTGTATGTTAAATCTTCTATTAAGTTCATTTCTTTTAAAACAAAATCCTGAAAGTGTGACATTTCATTAAGTCTCTTTTTTTCCATTCAGGATTATGATTAGCTTTACTGGGTATGATATTTTTAAAAAATTTTTTAAAAATTTACTTATTTTTCATGTTCCACAGCCACTACCATACAACCCTCCCTCCCTCTCCTTCCCTAAGATGGCATGCAATTTTATATAGGTTCTACACATACATTCCTATTAAATACATTTTCACCATAGTCATGTTGTATAGAGGAATTAAAATGAATGGGAGAAATCAGATAACAAACCAAAATGTAATATAGAAGAAAATGATCTGCTACAATCTGCGATCAAATTCCACAGTTCTTTGTCTGAAAGTGGAAGGCATTTTTCCTTAAATGACCATTGGGAATTTTTTAAGTCCTTTCATTGCAATGAAGTTCTAAGTTTACCAGAAAAGGTCCTTGCACACTGTGGTTGTTACTGTGTACAAAGTTCTCCTGGTTCTGCTCCTTTTGCTCACCATTAGATCAAAGAAGTATTTCCAGGCCTCTCTGAAGTCTTCCTGTTCATCATTTCTTATAGCACAATAGTATTCCATTACATTCATATACCATAATTTATTCAGTCATTCCCCAGTTGATGGGCATCCCCTTGATTTCCAGTTTTTGGCCATCACAAAGAGAGCTGTTATAAATATTTTTATACATGCAGGGTGGGTATGATATTTTTGACTGGAACCCCAGCTCTTTTGCTGTTTGATATATAGAGTTCTGGGCAGCTAGGTGGTGCAGTGGATAGAGCACCAGTGCAGGAGTCAGGAGGACGTGAGTACAAATCTCACCTCAGACACTTGACACTCACTAGTTGTATGACCTTGGGCAAGTCACTTAACCCCAATTGCCTCATTCTGGGTCATCTGCAGTCATCTTGCTGAACATCTGGTCACTGGATTCAGATGACTGGAAGAGAAGTGAGGCTGGTGATCTGCACAGCTCTTCCTCATTGAAAACAAAGTCAAGTGCAAGTCATGTCATCTGATGGCATGGCCTTCTTTGGCAATGAAGGATGAACACACACATACACACACACACACACACGTATAGAGTTCTAAGAACTGTTGTCTTTTAGTGTTGCTACTGCTAGGTCTAGTAGGATTCTAACTGTGGCACTGCTTTTTAAAAATTCTTTTTTTTCTTGTTACTCATAATATTTCCTCCTTTAGCTGGGGGTTTTGGAATTTGATAATGAAATTCCTGTGGGTTTTCCTCATAGGATCTCTTTCAGGTGGTAATTGGTGGAACTTTTCTATTTCTACTTTTCCTTCTTGTTGTAATTCTTCAGGATTATTTTCTTTAAGTATTTCTTGTATCATTGTGTCAAGATTCTTCTTTTATCATAGCTTTCAGATAGTTTGATTATTCTTATATTTACTTTTCTTGATCTGTTCTCCAGATCGGTTGCTTTTCTTATAAGATGCTTCACATTGTCTTCTAATGTTTTCATTCTTAATATTTTATTTTACTATTTATTGGTCTCTTATAACTTTGCTACTTCCACTTGCCCTATTTTGGTTTTCATGGAACCATTTTCTTCCTTAAGATTCAGGATCTCCTTTTCTAATTGGTTGAGTTACTTTTCATAATATTCTTGTTTTCCTTGGATTATTTTTGTTTGTTTTTTAGTTTTTCTTCCACCTCACTCATTTGATTTTTAAAGTTCTTCTGTGAATTCTTTTTGAGCAAGTGACCATGCGACATTACTCTTTGGGGTAGAAAGGGTTTCTTTACTTCAATATCCTCATTTGAAGATGAACCCTGATCATCTCTATTCCCATTGTAACTTTCTATGGCACAATTCTTTCTCCTTTCCCTCATTTAAAAAAAAATTATTGCAGCTTATTTTTGTAATTGCCCTGATGTATGGGAGATGGTGCCTCTGACCTCAGATCCTCTTTTAGTTTTCCCCTCTGGCCTGGAACCAAAACCAAAACCTGCAGCCTCCTGTAAGTGCATACAGTCAGTCATGTTCTTGCCACTGCTTCTGCATTCACCAGGTAAGTGCTGCTTTCCTCTTGCCCAGGGCCTCATCTCAGCAGCTTTGTCTGGTGTTCTTTGTCAGCAGAGTTTCCCTTGATCTTTGTCAGCTCAGATGCCCAACTCTCCTCATAGTCCCAAGGGTATAATTTCCTGTGACTTTGTCCAAGGCTGCCTACCAACCCAGCTAATCCTAGGGCTTTCCACTGTTTAAGCTGAACTAGCCTGGAGGTGTTTACTTATGATGAGACTAAACCTTGTTCTGGGATTTTTCTTCAGGTCTTCTCCAATTGTATCAAGAGGACCACTATTCTGCCACAACTCTTGGCATGGGAGAAATCTGGAGAGTTTGGAATTTTCTGACTTCACCATCTTCCCAGAATCCTCTCTCTAACTTATTAATTAACCCTCCTTGCCACTAGACACTCAACAACCTTTGTGAAACCCAAACTTCTCTTAGACTCCAGGAAATGCGTAACATCCTTCCAGAGAAGAGAGGTCTGAATGGAGGGATGACAGACTCCTATCTTCTTCTATTTAGGGTTCAATAAAGTCTTGGGTGTTCCAAGCTGCCTTGCCACTCTCAGTTAATGGTGATGCAATTCTCATTCCTCAGTTCTTGCCTCACCTTCAAAAAATGTTAACAATTCACATCTAGGGATTACACACTCCAGAGAAGACACTGCAGATAAGTACTATCACTTCCAGTAAAGGGCAGAATACTAAACTTCTTCTCCATTCTCCCAGCTCACTCTGTGCTGGAGAAGGCAGAAACTGGAGCTAAGCCAATTTTTAATTGATTTACTCCTTCTGGAAATCCAGTATGATTCCATACTCTGGAAATTTTTTCCCTTTTTCCTTTCTTTGCTCTCCTCCAAAGCTAAAGTGATTTCTGGTTTTCTTTCCATACAAGCCCAACCACAAAGCAGAAAGCCATCATTTCATGAAAATATTAAGCATTAAATATAAAAGAAACTGTCCATACTCCAATAAAAAAACATAATATGCAATGAAGAAACATTAGAAACATTCCTAGTGATATTGTCCTATGAGGAAATTGTGAAACAAATTATGGAATGGATCCAATAGAATATAATGATGAAATGAACAATTTCAGAGGAAACTGTGAAGTCTTTTATCAAAGCAAATAGAAGTGGGAGAGCAATTTATAATATGATTACATTACAGAGAAAACAAATTTGAAAGACTTTAGAATTCTGATCAATACAATTATAACCAATGAATAAAAAAATTGAAGATGAGATACTCCACTAACTTCCTAATAGAGAGGTGATGAACTTTAAATGCAGAAAGAGCCTTACATTTTTGGATGCAACAAAAGTGGAAATTTGTTTTGCTGTACTACACACACACACACACACACACACACACACACACACACACACACATTAAAGGGTTTGTTGTTGTGGCTATTGTTTTAATTTACTTAACTGGGGAGGAGTATACTGGCAAGAACTTCTGAAAAAAAAATTTGAAAAAACATTCCTATTAAAAACAAGTACAACAAAAGATTGCCTATGTGCACCATTTTAATATGACATTATAGAAATTGTAATAATAAGAAGGGAAGACATTACATGTATTAATATTAGAAAAACAGGTCAGATATCATTTGCAGATGACATGATAGTCTATCTAGAAAACCCAGTTGTTTAAATTAAAGTATTAATTGATAGTTAATGAGATGAGCCAAGTTGCAGAATACAGTATCAATTCAAAATGTTATCTGCGTTTTTATTTATTATTAATGAAGTCTAAGAAACAAGCCATATTAATATCAAGTATTAAATATTTTGGAATTAATCTACTTAGAAATATGTAGGACTTGTATAAGAATGACAATAAAAGTATTTTGAGAATAAATGTGAGGAAAAGTAGTTGAAAGTGAGAATGAATAGACAAAACATCTTGATGAAGACTTAGAGATAATGAATTAAAATTATTATAATTAATTTCAATATCATTAAATAAAGGTAAGGGACAATTATATATATCTAAAAAGGAGGAACCTAATAAAATGAATATTGTGAAATGCCAGCTATGAGGAGATGTGTATAATTCCTTGGACACTTTGTATCCTGGGGTTAAATATAGTTTTTTTAGTTTGGAAATATATAAGCAAAAACAATTACTCCTTGATTTGCATTTCTAGAAAGACATATTCATCCTAATAATAACTGTCTTCATTCTTCATATAAATTGCTCTCTAATTTGTAATATATTGCTGACAGCTGCCTATAACTCATAGGAGCTTCACACATAGCTACTGATTAGTAATTTTATTTATATTAGAAACATAAATTTGCAAAGGCCCCCATCAGCCTGTTTATGTTATTTCACCTACCTGCATTCAATAGCAAGAGAACAACAAGAATGGGGAGGCAGATGGTGGAAGTAATCTAGGACTGTGATTTGCAAAGTGATGAGCAGATATAATTAGGTATCAAGGAATCCAAAGGTTTAGGTGAGTATAAAGTTGAGCTTATTATTCAAATATTAATAATATTTAAATATTTTAAACATTTAAATATTAATAAATAAAAGATAAAGATTTTCAAGGATAGAAAGTGAAATTATAACAGGGGTAATGAATTGAGAAAGCAGGAAAGGATCAAGTGAATAGAAATTGAAGAAAACAGGAAAAAGGTTTAAGAAGATGGGGCATAGGAAAAAACTAGAAATATAAAAGATAATGGCCAGATTGAGAAATTTAAGAGTAATGGATTGTATAGATGAAATATTTGCAGATAAAGTTGAGACCAAGTGCATGACTATGTGACTGAGATGGAATGAGGTTGTAGATCATAGAAATTGAGGTTGGTATTTAAAAGATATAAGATATATGTTTTTGTTTCCATATATCAGGACAATGCTTGGGATGAAAATGAATACTGTGAGTTTTGAACTTCAAGTTCAATACTGTACTTTAGGAGCACTAAATTTCAGTAGAAAAAAAAGGCAGAATGACCTATGAGTTGGCAGAAAATAGGTGATACATTTAGATGGTATGAATTCCAAAGGAGGAGAGGTCATTAAGTTAAGGTTGTATCAAGATAGCCTGGAAACAAAATAGCATCCCTCTAATTCTCCATCTTTTCAACATGTCAAGGGTCATGAGAGAAGGGATATTTGGTCCTGGGGAAAGATGACCAGGATTACAATGTTATCAAGAGAGAGTCAAGTTTCTGTAAGAAATGTAAGAGGAAGAGGTCAAATACAAAGGCCAGTTTGTTAAAAGTAAGAATGAAAGTTCCACAGGTCAAAATATGAGTATGATTGGAGTCATGACCAGGAAAAGGAACTTTGTTTCTACACATCCTATGACTTGCCGGTTATAAACCAAAGATCCATTTTTGAGTAGAGTCATTGTCATTCTCTTTCTAGTGGCAATAGTAATGTTGATCTAATTATTGTTAATCCCTGATTAAAAGGTGGTGGGGAGATGATAAGATGTTCACACTGGCTAAGCGCTGGTGTCCTGAGAGGGTATCTAGACAGGATGAAGCTTGCTCTGGGACCAGTTAGATATAAAGGGTTGAAGTTTCACTCTAAAAATAAAAGTCAATTAACAGAAAGATAAGCATGGGTTGCATTGCCATTGACAAACTGAAAAATTATGTTTTAATGACTTGAAAAAAAGGCCTATTTTTTTCCCAGAGAAAAAATATTACTGATCATATTTTAAAATCAGCAATAAGATAGCTCCTGAAGTTCATTTAAGTATTCCCAGGTTTTTCTGAAATCATTCTGCTCATCATTTCTTATAATGCAATAGTATTCCATCATGATCGTATACCATAACTTATTCAGCCATTCCCCAATTGAGAGACAACCCTTGAATTTCCAATTCTTTGCCACCACTAAAAGAGTTGTTGTAAATATTTTTGTACAAATGGACACTTTTCTTTGATCTGTTGGGGTTATAGAGTTAGTAGTGTTATTGTTGGGTCAATGGATTTGCACATTTTGTAGCCCTTTGGACTTAGTTTCAAATTACTCTTAGTTAAATGGTTGGACCATTCAGCAACTCTGCCAACAGTGCATTGGTGTCCATATTTTTCCATATCTGTTCTAGCATTTGTCATTTTTCTTTTCTGTCATTTTAGACAATATGATAGGTGTAAAATAATATCTCAAAGTTGTTTTCATTTTCATTTCTCTAATCAATAGTGACTTAGATAATTTTTTCATGTGACTATTAATAGTTTTTATTTTTTCTTCTGAAAACTACCTGCTCATATCCTTTCACCATTTGTCAGTTGGGAAGTGGCTCTTATTTTTGTAAATTTGTCTCAGTTCTATTTTATTTGATAAATGAGAAAAGACCCATTTTTAATAACTATATTCATCTCATTTTATGTGACTACAATACATAGAATACCATAGTTTTCAAAGAATTTAAAATTAACATTAACCAGACAGTGATGGATGCGGAACACTAAAAATAGGAAATTGTGATAGAGAAGCTGAGTAAAGGGTATCCTTAGAGAAATGAACAAGCACAAAAGAAGTCTGGCCAAAGATTAGAACCCCCAGTTATTCATTTTTGATTGATTTACTTCCAAAACCAGCTTCAACATAAAGCATACTGTAATTCCTCATCTGCTAACAGATCTCATCCTCAAATTACCTTGTATTTCATTTCTATGATATGGATACCTGTATGTCTATATAGAATGTAAGTTCACTGAGGACAATGGCTATTTCATTTATATGTTTATTTTCTGAGTGCCTATTGCAGTGGCTGACACTTGTTAGGTAATTAATAAATGCTGACTGATTAAATATATCAATAATATTGTTGATAGAGGTGTTCTTCCAATAGTGCAGATGGCAACTCCTTTCACACATTGTCCTGTACTGTTCTTGCCCATTTCTTTCCATAATTCCTCCAAAGAGAATTCCTCCAACTTGCCAGAGATTTTTCTCTAACTCTTTTAACATTTCAGGAATTCCACTCCAGCAATCATGCTGTCTGTTGTCTCTCAATCTTACCACATGACTGGCTGCATCTCTTTTCTCATAAGAGGAAAACTCTTCCCCTTGATCAAAATAAATTTGCTCTATTTTTATGTTTTCCAATTTAAGTGTATTGACCTAGTAGAAGAGCAGTTTTCTAAGATAGTATGTTGCCAGTGGGAAGAGAACCATGTTTACAGTCAAAGGATTCAGATACTATGTCTGCCTTGTAACTTGTGTAATGTAACTTCCTGGGGCCTCAGTTTCTTCGTCTGTAAAATCAGGGGACTGAAACTTGTGAGAAAAGGCCCAGACTTATTAAAATGGGACTGCCTTTATTCTCTATCTCTAGAGATATCATCCCTTTCAGATTATACCTTGCCTACAACTTGCCCAAGTGCCCAAATATTTGGAGAAGTTGCCAAATATTGCAATGCCAAATTCATGAAAATGATGAGGTTATTTAGTGAACAGTCCGGATAATAAGGAAACCTCTGACTGGTGTCATCCTCACAATACCTATTTTGCTCTTGTGAAAAAATTTAATTTCTTTGGTCTTTATAGAAATGAATATCAAGATTTTAAGGAACAGCAAAAGCAACTAAAGAATCTACATTGAAAGGGAAAACCAAGAAAAGGAGAAAAAATCAGCTACATAGAAATAGTGTTGGGCTAATCCAGGGGTGGGGATCCTGTGGCCTGGAAATCAAAAATAGCTTTCTGGGTTCTCGAGTGTAGCCTTTTGACTGAGTCCAAGTTTTAGTCTTGGACTCAGTCAAAAGGTGACTTTGAGGTCCCAGCTTCCCCTCTCCTGGAATCTGACTTCAATGTCAGTGGGTGAACAAGATCTTATAAGTAGCTACTATGTGCTCTGAGGGTAGATAATTTGGAGAATAGAAAAAATAGAGAAAAGGTACTAGCATTAAAGTCAAATCAGGAAAGGTTTTTTGTAGAAGATGGAATTTTATCTGAGACTTGAAGGAATCTAGGGAAGTTAAAAGATGATTATTAGAAAGGAGAGCATTTCAAGCCTGGGAGACAGTCAGTGAAAATGGATGGGGTTGAAAGCTGGATTGTCTAACATGAGGAACATAAACTAGGCCAGTGTCATTGTATTAGTAATCAGGACTTGGAGGCCAGTACATGAGGACTGTGAAATTATAAGAGGACTGGAAAGATAAGAATGGATTAGATTATGGAGAGTTTTAAAAGACAAATATAGGATTTTATATTTGATCCTGGGTTCAATAAAGACCCACCAGAATTGATCAAATGGGATGGACTGTGTATGTGTGTCACAGAGTCAGACTTGTGCTTGGGAAAGATCAATTTGACAATTAAGTGGAGGTTGGGCTGGAGAAGAGACTTGTGGTAGAGAGATCAAGCATTGCAATAGCTCAGGTGTGAAGAGAAGAGAGCCTAGATTAGGGTGTTTTTTTCAGGGTCAAAGGATAAAAGAGGGCATATGAAGGCATATTATGCAGGTAGAAATGTTGGCAACTAGTCAACTGTGAGGAGTGAGAGAGTAAGGAGTTGAGGGTGATATCTAGATTTTAAGCCTATGGAAATGGGAGGACAGTGTTACCTTCAACAGTAATAGGGAAGTTAGAATAAGGAGATGGTTTGGGAAAACATAATGAGTTGTGTTTTGAACATAATGAGTCTAAGTTGTCTACAAGATATTAAGTACAAATAAGCAATTGGAGATATTAGACTGGTGGTCGAGAGAGGTTAGGACTGAACAAAGAAATTTTAGAATCTTATGCACAGAAATGATTGTTAAAACCAGGGAAGCCTATGAGCTCATCAAGTAAAAAAAGTGTAGAGGGAAAAGAGAAGAGGGCCCAGGACAGAGAATTGGTAGACATCCATAATTGGCAGATGTGAACTAGATGAAAATTCAACAAAAAGACTGAGAAACAATGGTTAGACAATCAGGAAGAGACCCAGTAGAGGACAGTATCTCAAAAACCTAAAGACATTACTATCAAGAAGAAGGTGACTAAGTAGCAAAGGCAGCAGCTAGGTCAGGAAGGATAAAGACTGAGAAAAACCCATTAGGTTTGGCAATTAAGAGATGATTGACATCTTTGGAGAGAATAGTTTCAAAGGTTAGAAGCCAATCTGCAATCAGTTAAGAAGTAAGATGAAAGGAAATGGTAGCATCAATTATAAACAGATTTCTCTAGGAGGTCAGCTAGAAAATGGAGAAGAGATATAAGACAGTAGCTAGGAGTGATGACTGGGTCAATGAGGGATTTTTGAAGATAGTGAGGGAGACATGGGCATATTTGTAGTCAATAGGGAAGACATGGAGCAGCTAGGTGGGGTAGTGGATAGAACACTAGCTTGGAATCAGGAGGACTTTTGTCTGGAGTTCCCATACAGCCTCAGACACTTACTAGCTATATGATCCAGGGCAAGTCAATTGACCCAGGTTGTCTCAGTTTCCTCATCTGTAAAATGAGTTGGAGAAGGAAATGGCAAACTGTTCCAGTATGTCTGCCAAGAAAACCCCACATGGGGTCATGAAGAGTCAGACATGACTGAAAAATGACTGAACAGTCATAGCAGCAGCAAAACATGGAAGACATGAAGAAATTGAAGATAAGTGAGAGAATAGCACTGATAGAGAAATCTACTACAGAAAACAGGATGGCATGGAAACATTTGTGCATGAAGGCTTGCCTTGGAAGAAAGAAGGACTCCCACTTTATATGAAATAGGAGGAGGGAAGAGAAAATGGTAGAAGTAATCGTTGTGATATTAGATGAGGAGAAGGGTAATAAGAGCTCTGGAAATGGTTTCAACTACAACAATGCTTGTATGTCCAGAGATTATGTCTGGAAGATACCCAGGCAAACTGCCTGCTGTAGAATTAGCACCAGAACCCTGTAGGAGAGATTAGTTATTTACCATTGCTATGAGGACCTGACTCTTTATTATGAATGGAAGTTTAGATATGGATACCAAGAGCTTACATGTGCTACACATGGGGCCTTATCTTGGATAAATATTGGATCTCTTGTATTTAAGGGAACTCATTGGAGACATTTTCCTTTTAGGACTTCTTTGTTGGATATCCTTGTTTGGAAATAGACTACAGAAAAAATTGACATTTTTTTCTGTCTCTTGCTTTCAACTGCAATTGAATAGTCTGTTTTCCAGATTTTTTCCTTAAAATTAAGACAAGTTTTTTGTTACAATTTTGCTTGTCTTAATGTTTGCTTTATATTACTCTAATCCAGTAAATTATTGTTGTTAATATGAGAAGTATAATTTTTGAATGTTTAAAATATTAGCATTTACAAGTTTGCCTAGAACACATTTATAGATTATAAAAGTTTATTAAAAATTTTTAAGTAGTTCTAAATCTTTGCTTTTTTCCTGGCCCAAATCCAGACAAATGGGATCCTTATTAACTTTAGGTCCACAGAATAGGGTTTGCCTGCTAGCCTAGAAATGCTGAGTAATCAACTCTAAGTGTAATAGTTTGGGGCAAAGATTACACTCCTTTGAAGACTTTTCTGGGAATGTATTCTTTAAGTTAATCTGCTTTCTTAGCGATGGATTAGTTAAAAACTCAATTTGGATTGCCTTTGAAGCATCAGGTCTTTTTAGGGGGAATTCTGGGTACTCTTTGGTATTGAGACCCAGAGGAGAGTTGCCAGTATCTTGAAGGAAATTACCTATGATATAGGTTGCTACCCATACACCAAGCCCAATTGTTTAATTTTTTTTTTTTACCTAAAGGGTGTCATGGTGACTTCCAGTCAAATTAATTCATTAATCCTCATTCTGGAAAATCCCAAATTCTCAAGAAGCATTTCAAGGAGCAGGCTTACTGCCACAGTAAACAGGATAGATTTGCTTTTCCATTTTGTTTTGGTCATAAATTTTTCTCTTCTCCATAGAGCTGAGAAGTAAACTATTCCTTGCTCTCCCAGTTTGCCTATAGAATCAGTTTTTATATCCGAATCATATACGCATTTTGACTTTATCTTGGTAGAAGATTTAAGTTGTTCTATATCTAGTTTTTGCCATATTATTTTCCAGTTTTCCTACCAGGTTTTATTAAATAACGAGTTCTTATGCCAGAAACTGGAGACTTTGGGTTTATCAAGTAGTATATTGCTATAGTCATTGACTGTTGTATCTTGCATACTTAACCTACTCCACTGATTCACCAGTCTATTTCTTAGCCAGTACCAAGTAATTTTGATGATTGGTGCTTTATAATACAATTTAAGATCTGGTACAGGTAGGTCAACTTCTCTTGCATTTTTTTTCTCAATTCCCTTGACATTCTGGACCTTTTGCTTTTCCAGATGAATGTTGTTAATGTTTTTTCCAGCTTCACAAAATAATTTTTGGTAGATTCATTGGTATGGCACTGAATAAATAATTTAATTTAGGTAGAATTGTCATTTTAAAAATAATTTTAGCTTGGCTTACCCTTGAAAAATTGCTATTTTTTTCAGTTTTTTAGATCTGACTTTATTTGTATAAAAGTGTTTTGTCATTATGTTTATAAATTTCCTAAGTTTATTTTGGCAGATAGACTCCCAAATATTTTATATTGCATCCAGTAACTCTTAATGGAACTTATATTTCTATCCCTTGATGTTGTTTTGTTAATAATATGTAGAAATGCCAATAATTTATATGAGCTTATTTTATATCCTGCAACTTTACCAAATTTGGTTATTATTTCAAGTGATAGGAATGGTATTGCATTTTTTCAAATGTCTTTTTGCACCTATTAAGATAATCATATGATTTTTGTTAGTTTTCTTGTTGATATGGTCTGTTATGCTGGTTGTTTTCCTAATATTGAACCAGTCCTGAATTCCTGGTATAAATTATACATGATCATAACGTATTATTCTTGTGATAAGTTGCTAGTAATCTCTTTGCTAATATTTTATTTAAAATTTCTCCATCTATATTCATTAGGGAAATTGGTGTATAGTTTTCTTTCTTTGTTTTGGCTCAGGTTTAGGTATCAGCACTATATATCATAGAAAGAATCTGGTAGGACATCTTCTTTGCCTATTTTCCCAAATAGTTTATATAGTATTGGAATTAAATTTTTAAATGTTTGACAGAACTCACTTGTAAATGCATCTGGCTCTGGAGAACTTTTTTTAGGGAGTTCAATGATGTCGTATTCAATTTCTTTTTCTGAAATGGGGTTAAGTATTTTATTTCCTCTTCTGTTAATCTGGGTAATTTATATTTTTGTAAATATTAATCCATTTCACTAAGATCTTCATATTTATTGGCATACAATTGTGCAAAATAGTTCTTTATTATTTTAATTTCCTCTTCATAGGTGGTGAATTCACCCTTTTCATTTTTGATGCTGCTAACCTGGTTTCCTTCTTTCTTTTTTAAATCAAATTAACAGAATGTTTATTGACTTTATTATTATTACTTTTTCACAAAACCAGCTCTTCATCTTATTTATTAGTTAAGCTGTTTTCTTAATTTCAGTTTTATAAATTTTCCCTTTGTTTTGCAGAATTTCCATTTTGGTATTTAGTTGGGGATTTTGTTTTGTTCTCTTTCTAACTTTTTAAATTGCATGCATTGATCTCTTCTTTCACTATTTTATTTGTGTATGCATTTAGAGATATAAAAGTTTGCTTAAGAACTACTTTTGCTGCATCCCATAAGTTCTGGTATGTTTTCTCATTATATTCATTCACTTGGATGAAGTTATTGATTGTTTCTATCATTTGTTATTTTATAATTCATTCCTTAAGATTAGATTATTTAGTTTTTATTTAGTTTTAGTTTTTATTCTATCTTTCCATAATCCTTTTTTACATGTAACTTTTATTGTATCATGATCTGAAAAAGATGTATTTAATATTTCTGCCTTTATGCATTGGATTGTGAGGTTTTATGCCCTAATATGTGTGTGTTATATGCCAAGTACCACTTAGAAAAAATGTATCTTCCTTTCTATTCCCATTCAATTTTCTTCAGAAGTCAATCACATCTAACTTTTTAAAATTTTATTCATCTATTTAATTTATTTCTTTTTCATTATGTGGTTAATAGTTTTGAAAGGGGCTAGTTGAGGGCCCTCACCAGTATAGTTCTGTTACCTTTTTGTTCCTGCAACTCCCTTACCTTCTTCTTTAAGGATTTGGATGCTATACCACTTGGTGAATATATGTTTAGCACTGACATTACTTCATTGTCTAATGGTACCTTTTAGCTGGATGTGGTTTCCTTCCTTATGTCTTTTAATTAGATTTATTTTTGCTTTTACTTTGAGATCAGGATTGCTACTCCTGTTTTTTTTTTTTACTCCAGCTGAAAGATAATATATTCTACTCCAGCCTTTTACCTTTACCCTGTATGTATTCCTCTGCTTCAATTCTTGTAATTTCTTGTAAACAATATATTGTAGGATTATGGTTCTTAATTCACTCTGCTATCAACTTCTCTTTTGTGTGAGAGTCTATCCCACTCACATTCACAGTTATGATTGCTGTTTATGTCTTTTTCTCCATCCTCTTTTCCCCCCCATTTATGCTTTCCTCTCTCCTTTCTACCTTTCCTTCCTCAGTAGCTTTGCTTTTGACACTGGCTCCTTCAGTCTTCCCTCTCTTATATTAGTACCCTCCCTTATCTTCCCCTTTATCCTGTTTCCCTCCTTTCTACCCATGCCCTCCCTTTTCTTTCCCATTTCCCCTCCTACTTCTTATAGGGTAAGTCAGATTTCTATACCTAATTGATTATGTTATTCCCTCTTTAACCAAATATGATGAGAATGAGGTTCAAATAATGCTCATCTTTCTCACTACTTTACCTTTACAGTAATAGATTTTTGTGCCTTTTCATATGATGTAATGTACCCTTGTCTGCTTCCTCCTTTCTCTTCTCCCAGTGCAATCTCTTTTCACTGCTTAATTAGTTTTTTTGTAATCACAAAGTCAATTTATATCCACTCGTTCTGTCTGTGCTTACCCCTTCTAAATAATATAATAACAGTACAGTTGTCAAGAATTACAAGTGTCACCTTCCTTTGTAGTGGTGTAAGTAAGCATCCCTATTAATGTTACATTTTTATTTTTTTTCTTTCCTGTTTACATTTTTATACCTTTCTTTGTCATGTATTTGAAGATCAAATTTTCTTTTGAGCTCTGATCTTTTCATCAGAAAGATATGGAAATCTCATACTTCATTGAATGTCCATCTCTTCCCCTGAAAGATTAGGCTCAATTTCACTGGGTTGTTGTTCACTGGATCATTGGTTGTAATCAAAGCTCTTTTGATATATAGTGTTGTATTCCATGCCCTTAGATCTTCTGCAAGGTCATCCTGACTGTGGTTCCATGATTTTTAATTGCTTCTTTTTAGCTACTTGAAGTATTTTGCCTTTGACCTGGTAATTTTGGAATTTGACTGCAATATTCCTTGGTGTTTTCAATTTGGGATCTCTTTCAGGAGGTGATCAATGTATTCTTTGAGGGGTTTTTTATATTCTGGTGCTAAGATCTCAGAGAAATTTTCTTTGATGATTTCCTGAAAGATGCTGTCCAGACTCTTTCTTTTTTTTGGTCATGGTTTAAATTAACACTCCAGGAAGTAATTTCCAGTTCAGGTTTTTTTCTTTCAATGGGGTATTTTACATTTTCTTCTATTTTTTCATTCTTTTGTTTCTGTTTAAATGATACTTTTTTTTATAAATTTATTTATTTATTTTTTACATTTATTTTCACAAGATTTTGGGTTCCAAAATTTTATCCCCATTTGTCCCCTCCCCCTTCCCCAATACACTGAGCATTCTAATTTCCCCCATCACCAATCTGCCCTCTCTTTTTTCATCCTTCCCTTCCCTTACCCCATCTTCTCTTTTGTCCTGTAGGGCCAGAAAACTCTTTATTCCCCATTACCTGTATTTCTTATTTCCTAGTAGCAAGAACAATACTCAAGAGTTGTTCCTGAAACTTTGAGTTCCAACTTCTCCCCATCCTTCCCTCTCCATCCATTCCCTTTGGGAAGGCAGGCAATTCAATATAGGCCATATCTGTGTAGTTTTGCAAGTGACTTCCATAGTAGTCGTGTTGTGTAAGACTAACTCTATTTCCCTCCATCCTATCCTGCCCCCCATTGTTGCTATTCTCTCTTTTGATCCTGTCCTTCCCCGAGTGTTGACTTCAAATTGCTCCCTCTTCCCATTGCCCTCCTTTCCATCATCCCACCCCACCCTGCTTATCTTCTTTTCCCCCACTTTCGTGTATTGTAAGATAGGTTTTCATACCAAAATGAGGGTGCATTTTATTTCTTCCTTTACTGGAATGTGATGAGAGTAACCTCCATGCTTTCTTTTCTCAGCTCTCCTCTTTTTCCATCCACTAAGAATAAAATTATCTCTATGAGAGATAATTTACCCCATTCCATTTCACCCTCTCTCCTCCCACTACATTTCTCTCTCAGCATTTACCTTGATTTCTTTTAAGATATGATCCCATCCTATTGAATTCACTCTGTGCTCTCTGTCTCTGTGTGTGCATACATGTGCATATGTGTGTGTGCACGCCTGTACATGTGGGTGTGTACGTGTGTGTGTGTATGTGTGTGTGTAATACCACCAACTACCCAGATACTGAAAAATTTCAGGAGTTACAAATATTGTCTTTCCATATAGGAATGTAAACAGTTCAAGTTTGGTAAGTCCCTTGTGACTTCTCCTTGCTGTTTACTTTTTCATGCTTCTTCTCATGCTTGTGTTTGAAAGTCAAATTGTCTTTTCAACTCTGGTCTTTTCATCAAGAATGCTTGAAAGTCCTCAGTTTCATTGAAAGACCAGTTTTTCCTCTGAAGTATTATACTCAGTTTTGCTGGGTAGGTGATTCTTGGTGATTCCAAACCATTGACTCTTTTTTGCATATCTCTCATTTCTTTTCCCATTTTTTTCATCCTACCTCTCTTATTTCACTTTTAAAATTCTTCTTGAGCTCTTCCAAGAAGGATTTTTGGGTTTGAAATCAATTCATATTCCCCTTTGAAGTTTCAGATGTCTGTGTATTGGCAATATTGTCCTCTTCTAAATTTGTGCCTTGCTCTTTCCTGTCCCCGTAGTAAGAATCTCTGGTCATTGTCAGTTTCTGCTTTTTGCTCATGGTGTTTGCCTAATTCTTGGCTTTTAGAGTTGAATGCAGTGCTGTAGTACAGGGGCCACTGACCAAAGCTTTTTTTTTGCTGGGTGCTGATCATTGACTTTGTGCACTGGAGTGCTAAATCCTGGTAACTAGAAGCTTTAGAAGTCTGATAGTGCTGAGCTGGGATCAACAACACTGGAGTTCTTGGAGTGGGCATGGAGAGTCTGGCCCCTGGGAGATGACTGCTCACCTATGTCTTAGATTGACTCTTGCTCATTTGGACTTTGGACTCAAATATTTGACTCCTAGAGCATGTCTGCCTGCAGCTTGGAGCTATGGCTGCTAGATTTGTGCTTCCTGGAGTTGTGCTAAGGTGCCAAGAGATTTGGCTGCTTGAGAATGCCAGCACATGTGGTTGTTGTCATTTCCCCTGCCTGTGCTGAGGCACTTGGAGTGGGTTGCGATCCTTTTGTTGGTGCTTGCTTGCTCCACTTCCCTGGGGCTCAAGATCTCCTCCTGGTTTGCTGAGGTGGGATTTAATGCTGGCTTTCTGGGAACCCTCCCATTCTGTGCTGCTCCTCCTCCCCTCTCTGAGTGAAAGGGGCCTTTCCTGTTAGTTTCCCAAACTTCCTGGGCTACAACACTGCTGTACTGCATCTTTCTTCTTGCTCAGGTATTCCAGGATTTTTTCTGTGGTGGTATTTTTTTTGGTTTTCAGAGGTCAATAGGGAAATGTGAGAGCAACTTACTTCTTACTCCACCATCTCAACTTCCAGAAGAATTTCAAATTTCCTTCTATAGTGATTTTACTAATTGACAATTCCACCAACAATGCATTCATAGGTCTGTCTTCATATAACTTCATCCAGCACTGAGTATGCCCTTTTTTTCTCATATTGCCAATTTGCTGGATATGAAACAAAAGCTGAAGTTTGGTTTGATTATAATTTTTTATTATTATTTCTTTTGAGCATTCTTTCAAGCAGTTTTCAATTCTTTGAAAAAATTTTAAAAATATCTTTTGATTACTTATCTGTTGGGGAAAGGCATTTATATGTGTGTGTATTTATACATATGTCTCTTAATTGTCTATATATCTTGGATGCTAAACCATTATCTAAGAAATTTGATACAAATGTCTAGTATTTGATACAAATGTTTTTTCCCCATTAATTTTGTTTATACAAAGTCTTTTCAATTTCATTTGATAGCAATTATTTATTTTTCTTTTTTATTATTGGTCCTATCCTTTGTTTTGTAAAGAATTAATTTTCTTCCCCTAGCTGTGAAAGATTCACCTACAAATTTTATGGTAAGATATTTAATATTCAGGTCATGTATCCATTTAGAATTTATTATAGAATAGAATGTAAGATGTTGGTCTAATTTCTTCTAGTCTGCTTTCCAAAATGTCTGGCATTACTTATCAAACAGGAAATTCTTTCCTAGTTATGTTATGCTTTTGAGTTTATTAAACATGGAGATGTTGAGTCCCATTACTTCTGATTTTCTCTATTCTGTTCTTTTTCATTGTCCTACTTTTCCACTTTTTAACCTGTATCAAGTAGCTTTAATGATAGATTTTAAAAAATATAACCTGAGTTCTAGAAGTGTATTTCCATCTTCACTCCTATTTCTCCCCATTATTTTCCTTGCTTTTCTAAACCTTGTGTTCTTTCAAATGAATTTTCTTATTTTATGCAAAAGTATCCTTTTAGTAACTTGATTGTTATAGTTGGAAATATTTAAATTAACTTTGTCAGGATCATCATTTGAATTTAATTGGCCTGATCGAAACTATCACTGAATATTCTTCCAATTATTTAAATTGTTCTATATTTATTGAACAAAAACAGCTTATAATTGAATTTATACAGGTATTATATTTGCTTTGGTAGATTCATTCCTAAATATTTTATATTTTATACTATTTGTAGCAATATTTTCCCTACAATTATTTCCTCCAAGATTTTTTTTTGTTATTTCACAGAAATGTTAATGAATTTTGTGGATTAATTCTACAGACTGAAACTCTACTGAAGCTATCACTTTTCTCAATTGGTTTCTTTGCTCATTTTCTATCATTTTCTGAGTCAACCATGATGTCATTAGTAAATAGGAATAGATTTGTTCTCTCAATCTACCTTTACATGCACTTTCAGTGAACTTCCAGGGTAGAGAACTTTCTGAGAATTTGTAGAGAAAGTTAGGAAAGAGAATCAATAGTACCACATGGGAAGAAATATTGGGAAAGTTTATATATATATATATATATATATATATATATATATATATATATATATGTCCATAGCCGATATTATTTGTGTTTGGTTTTAGGTGGTTACTTCTTATAATATTAGGAAAAGTTTTTCTATGCTTATATTGTGTATGGTCTTTAGCATAATCCTATTTTATTGTACTTTGTTAAAGATTCTTTCTACATCTACTGAGGCAATCATGTGATTTTGTTCATTTTTGTTTTTAATATGACTAATTATGTTAAACCATCCTTGCCTCCCTAGTACAAACACAAATTGGTCTTAATGATGGAGTTTTTAAATGACCTGTTGTAATCTCTTTGACAAGATATTATTTAACATTTTTAATCAATATTCATTGGTGATATCAGTTTATATTTCCTTTTCATAATCCATTCATGATTTGGTTATTAGGGCTATATATGTCTCATGAAAAGAGTTTGATATGTGCATATTTTTTCATCTTTCTTATTTTCAGAAGTTGTCATAAGGTTTCTTCTAATATCAATTTGCTCAATTCTTTATTTTCCCTTCTGTTTATCTCTCTGACTCCTCTCTGGAGTCAGGAAGATCTGAGTGCAAATGTGGCCTCAAACATCTCATATCTGTGTCACCTTGGGCAAGTTACTTTGCCCTATTTGGCTTAGTATCCTCATCTGTAAAATGAGCTGGAGAAGGGAACGGCAAACCACTCTAGCATCCTTGCCAAGAACACACCAGATGTGGTCACAAAGAGTCATATACAAATGAAATGACTGAACAATAACAAAAATTGTCTTCTTGCAACTTAGTAAACTATTACTTTATTCATATAGATTCATATAGGCAATTTTGATAATGTTTAACACTGATATTGGTTTGTTTTCTATGGTTCCTTTAAGAATAATATAATTTCCTTGCAAGTAGCTCTGTTTCTTTTAGAATTGTTTTTACATTTCACCTGATGTATAGTAAATTTTGTTCTTATCTCTAATTTTCATTCAATATATAACTTTGTTTTTCAGATTTACTTTTGGTAAGTACTAGATCGTGAGGTTTTATTTTCTTATCCAAGCTGTCATTGTATTTCATTTTATGACATTATTTAATTCATTCATGTTTAAAGTAGTAGGTTTATTTTTTTCTCCATTTGTATCTTTAGCAATTTCCCAGTAACATTAAGATTTTTTTGTTCCATTTCCCCTTTTTAATCATTTTTTTTACTTTAAATCAATAGCAAAGATTAATCCTCTATGATTAGTTTTGCTTATCTATTATGATGTAACCATACCTAATATTACCATTCCTGCCTCTCCCTCCCTTTTATCAACTCCTACTCTCATTTAAAGTTTTACTTTATGATTTTTTTTTGGTTTCTTTAATTGGTTTTCTAGTTCTTCCCTTTCCCCCTCCTTGTTTCTCCCTTTCAACTTATTTTCTTTGTTGTTTTATCTTCATCTTTTCCTTAGAAGGATTTTATACCTTGTTTCTTTATACTTTCCCCTTTCTATTGATTGTGACCTCTAATTCTATGATTCAAGGTTTGCATATTTAATTGTTCTTTCTTTAGTCTTTTTGTGTTCTTCATTGAATTAAAGGTATTTAAGAACCAGATTCAAATTTCTCTTTCAATCTCATTTATTGCCTTTATAGATCTTACCTCATCTATTTTTTTCTGTTGTATTCCCCTTCTTATAAGTATCAATTCAAATGAAAAATAATGAGGATAGAAACGCTGTCCTATGACAGAAGTTTCCAGTCTTCCAAACTGTGTGGTCTAGTTCTAACTTCTGTGCTCTCTAAGATCACTCTCTTTCCTTTTTGTCATGCAATTTACCCGCAAGACTCATTCTCTCCCACCCTTCTGGTTGTTGCCTCCCAGGAACTGTGATTTTTATTCTCCTGAGGTAGGATGTTGTTTTTGGAGGTGTAGCACCCTCAGAGAAAGTAGTGTCTCCACATAGAAATTTTCAAGAGATTCATTTTAAGGTCATTACAGCTTAACTCTCCTTACAGAATATACTTCTTCCCCTATGAGAGTGTTCTTCAGTGAAAACTCTTCCCTCCCCTGAAGATGTCTCCAAAGACATGGTAATTTGTTTTATTGTTTCTTCTTCCTTTGGTACTTACATTTATTTACCTTTCTTCTGTTTCTGTTGTTTGGGATGTTTACAAGTCAAATAATCTCTTTGTATGGTTTTGTTTTTTATTGTTTTTTTTCAAGAATACTTAAAATGCCTCTCTTTTATTTGAATGCTCATCTTTTTCAACTGATATTTTGGCTCAGGTTCGTAGGCTATGTAATTTGGGTTTGTATCTTAAGCTCCTTTGCTTTTTTGAATTTAACGTTCCTATCTTTTTTTGGTTTCTAGTATTATTTGAATTTCCTTTCTTTTTATTTGAAATTCTTTCTCCTAGAAGAATATGTTATTTTTTATTGGAATTGTTAAATCTAACCAGTATGTATCTTGGAGTTTGAAATATAGATTTTTTTTTTTCTGGAAGAGATATGTAGATTCTTTTGATCAATGCTTTGTTTTCTGTATTCAGAAATCTGGAGCAGTTTTCTTGCTGGTCTTCTTCATTATATCATTTCCTGATGTAATCTGTGTCATCTCAGTAAATGCTATATTGGCTTCATATGCTTTCTGATCCTCCAGATCCTCCAGTCCCAGACCTTCTGCCTCTCACAAATTTGGTAAATATTTTTCACTCCTTATTTTATAAAATGAGAGAAAATTTGTAAAGCACTTTATAAATCTAAAAATACTATAGAAAAGACAGCTATCACCACCACTACTGCTACTCTGATCACCACCACCATTATCACCCCTGTGATAGCAATTAAAGTAGGATCTTTTGCTGTTCTTGTTTTAGTATAATCAAGTGCCTTTGATTGAACCTTGCCTTTCTCAATCAAGAATCTTCACAAGGAGTAAAGTACAGAAACAAGAGTTTCTTTAACTAGAATCAGTATATGTATTTGTATTGTTAATTATTTTAATGTTATTAAAGATCTTTCCCACCCATTGAAAGGTCTGCCCATTGTGGGAGGCTGGATTAGGGGAATTGTTTTGGAGGAGGGTCACAAGTACCTTTTTTTTTTCTATTGAGGCACTGGGTCAAAGCAAAAATGGTATAAATACTCTGAGTAGGGGTTTTACTTTGGGACTTAGTTTTTGGTAAGAAGGTTTGAGTGCCAGATGAGGACTCTGGGAAGCTAGGAAGGAGCCCCTCAGCTTTGAGAACCCAGATGTTATGCTTCCCTTTCTGGTAATGATACTCAGAGAGCTGTATCTGTCTGTTGAGTTATGTCCAGGCAGAGGAAGTCATGTCTATTAATTACTTTGTAGTTTACTAACTGGAAATGTTTGATTGGCCAGATAAGGACTGTGGGAAGCAGTTAAGAGCCCCACAGCTTCCTTCTCTGGTAACAACAGACAGTTGGGGTCCAATTGTCTGTTGAAGTCAAGCAGAAGAAGTCATGCCTGTGGATCTTTTGATTTCTCTATATTTTCCTTGAAATTCAGGGTGCTTATTCCCTGAAGTAACTGAATGATACATGTACTCGGTTAAAGGAATGATACATGTGCTTGATTAAAGTGATTGTTAGCCCCTTGAAAGGGGTTAACCCCTTTTATACATGCAGGTCTAAGAACCCATGATACCAGGATCCCACCACCACCACTGCTCCCATAATCCTCCTCCTCTCATTTCTATTATCTTCTGCTCATAACCATGTGCCATTAATCTATTCTATGCTTGAAAAATCCAAAATAGAATTACAGTGAGTACTCTGTTCCATACCTCAATCAGTTTCTAATAACCATTGTTTTTTTCATGCAAATTCTATAAGGTCAATGTCATATTACATCCATACTATTCTAGATAATTCTTGCCTGCTTTCAGGCAGATACTTCTAGCCTAACAAGTCTCCACAGTACATCTTTGGGGAGGAATACCTGCCCAAGACAAGATCTATGTCTTTCCTGATGCCCAAATTTTTTCTATACTTTTCAAAACCAGTTGTTATGCCTGAAAACTACAAATATATTTGAAAGGCATCAAAATAAATAAATATTAACCTTCAAAATAACAAATGTGATCATCTAATATCAGAGGTAATCTTCCCATAGCAACATTTATACTAGAATTACAATACTATTACATACTAGATATGAAGCAGTACAAAACATTGATAGCCTGTTTTAGTTACTAAGTGTTTAAACTACATTTTAGGTCATTTATATATGTATAACATGATAATATATGAATTTTCATAATATTCTAACCAACATTCATAAAAAATAAAAACAAAAAATGTGAAACTTTCAATATCTTTACCAGTAGACTTGGAAACATAGTTTGTTAGGAAAGCATAGTAACATATAAAAAAAAATTCAAGCAATAAAATAATACATATCTAACAGATGTTGTTCTATATATATGTAGCATTAACACAAAAGCAGATAAACAGCAAAATAAAAGAAAAATAATTCAAAGAAATGTGCAGAAATTAACATGTGCATCAATATATTTCAACTTATGTAATTACATTCAATTGCATTGGCAATCATTGATTATCAGAACTTTCAGCATCTATGTTATCTCAACTCACTGTATTAGAAACAGAATTACTAAAACTCCCTAAACCTTGTCCTCTTCTTAACTTTCCTATTACTGTCGAGAAGACTATCATCCTAGGATCACAACTTGAATGTCTTATTGTCTATTCTCTCTCGCACTGCATATCTCTAGTCAGTTGCCAAATCTTGTAATATCTTTACCTACATCATCTTTCACAGGTGTCTCCTTATTTCAATTCACACAGTTATGGCCATAGTGAAAACGTTTATCTTTCCTCTAGACTATTAAAACAATCTCTTAATTATTCTCCTTGTCTCAAGTGTTTCTCTACTCTAAGTCATCCTTCGAATCCTGCCAAAATCATTTTTCTAAAGCTTGTTAACTACCTTCCTCAATAAACTCCAGTGGTTCTTTCTTACCTTAAGGATCAAATGTAAAGGTCTTTATTTAGCATTTAAAGCTCTTTACAATATGACCCTTTCCTACATTTCCAATCTTACATTTGACTCCCTTTTAAAATATGAATTCCTTGAGAGTGAGAATTTTATTTTTTGCCTTTGTTTTTGCTACTTAGCACAATGTCAGATGCTCTTCTCCCTTAGGTAACTGAGGACCTACTTAATAAATGCTAGTTGACTATAAGTCTTCTTGTACTCTGTGATCTAGACCAAGTGTACTGGTCATCTTATTGTTCCTCTTACTCATACTTCATTTTCCATTCTACATTTGTCCTGCCAGTTCCTCATGCCTAGAATGTCCTACCTCCATCCTCCAGCCCTCAGAATTCCTGGCATTCTTTCCATCTCAACTCAAGTGCCATCTTCTTTATCAAGTTTTTCCTCATCATCTCTTTTTCCAAGCTGTTAGTACTATTCCCTCTAAGTTTGTCTTTCATATACACTGTATTTATCTTGTATGTTCTGATTTATATATGCTGTGTACCCCATTAGAATATAGGACCTACTTTTATACTTTTTTCTTTTGGCCCTCAGTACTTAACATATTTCTAGTTGTTGTCCTTCGATCTCAAAGGGGACCAAAATGACATCACCATGATAAAGTGAAGTTTCAATGTGCATGACTATGACTGATCAGACCAATACCAGTTCCAAATGCTTTACCACAGATTGGGCACAGAGAATCCATATGAAACATAGTGCTATGCACATAATAAGTACTTAATGAATGTTAGTTGATTGAATGATTGATTGGTTGTAATCTATGAATCTGTTTAAGCTGAAGTTCGATGCAGGAAAGGTACTGCATCTTGGCTCAATCTGCTCCCCTGGACTGAACTGAGATTCTCTTTAGTTTGAGGCAAGATTGTTGATCGACAATGGACTCTGTCTTCTTCATTTGAAACATCACTTTCTGAGCTATTGAGTACCTCAGGCATCCTTTGTACAACTTATGAATGGCTTCTTTTATCAAGAGTCTATTTAGGTAATTGTTTAGCACTTCTGCTCATCATAGAGTCTGACTCTACTATGGCAATAGGTGGTTGTAATAAAATATCTTTAAGGAGCTTCCATAGTACTCTCAGGCTATTCTATGAATAGGCAAGTTGCCCAGGTCTTCATTAGTTTATTATGGAGTAGCTTTTCACTATTCCACTAGCTTGTGTGTCCTTTGAACAACAAAGTTTCTCAGCAAAAGTAAATCTCTTTTTTGAAGATCTCACAAACTATTTCAGGCGTCATCAATCATTTGTTTTAGTCAGAGCTCTTCTAACCAAAGTCAAGGGTAATTGGTAGGCTTATTTCAGATTATCTTTTAAGCAAGAGGATTGGTTATGAGTACCCTCATATTACTCAGAAATTCCAAAGCCATTGTAGGCATCACTATTGACCAAACACAAGCAGGTATAGTGTAAAACTTGTGGCATTATTCCTTGTGGAGTTGTACATGTCTATCAGAAACTACACATGTTGATTCTACTGAAATTTTTGTTTAGATTTCAATGTTTATATTATGTTCAATGTGCAGTTGGAATGATGAGGCTGTGAATTTATTTGGGGATGGTACAGTATAATTCTAGATGAGATGACTTAGTACCTATCAATACTAGCATTTTTCTAAGTAACTTGCTGCTTACCTACTTTCCATATTAATTACTACATATGGAAAGCCAGATCAAATGCTTTAACTTCTATGTCACTCAAGACCATTGAGGGAAGTTCACAGAGTACATATCACACCTCTATGTACTTTCTCCAGTATAGCTTTATTTGTGTCTCAGGAGGTATATTTTTCTCTCTAGCAGTATCTATAGTCAAGTATTTTCTCAAATTACACATTCAGAAAGATCTTTTTTATGTACTAAATTGCAGAGTAAATAAAACATACACTTTTTGTAGAGTCCCACTACAACCAAACTCCCCCTCTAGGTTTAGAGATTTATTTGCCATATGAATCTAGGCTATGCAGTTTTCAGACCTTATATACATCCAAAATCTATTTTTTCAGTCATTTTTATTAATTTATTCTTTGTTTCTAACTCAAGTATTAGCCATTGCCATAGTGTTTCTGTCACATGAGCAAACCAAAGTTATCACAGTAGATTCCTAGAGAGACACAGTTCATTTCATAAGAGGACTGGGCTCCTGTTTTGCAAGAAACCTATACTTAACCTTACCTACCTGTGAATGTCCTTTTTCTGACTTTGTCTCTCAAGTGTTCTACTGTCAAACTCTCTCTGTCCTTTGAAGTTTCCACTTTTTTAAGCAACTCTTACTCCTCAAAGAAAGGTCTGGAGATTAATTTTCCATTGCACTTTACTTACTGTCAATGCATCAGGAATTTTAGAATGGTTGATCTTGTAAGTCATGAAACACCTCCTTAGTGATATCACCTGACCTAATACTGCATTATTTTGCAGTTCTTTAAATATTTTATAGCTCTTTCCAATGATTTTATGATGTCTTCAATTTTACACTGTATCTGCTTCTAATATCAAGAGACCTCTATTCATTTTTTAGGTTTGAGGCAAAATAAATTTCAAATATTACTTTCTGTTTATTTTCCCAAAAATGATGATAGTATTTAGCAAACTAGTAATAATAAAGTGTTGAAATGCAGATTATGCAGTTGTAACACAATCAAGAATATCTATATTCAATTAAGCTAGCAAATAAAACAATTGAAGCAGGGATGGATTTTAGTGACAGCACAATGTGACATTTAAAGTATGTCACAATAACAATTACAATAACCTCACATATATATATAGCAACAATCAGTCTATAACTAGATAAGCAATATCCAATAAATCAGTGTCAATTGCACATAAACATAATTTTATCATACTAAAAATATTAATCAGAAGCATCAATAATTGGCACTTTATGTTTAAAATATCCCATAAGTACATTGCCTCAGTCTTGAAAAAGGGACATACCCATGGGAGATTAATATGCATATATATGTAAACCAAATAAAATCAGAAAACCAGATCTTTAAAAATCATGATGCAGGAAAATATTTGGTGAATAAACAAGAAACCATTTAAAAAAAGAACATTTATAAATGACTCCCCAAAAAGAAAGAAAAACTAGATTCAGCTAAAATTTAAAATAACCAAGGACAAAGATTATCTTTCAGAGTGAGAGTGTCCCAGTGACAGTAGCTTCAAGTAGTTCTGAAACAAACTTGGCTTACAAAGCAATTCAAGTAATACAATGAAGAATACACACACACACACACACACACACACACACACACACACACACAAACACACACACATACTCATGTATATACACACCTATGCATATGGGCACACATTTATGCATGTGTGTGTGCATGTGTTTATGTGTGTCTTAATTTATACATGCTTTAAGTCACCTTAGTGGCTGGCAAGGGTAGCAGAACTAGAGCATTCAGCTACTTCTGGATCTAATCTCTATACTATATGGCTTTTCAACTCATCTTCCTTATCAATCTGTTTCTCCATGTTCCAAAGGAAAGGGTCCAAGGTCACAATGTGAACACAAATATGCATATTCATTTTGGAAGAATTATTATTAACAGCAAACTTGCTCTTTCTCCTGATCTCATTTCAACTTCACTTAAGGAGTTAATTCTCCTGTTCTTAGTCTCACTGAACATTCCTAGGCAAAATCATGGTAGATGGTCTTCTAGTTTTTGATAGTTAATTTCAAATTAGTAGAGAAACAAATATAAATGATCAATGGAATAAAACTTCTAAAATATCAGCTGCTTTAGCTGGCAGTTAAGAAAGTTAATTACAGTTTCTATTCTTTATCAGCCTGTTTATATACATGTAAATATGCATACATATGAATTCACATATTTATATAACATGTATACATATATATGTATTTCCATTCCTTCCCCCCATCTCTCACTGGATCAGACAGAGAGAGGAAGCAAGCAATGGATGGATAAATAGAAAATAGTTTTCCCCACTCTAAGGACAGAGGAAGTAGTAAAGTTATTGCAAATGAGATACAGATCAATTTACCCAATTCCTATCTTCTATTTTTTCCTGATATACTTTTCATTTCTCAGCTATTTCTAAACCATTCCAACCAGTTATATTCTGGCCATTCTCATTATTTTCTTCATCCCTATCCTTATCATGGAACATTAGATTCTGTCCCTGGGATCTTGGGTCCTGACAAGCAGGCTTTATTTTGCCTATTTTGCTGACCATTTCCAAATCATTTCTCCAAGCGTGTACCTTTCTCTCTACCCTACTCCCACTCCCTTCCTGAATCTAGTTCTATTTTAGACATGTTGAGTTTAAGATGCCTACTAGACATCCAAGTCTAGATGTCTGAAAGATAGAGGGAGATATGAGATTGAAGGTCAGAAAAGAGGTGGAATAAGTAGATTTGAGAATTGTTAGGAAAATAGAGATAGTAACTAAGCCCATGGGAGCTCATGAGATCACTAAGGGAAGTGGCATAGAAGGAAAAGAGAAGAGTATTGAAAAAAATAGGAAAATGCAAGAAATATGAAATTTTAAGAATTGACCTGGAAAATAAGTCAAAGAATTATCAGACAGTTTGAAAACTATGATCAGAAAAAAGAAGTCTACACACCATGTTTCAAGGAATTATAAAACAAAACTACCCAAAACTCTTAGATCCAGAGTACATTGTCAAAATAGAGTGATTTCACTGGTCCCTTCTAAAAAAAATCCCCAAATACAAATTCTCAGGAATGCTATAACCAAAATACAGAGTTCTCTGATGGAATGAAAAATTCTACAAGCAATCAAAATGAGTTAGCTAGCAAGGAGTGACAATGATATTCTCATAAGATTTAGCACCTGCCAAATAAAGAATAGGAGAGCTTGGAATATGATGTTCCAAAAGGCAAGAGATAATAGATTACAATCAAAGATAACTTATCTGGCATAAAATTGAAGGAGAAAAAAATGGAACTGTAATGGATGGAAGATTTCCAACCACTTCTGATCAAAAAAAGAAAAGTAAATACAGAAAGAATAAGATAATTTTAATTAATGATGATCCATGAGTCCAAATAAATGAAAATAAAACAAGTCACTCACCTACTGATAGAGAGGTGAGGAACTTAAAATACAGAGCTTTTGGATATTGTCAAACTAGGAATGTGTTTTGCCAAACTGTATAGCTACATATTGAGAACTTCATGGTGTGTGTGTGTGTGTGTTTTAATTTTCTCAGTGGGGCATGATAGATGGAGGAACATAGAAAAAAAACCTCCCAGGTGTTTTGCTTCTTAATTGATGAATATATTTTCAGAGTAGCCTTCCCTTTTCTGCCTAGACATGGTGCTATAAATGTTTTTCAATTAAAATCTCTATTAACACAAGTATGGCATGGTCAAATGAAGCCTTGTATTCAAAATCAGAGATCTGAGTTCAAATTCTAGTTCTAACACCTCTTAGCTTTATGACTATTGAGAAAGGCATTAAACCTTTCTCAGTTCTAGTTACTTCAGTGAGGAAAAGGAGGTTAATAAAACTTGCAATATCTTACTATTGTGAGGAAAATGCATCATAAATCTTAAAATAGAAGTTATTTAATTTATGTGCTTTTTGATTTTATGTTCTGTCTGTATTTTCTTTTCTCTGTACATGTGTCATGTTAGAATTATTATGAGAATCAAATGAAATAGTATATAAATATATAAATTTTGAACGTTAAATGGTTGTTAATAATGAAATTAAGGAAAAATGGTATATTTTAGATTATTTCACAATCTATGATCTCATTTTTTTTAAAAAAGGTAGGTCCTAGTGCCTGAATTGTTTTTCTCCCCATTCCTTAAAACTTTTAGAATGATTTAATTCATTATTAATTCTTGATTTGCTTTGTTATTTATTTTTCTTTTGAAGTTTTGTAAATTTTTTTCTGATTTTGAGCTAACTTTCTTTTTGTGTTTGTTTTTCATTCTATTTTCTTAATTCATAGTTAGTCAGTAAAACTTTAACAAAAACTTCTGAAAATTTGGAAATAGGAGTTGTGTGGCACTAATTTTCTTTTCTTGGCATTTGCTTCCTTAATGAAGTCCAAAAATTAGTGAAGCATGACTTTTCATTCCTGAGATTACATTGGCTATCCTTAATCAAGCTGTGCTTTTCTCAGTGTTTCCCATTTAATCTCCTAAACTACTTTCTAAAACTTACCCCCACCTCACACACACAATGGAATCAAAACTAAATGGTCTGTAATTTCCTGAAGTGTTCCCAGATCCTGTCTTAAATAATGACATTGTGTTGGCCACTTTCCAGCCTGAATGAAGTGACCTTGTAAAAATGTCTGCAGAATCATCTATAATGTATTTCTCTACTTTCTGCAGAGCCCTTGGATACAGCTTATCAACAATACCTATTCTAAGAAACACCATTCCTCATTGTGGTAATGTTCTTATTTCCTTCTTGCAGGAATGACTGAAGTAAGAGGTAAAGACCTTATTTTTAAAAATCTATTAATTTAATGTAAAGAATTAGATATGCACATGTTAGCAGATAGACTAGGTAATCCATCTATGAATGTATGTAGATGAAAAGAAAAGGTAGTGTTTTTCTAAACTGTGAAAAAATGTTAAATTATTCAACTCTTACTGCAATAATTCTTAATGATATTTTTTAAAAAATCTTTTCATTTTCTATTATATGAAATGTTTTAATTAATTTTAGCTTACAGATGCAAGGATAAATAATCTTTATGCTATAAATTTGATAACAAAAACAATCAAATAAAAATATAAAACAAGACATAAAATGTTATTCCAAATCCCTGGCCTTTAACAAAAGAACAACACAGTTTAGCTCATTGGAAAGTGTGAGTAATTTAAAGGCAGAGGAGTCTGGTTCAATTTTCACTTCTGTCACTTATTGTCTGTGTAATCTTAGGCAAGTCTCAATAACTTCTCTGGGCCTCAGAGATTAAGTGTAAACACTAATGCACTTCTTCCGTTCATAACTATTTTTTTCTACCATGACAGTCATTAAAAATTAATTCTCCAAATAAACTGAACCCAGAATTAGATCTTAGATCATAAATTATTAAACTAAGATTTTAAAAAATGAAGTATATTACGTGACATTACTGTCACTAACAAATGCCATTATTTTTTCTCAATTATGATTCTCCAAATATGATTAACAATGTTTTATTGAAAGCAAAAGTCTTTTACGCCATTAATAAATAAAATTATTTAAAATACATTTATCTGAATTTTGTTTTTATTTCTATATACAATTTTAGTAATGACTATAATATTAACAGCAATAGCTATTCAGTTGTGTCTGATTCTCCTTGACTCAATTGGGGTTTTCTTGCAAAAAAAACTGGAGTAGTTTACCATTTCCTTCTTCAGCTCATTTTACAGATGAGGAACTGAGGCAAACCAGGTTAAGTAACTTGCTCAGTCACAGATCAGTCACAGGTCAGATTTGTACTGAGGAAGATGAGTCTTCCTGATTCCAGACTATGACACCTAATTTCCTATATGTATATGATGGTACAAATATACAATTTTTGAGTAAATACATATTTTTGGCGTAATTCTCAATTACTTTTTTTTTTTACTAAGAGGAGTACTTAATTCACAAAACTTGGAGACTTCTGAACTAGAGAGTACTAGTTCTAGCTGTGTTCACCATTTTCCATGGCAATGGCCACCTATAAGTATTGTACATTCACCTATGTAATACTTTTAACTAGCCTGATTTCCTCACCACCGAAAAGAATAATTAGTATTTTTAAGAGTTTGGGGAAGAGCAGGTAATCTGCTTAAAATGGTAGAGTGGTTTCAATACGAGATTATTATTTAATTAAAAGAAATAGAGAAACATAACTGAAAACTAAAATAATGAAGTGTTTCAGTAGGGTGAGTACAGATATACTCATCAGATCCCAGGAAATTAAAATTAAAAGGCACTGCCTTGAAGGGGAATACTAGTGCTTGGGGAATGAATGAGGAAGTACATAGCTGGTAATAAATATTATGGAGCAGCTAGGTGGCACAGTGGCTAGAGGGCAGGACCTAAAATCAGCAAGACATATATTCCTGGGTACAAATATGACCTCAGGCACTTACTGATTATGTTACCCTGGGCAAATCTCTTAATTCTTTTTATCTCATTTTTCTCATCTGTAAAATGAGCTGGAGAAAAATGGCAAATACTCCAGCATTTTTGCCAAGAAAACCCCAAATGGTACTGCATGGAGTCAGATATGATTGAAACAACTGAACAATAAAAATATCGAAGACTTCATTGCCTCAAGAAGTTGTATAGATCCAAATTATCTGTTGGTCCAAAGAGATGCTACTCTAACCACATTTCCTATATAATGAATATATAAATTAACAAAGGGGTTTGTAAGGAGGACATGGAACACCCAAAGCATCATTGTAATTATCAACAGCAAACATTTGTTGAATTCCTATTATGTGCAAATTTCTACGAATTAAAAAGCAACATAGGATATATGTTGTCCCTAGTCTTAACGAGTTTGTATAATCTTGTAAAAGTATTATTGGTGCCATTATCAAAGCAGAATTTAAGCAGGTTGTCTAAAACTGTTTGACATTTCTTTTGCTCTTATCCAGTCAGTCATTCAGTCAGTCAACATTTATAAAGTATGCCATTCACTTGGCTAAGCAGTGGGGTTATAAATAAAGCAAATAACAAAAACAAAACCCACTGATCTCTAACCTCAAGGAGCTCATATTCAAATGGGAGAGATGTTGTGCTATTTTACAAACTCTTTTTTACAAATAAGATATATATGATATAAATAGAAGATAATCTTAGAGGGGGGATCCATAGCTGAGGGAGATCAGAAAAGTTCTCTCACAAAAGGTAGAATTTGAATTGAATCTAGAAGCTGCCATCAATAGACAAAGAGAAGGGGTAGATTCAAGATGGTAGAGCAAAAGCAGGGATTTGCCTGAGCTCTTCTCTAAACCCCTCCAAGTATCTGTAAAAAGAACTCTAGATAAATTGTAGAGCAGCAGAACCCCCAAAATGACAGAGTAAAACAAATTTCCAGCTCAAGACAACATGGAAAGTTGATAGGAAAGGTCTGTTGAACCAGTCTGAGAGAAGAGCACAGTCCAGCATAGGCCATGAAGGCACAGACAGGGGTGGAGCAGGCCTCAGGGACTGAGTCACTGGCATCTTTGGCAGTTTTCAGACTTCTCAACCCACAAACAAGACAACTTAAAAGATTAGTAGGAAAAGCTTTCTCTTTGTTGGCACTGAGGCTGGATTCTCTTGTTTTGCATGTACTTTGATTTAGGTTGCCGTCTTGAGTGGCAGTTCAGGGGCAAGGAGGAGCATAAGTGTGGCAGAGTTTGTGGCAGCAGTGGAGGGGGGATACTCCTCACAGTTCAAAGGCAGAAAAGAGTGATTGTGGTCACTCCCAGAACAGAGCACAGGTCAGGAGAGGAGTAAACACTTTTCCTTTGATCTTCCTTAGGAAGAGCTGAAAATTTACAGGTCCTTAGTGGTATCTCTGAAAACACCTGTACAAAACCCCTTAAACTTGGGATAGTATACCTCCCCTGCCTCCACCCCCACTGGAAGCAGAGTCCTACATGACAAGAACTAAAAAGTCAAGTAATTGATGGAAAATGAGTCAACAGTGGGGAAAACATAAGAATATAGAATTTTACTTTGGGGACAAGGAATATGAAAACATATAATCAGAAGAAAACAAAAGTCAAAGCTCCTACATCCAAAGCTTTCAAGAAAAATATGAATTGGTCTCAGGCCATGGAAGAGCTTAAAAAAAGATTTTGAAAATCAAATAAGAGAAGTAAAGGAAAAATTGGGAAGAGAAATAAGAGTGATGCAAGAAAATCATGTAAGACAAGTCAACAGCTGTCTAAAAGAAACACCCCAAAATAATGAAAAAAATAATTCCTTAAGAAATATAGTAACCCAAATGGCAAAAGAGGTCCAAAAAGCCAGTGAGAAGAATGTCTTAGAAGCAGAATTGACCAATTGGAAAAGGAGGTGCAAAAGCTCACTGAAGGAAATAATTCTTTAAAAATTAGAATGGAGCAAATGGAAGGACTTCATGAGAAATCAAGAAATTATAAAACAGAACCAAAGGAACAAAATAAAATAGAAGATAACATCAAATATATCATTGGAAAACCAGTTGACCTGGAAAATAGATTCAGGAGAAAGAATTTAAAAATTATTAGACAACATGAAAGCCATGATTTTTAAAAAAAGCCTAGAGATCATCTTTCATGTAATTATTAAGGAAAACTGCCCTGATATCCTAGAATCAGAGGGCAAAGTAAAAATTGAAACAATCCACCAATCACCTCTGGAAAGTGACCTCTAAGAAAACTAAGATATATTGTAGTCAAATTCCAGAGTCCCTAGGTCAACGAGAAAATATTGCAAGCAACCAGAAAGACACAATTCAAGTATTATGGAAACATAATCAGAATAACACAAAATTATCAGCTTCTACATTAAGGTATTGAAGGGTTTGAAATATGATATTCCAGAGGTTGAAGGAGCTAGGATTAAAAGCAAGAATCACCTACCCAGCAAAACTGAGTATCATGCTCAAGGGGGAAAAAATGGATATTCAGTGAGATAGAGGACTTCCAAACATTCTTTCTGAAAGGACCAGAGCTGAATAGATAATTTTACTTTCTAACATAAGAATCAAGAGAGCATGAAGAGGTAAACAGAAAAGAGAAATCAAAAGGGACTTATTAAAATGGAACTATTTATGTTCCTATATGGAAAGATGATACTTGTTAACTCATGAGACCTTTCTCAGCATTAGGATAAGATATATGTATATATATATATATATATATATATATATATATATATATATATATATATACATATATACAAGATATATGTATATATATATATATACATATATATATATATATGTATATATATATATATATATATATAAAGAGAGAGAGACAGAGACAGAGACAGACAGAGGGCACAGGGTGAGTTGAATATGAAGGAATGATATGTAAAAAATAAATTAAGGGGTAAGATAGGAATATATTGAGAGAAAGAAAAAGGGAGAGGTAGAATGAGTTCAATTATCTCATGTAAAAGTGGCAAGAAAAGCTTTTATAGTGGAGGAGAAAAGGAGGAGAGGTGAGAGGGATTGAGTGAAACTTACTCATCATATTTGACTTGAAGAGAGAATAACATACACACTCATTTGAGTATGAAAATCTATCTTTTCCCTACAGGAAAGTAGGTGGGAAGGGGATAAGAGGGGGTGGTATCATAGAAGGGAGGGTAATGTAAGGAGAGGGTTATCAGAAGCAAAAACTTTTGAGGAGGGAAAGGATCAAAGAAGAAAGTAGAATAAATTGGGGATTGGATAGAATGGAGGGAAATTCACAACATAGCAACACAATAAGTCTTTCACAACATAACTGTTATGCAAGTGTTTTGCATAACTACATATGTGTAAACTTTTATTAAATTGCATGCCTTTTCAATGAGTATGGGTGGGGAGGGAGGAAGGGAGAGAATGTGGAACAGAAAGTTTTAAAAATAAAGGTAAGAAATTGTTTTTACTTGCTACTGGGAAATAAGGTAGACAGGTAATGAGGCATAGAAATCTATCTTGCCTTAAAAGAAAATAGAGGGCAAGGGGATAAGACAAGGTGGGGGGTGGGGGCATGTGATAGAAGGGATTGAAAATTGGAGAAAGGAGTAATCAGAATGAATGCTGTCTTGGGGTGGGGGAGGGGACAGACGAAGAGAAAATCTGAAACCCAAAATCTTATGGAAGTCAATGCTTAAAAGTAAAAATGAATACATAGAAAAGGAGAATTTTGAAAGTAAAGTTGTATTTTGGGGTGGAAATGTGATCAGTTTTAGAAATATTGAATTTCAGATTTCTCCAAGAAATAAATTACTGCTTAAAAATTCAGCAAGCAGTTAGAGATATATGGCTAGAGATCAGGAGAGAATTCATGGCTCAATACTTAGCTTTTGTAATCATCTCTGTAGAGATTATAATTAAACCCATTGAGGTCTTTTGCTATCATTTGTCTGTTTTTCCTATAAGTAATTTAGCTTTTCCTTTAAGTATTTAAGTACCATGTTGCTTGGTTCATATGTATTATGCATTGTTATTCACTCCTATATTCAATTTCCCTTCTCAGTTCAGATCAGGTCTGTAATCCAACTTTAGGTTATGATTGTGAAAGAACCAATAATTTGATTCTTTTCCTGCTCTCTGCACAACCCCAGATCTGTTCATGCTGGATCTGGGAAAATTTCTTTCTCTAGTACACACTGAAAAGTTTAAGTTGAACCTTGGTGCTGAATACACACTCTTTCCTTCCTAAATGCTTTCCCAGGTGTCTTTGTCAGTCTCCCTATTGTGACCTGGCATGGAAAAATGATTTACTGTGATTTTTCCTTTTATTTTAATAATTATAAGCATGTGTTCCTTTTATTTAATTTACCCTCTGCCTTGAAGGGGAAAGATGCTTTGCATTTGTAACTTAAGTGGCTAGTCAGTTATAGAGAAAAGCAGAAATTTTATTTTATTTTATTTTTTAATTTTTTTAATTTTTTCTTTTTTTAAAAGTTTGTTTATTTACTTTTTACATTCATTTTCACAAGATTTTGGGTTCCAAAATTTTCTCCCCATTTGTCCCCTCCCCCCACCCCAGTACACTGAGCATTCCAATTACCCATATCACCAATCTGCCCTCTCTTCTTTCATCCCTCCCTTCCCTTACCCTATCTTCTCTTTTGTCCTGTAGGGCCAGATAACTTTCTATTCCCCATTACCTGTATTTCTTATTTCCTAGTAGCAAGAACAATACTCAACAGTTGGTCCTAAAACTTTGAGTTCCAACTTCTCCCCATCCCTCCCTCCCCACCCATTCCCTTTGGGAAGGCAGGCAATTCAATATAGGCCATATCTGTGTACTTTTGCAAGTAACTTCCATAATAGTCGTGTTGTGTAAGACTAACTATATTTCCCTCCGTCCTATCCTACCCGCCGTTGTTGTTATTCTCTCTTTTGATCCTGTGAAAAGCAGAAATTAAACCTGTTAGAAGAGGATTCACTTTGAGTAAAGCAAGTATATTGGGGTATACCATACCCTAAGAATTGCATTAAGAAATGAAGGCAGCAAAAGCATGATCAATTGCTAGACAAGAGAACCAATTTTTGAAATATTGGGAAAACTAAGTGCAGATTAACTAACTTCAGAATATAGACCTATATATGAGTTGCAGAAATCAGGCAAATTACTTCTGTTTGTCCAGATTCAATAGCAAATAACTACAGAAGACCTGCAAAGGTACAAAATAAAAGACGAGACGATCGTTGAGGGAAGCCAGGTATCATGGGATTCTATTTCAGCCTATAAAAGAGTTACAACGCTACTGACTAAATAAAAAAGAGTAAGCTTGAAGTTTGCTAAAGAAATTGTTGGTGTTGACAAGAAAATGGATATTTTGGCTTTGATATGATCAGACCCAGAGAACATCTTTTTGTTAGCATCAATTGGGATCAACTCCAGATTAATCAAGTTATTAGTAAAACACTCTAAACAGCAAACTAGTATCAGAATATTTTAACCATCCATATTGCTTATACAGAAGCATTCCAAAAAATAAGGAAATGATGGCAGATGACATCAGAGCCCTGGTTTCTCCAGTTCTGAGATGGACCTAGAAAAATTTGTCTTCGTTGAGTCATCATTGTCTGAAGAATGCAAGGAATAGTTGAAAGATCAGCTAAATAAGAGGACAGTGTTATCACTACACGAGCAGGATGTGAGAGGAGCATTAGGAGGAACTCATAGAATACACCTTAAGAAGAGACCTTTTTGAGAAAGATCATGGAAGATTTCCCTGTCATGAAAGATCCTAAAACAATCTGAGAGAATTGCTTATCAAATGTATCATTGAGTCTAGTAGTCAGTATGTACCTCTTACAGCTGTGATCTAAGACTATAAAGATCCAGATGGGCTTGATTTTTGGCATCATTTTTCCAGAAGTCATCCAAAATATAGTCCCAGAAATGCAAATTCTAACATATCATTCACTGGTGAATTCTGGTGCAGTGTCTGTTTTAATCTCTTATCTCCAAAGCAGCATATATAACAAAAGTACTACATGCAAATGAAGTAACTGAGGCCTCAAGAAGTTAAGGTACTTGTTAAGATCATCTAGGTAGGAAATGACAGAGATGGGATTTGAATTCCTGCCTTCTGACTCTAAATCCAGAGTTCTTTAAACCATACTATGCTGCCTCAAAATGACATGCAATCAAAATAATTCAAACCTGCCCTATTTAAACAAATTTGATAATGAAAAGTGAGTAATAAATATAAGAAATGTCACACAATGAGGACATTTAAATATAGCAGCTCATGTAATAATGGTCACTTTTTTTTGCCAGGTGAACATTTAAGATAGCAACTTTCCTGTCTTAACATCTTCAGGACTTAATTTCTTATCCAAATAAATGAAATTGCTAGTAAAATTTCTGTTTCATGGTCTGCACTAAGTTTAATGAGTATTTATATCATAGTTGTCTTTTGTTCCTTTATTAAATAAATAAATAAATAAAATTAAAGGGAAATTTTTTTTTAAAAAGAAACAATAGACATTGAGTAATAATTTCACAGTGAAGTTTATCTGAAGCAAATAGATTACAAGAACAAAAATACCCAAAGAGCCTAAAAGTCAGTTCAGTCAACACTTGCCATATTTATTGAATAATGAAAGACAGCAGTCAAAAGAAAGGCTTTCTTGGTTATAAAATCTTATGGAAGATGATGGAAAATTATGCTATAATCGCATAGGTTAGAAAGGAGTAAGGAAAAATCTGACAAGAAATCTTACAAAAAAAATCATTCTGAGGGCAATCAAAAATAAAAATGCAAAATATTTTTACAATAAACTTTTTCCACCATTAAGTACAATAGAATCTCCATATTTAGAAGTTAGAGATAGCTTTAAAGAAAATTAAAAAAAATAGGAAAGCAAATGGATTAGAACAAATGTATATACACAGGAGATTTCTACTGGAGGAGAAACTACTGTGATGTCATGGAGGAATTAATTTTACAAAATATCTGAAGGAGGGCAAGATACAAAAGTACAGGGAAAATATCTCATAATGCAAAAAAATCAACAGCAAAAATATTAGCAACTAATGACTTATATTCCTACTTTCTTATCAGCATAAAATTTTTATGAGAATCATCAAAATATGCTTCAAGGGCATTCTTAATTAAGTGGAAACAGGTTCAACAAGAAATATTTAACATAGAAATATATCACTATCACCAATTTACAGAAAGATATAGAGAATAATGATATCAATAATAAACTCACTGCTTATTATTATTTTTTCTTTACCATGAATTCTCACTTAAGTGACTTCACTATGATCTAAATATGTCTTCTAGCTGATAAGGAAAAAAATAACAAAAATTTACAATTTGTGAAGATTTTAAAAAAATGTTAATAAACAGAGTACTTTGAAAGTGGGTACAAGCCTTCTCTGAAGGACCTATCACACGTTGGGGAAGAAGTGTTGTATCTCTAGGGCTACAGAGATATTATGATATAGTGAGAATATATCTGAATCTCAAGTCAGGAAACTTGATGTCTAATTCTCTTTCTTAATACCTATTGTGTGACTTTGAGTAAGTTCATTTAACATCTCTGCTAATTTCCATATCCATAAAATATGCATAAAACACATATCATAAAGTATGCATAAAACACAAAAAACACAGGAATATCAGATGACATAGTACCTGTAAAGAATTTTGCATTAACATACTGTATAATTATAAGCAATATAATTATAATTCATATATGTATATGTATACACATGTACATATATTTACATGTACATACATAGACAGATGTATGTATGTATGTATATATGTGTGTATATATATATCTATATCTTTAAGGATTGAAATACACTTTATTCACTTCAATTCTATGTGTTAAGGACAAGTATCTGTTTTAGATGTCAGTGGGACTGGTAAACATTCACTATGGAGTCAGTGCTATACTCATTCAGATCAGTAGCAGATGTTCCACTGGGGCCAAAATGGTGATTTAGTGCTCTAGAGTTAGAAGAAAACCAGTGACCTTTTAATATTCAGGCTCTTCTCTCTCTGAAGGACAGTTGTAACTCATTAATAAGGCACTTGTGGATACATAGACTTCCCCAAACAAAATGAATTCTCTGCTTCAACATGTTGGCTAATTCCACCTGCTTCTTTTGCACTATATTAATTTTCGGGAACATTATTTACATGATATGGGCATAATGGTACTGGTTTTTACAATGAAGCAAAAGTTTCACTTGCAGGGAAACACTACATGCCGCATTTAAAGCATAGCTTTAAAAAAAATTCAAATAAACATTACATAATAATCAGAGAACACAACACATAATAATCCAAGTAAAATATCCAGCAAGGAGGTGAGTCCTCCATTTAAACCACAGCCCCAGACATAAAAACCATCTGAACCCAACCGTTCTAGAATATAGACAGTTTGAGGGTCTAAGTTTTGTTTTGTGTTGCTTTGCTCTGTTTTGTTTGTAGATCCCTATTGCCACTCCCCTTCTAGGGATCAAAGGAATGCACATTGGAACCAAGACTCATTAAATGAAGAAGTACAAAATCTGGAGGAACCTTGAAACTGAGACTTAGGGCACAGGGATATAAACTCAAGGCTCCACATGGACTTGGGGCCTACTCTCAACCCCGGGTGTACAACTCGGGCTCCAATGTGAACCAGGATTCAGATGAGTTTATACCTTGTCCAGTCTCATCTGTCTGGATGATGACAGGGCCTTTTGAACTTCACTGTTTCCATAAAGTAGCCTAAGTGGATTCCGTGGCTAGTTTAGCAAAAAGCAGTACTACCACAACAGGTCACAATGTCTTTCTTTTGAGCTTAAGTTTGCCATGTCGCTGTTACAGTTGTGTCTCTTCCTAATTTCCAGATGCAGCCTTAACAAAGACTCCACCTGCCAGAATAGCATAGTAGGTGAGGATCAGAGAGAGTGTCAGATATTTTACTAGGTAGTTCATAGATAGAAGCCTGAAACAAGATTTATTTCTGTTCCAATACATTTTCCACTGGTACACACTGTATCCAAAAGAACATGTGTGTGTCTTCTTACACAAAACCTAGAAATATTATTTATTGTTATTATTGTTTATATGGCACTTTTTTAATAATTGAAAGAAAGTCTTATTGTCTACCAAGAGTATTTTATATTTTAATCTATACAATCGCAGAAACCCAAATACAGAACTATAAGCTTCAATCAACCATGTTTATCATAAGTTATCCTAATGGGATCAAGAAGAAACCAGTGCTTCTGAGTCTCAGTCATTTGGATCTCTCAGCTAGATAAAATACACAATGTTGAAAGGACAATCCAGTTCTGAATGTCTAGATAAATAGATTGCCTACATCAGTTAGATATGAGTTATTGTCACTAGCCAAAGTTAAATATATGAAGCAACAGCAAATTGGATGGTGGCATTTTTAGTTTGTCTCTGTAGACAAATGTGTGAAGATTTTGATCTTCAGAAATCAAATCAAAAGTTCAAAGTTTCTTCTAATTATTCAATTTTCAAATTTATTAGAAACTTTTAAATACCATTCTATGAAATGAAAACACAATAAGAATTTTGGAAATTTGATTATTGTATATTGACTCTGACTATGTAGTTGTTTATTTATGGTTTCCATTAAGTCAAGAGACATCATCATATAGGGATTAATCTATATTAATCTGCTTTTATTCAGCATTGTTCAGTATTACAAAATGTCCAAAATACTCAATGAAAAGATTTGTTTGAATTAGCTAATTAGATTACTCATCCTAAATATAAATTAGCATTACTGGGTCCTTAGTAATGATTGCTGAAACACCATAAATTAATTTTCTTATTGTACATGACTATCATCTGCTACCATCCAAATAATAAGAGACTGTAATGCACAGTAGGAAATCTCTCTAGGCATAAAATGAACATGGTTATACTTGGAATTGCCAATTACGAAACATATTGTTTAGCAAAAACATAATTTTTCTGTAGCAAAGGATCATATTACCGTTAATCACATTTACTAGTATGGAGAGAGAGAGAGAGAGAGAGAGAGAGAGAGAGAGAGAGAGAGAGAGAGAGAGATTGAAATGCAACATTCCACACAGTAGTACAGAAATGTCAGTTGATAAAGGTCATGTTATAAAATATTTTGTAAATTTCTTTAATTTTAAACTTCAATACAAAATAAGAGAAGGAAAAAGAGTATTTACATGTATACAGAGGAACATAACAGAAGATTCAACACAAGACAATGCATTTCCATTTCTAGAAAACCTATATAATAAGTACTACACATTGTTCTCAAAGATGCCCAGCTTTTCTTTGCTTCCTTGTAGGTTTTCTTTTGTTTCCTGTTGTGACTATTTACTTTATTTTTCCCCTCCCTTCCCTTATCTTTCCTAAAGAAGGCTACAATTAAAGGCAGATAAATATACAAATATATAGATATCTATAACCATACACACATATATCATATACATATATGTCCACATATGTATATGATATATACGTATGTGGGTATACACACAGAATTCATAACTACACTATACATATTTCCACTTCTCATCTCTTTCTCTGGAGATGGATAGCATCTTCCTTAATTGGTCCAAGTCTTTCCTTTTTTTAAATTTCCGATTCATTTATTATTTTTAGTTTTCAAAATTCGTTTCCACAAGATTTTGAGTTTCAAATTTTCTCTCTGTCTCTCGCTCCCCCCACCCAAAACCACCATGCATTCTGATTACACCTTCCCCTAATCTATCCTCCCTTCTATCACACCCCTCCCTTCCCTTGTCCACATCTTCTCTCTTTTCTTGTAGGGCAAGATAGATTTCTAGATCCTGTTGCCTGTATTTGTTATTTCCCAGTTACATGCAAAAACAATTCTCAACATTCATTCCTAAAACTTTGAGTTCCAATTTCTTTCCCTTTCTTTCTCCCCACCAATCTCCACTGCGAAGGAAAAGAATTCAATATAGGCTATATATATGTAGTTTTGCTAAAGACTTCCATAATAGTCATGTTGTGAAAGACTAACTTTATTTCCCTCCATCCTATCCTGCCCCCAAATTTACTCTATTCTCTCTTTTGAACTTATCCCTCTGCAAATGTGTTTACTTCTAATTACCCCCTTCCTCTCATTTGCTCTCCCTTCTCTCATTCTCCCCACACTCTACTTATCGCCTTCTTGCCTACTTTCTTGTAATGTAAGATAGATTTTCATACTAAATTGAGTGTTCAGGTTATTCCCTCCTTAAGCCAAATGTGTTGAAAGTAAGCTTCACATTTTCCATGTCACTTGCCCCTTTCTCCCCCATTGAAAAAAGTTTTTCTTGACTTTTTTATGGGAGATAATTTGCCCCATTCTCCTCCCATTATATTCCTCTCTCAACTCTTAATTTTATTTTTTAGATACAAATTTTATATAGATTCTACACATACATTCCTATTAAATGCATTTTCACTATAGTCTGCTGTGTAGAAGAATTTAAATGAATGGGAGAAATCATATAACAAACAAACATGTAACATAACAAATCATATAAGAAATCATATAACAAACATATAAAGATTTAATACAAAAGAAAATCCTATGTTATATTTCCTGATTGAATTCCATAGATTTTTCTCTGGAACTGGAAAGCATTTTACTGTAAGTCCTTTTGCTTTTAAGTCCTTGCATTGCAGTGAAGTTCCAAGTCTACCAGAAAAAACAAAAACAAACACTGTCACACACTGTGGTCCTTACTGTGCACAAAATTCTCCTGATTCTGCTCCTTTCACTCAGCATTAGATCATATAAGTCTTTCTAGGCCTCTCTGAAGTCTTCCTGTTCATCATTTTTTATAGTGTAATAGTATTCCATTATATTCATATACCATAATTCATTCCGCCATTCCCCAATTGATAGGCATCCCTTTGATTGCCAGTTTTGGTCATCACAAAGAGTGCTACTATAAATATTTTGTACATGTGGGACCCTTTCCCATTTTTATGATGTCTTGGGGACACAGTCCTAGAAGTGATATTGCTGGGTCAAAGGTTATGCATATTATTGTATCCTGTTGGGTATAATTTCCAATTACTCTCCAGAATGGTTGGATCAGCTCACAGCTCCACCAACAATGAATTAGTGTTGCAACACTCCCACATTCTCTTCAACATTTATCATCTTCCTGTTCTGTCATGTTTGCCAATCTGATAGGTGTGATGTGGCACCTCAGAGTTGTTTTGATTTGTATCTCTCTAATCAGTGGTGATTTGAGCATTTTTTCATATGACTACAGATATCTTTAATTTCTTCCTCTGAAAACTGCCTGTTCATATCCCTTCCTTCTTTCAGTCCCCCTCCCTTTTATTACCCTTTACCTTAAGTTAAGTAATAACTTCTTCCCTCCCTTTTGACTTTCCCTACCCTTTCTTCCTCCTTCCCCTCCTACTGCCTATAGAGCTGGATTTATGTATTTAATTAAGTTTATTGTTCCCTCCTTGAATCAAATCAGATGAAAGTACCTCTCAAACAATGCTCATCTCCCTCCCCTCTTTCCCTCTACTATAACATAATTTTGTACTTCTTTCTGTGGTGTAATTTACCATTTTCTGCTTTCTCCTTTTCACATCTCATGTTACAATCTTTTTGCATGCTTAAATCACATTTTTGTCATCACATCATTTACTTAATACCCATTCTCTCCATCTATGTATATCCCTTTTATATTTCATCATAGATGTACAATTGTCAAGATTAACAAGAATCATCTTCCCTTATAGGGAGGTAAACAGTTTGCCCAAATTGAATAACAGGTTTTCCCTTTTCCCTTCTTTCTTTTTATGCCTCTCTTGAGACCTGAATTTGAAGATAGAATTTTCTATTGAGTACTGGCCTTTTTTGTCAGGAAGGTCTGGAAATCCCTTATTTCGTTGAATGTCCATCTCCTTGTCTGAAAAGTTATGCTGAACTTTGCTGGGTTATTGATCCTTGGTTGTACTCCCTGCTCATTTGCCTTACAGAATATCTTATTTCAATTCCTTTGTTCTTTTAATGTAGAAGCTTCAAGGTCATGTGTGATCCTGACTGTAGCTCCTCAATATGTGAGCAGTTTCTTTCTGGCTGCCTGTAGTATTTTCTCCTTGTCTTGATAGTCCTGGAATTTGGCAACAATATTTCTTGGTGTTTTTAGGTTGCGATCACTTTCAGGAGGTGAATGGTGTATTTTTTCTATGAATTTTTCCCTCTGGATCTAGCACTTCTGGGCAGTTTTCCTTGATGATTTCTTGGAAGATATTTTCCAGACTCTTTTTTTGATCGTGGCTTTCTGGGAGGCCAATAATTCTTAAATTTTCTCTCCTGGATCTATTTTCCAGATCAATTGTTTCTCCAATTAGCTATTTTACATTTTTTTCTATCTTTTCATTCTTTAGATTTTGTTTGACTGATTCTTGATGCCTCACAGAGTCATTAGTTTCTAACTTGCCCAATTCTAATTTTTATCAAATTATTATTTTTTTTCAAGTTCAGTTCTCTTTATTTTTTTTAATAAATTTATTTAACTTTTAACATTAATTTTCACAAGATTTTGGGTTCCAAAATTTTCTCCCCATTTGTCCCCTCCCCCCTCCCTGATACACTGGACATTCTATTTACTCATATCACCAATCTGCCCTCTCTTCTATCATCCCTCCCTTCCCTTACCCCATCT
>CM053769.1:426913871-426956411 GCA_028658325.1 Potorous gilbertii
GTGTTGACTTCAAATTGCTCCCTCCTCCCATTACCCTCCCTTCCATCATCCCCCCCTCCGCTTATCTCATTCTCCCCCACTTTCCTGTATTGTAAGATAGGTTTTCATACAAAATGATTGTGCATTTTATTCCTTCCTTTAGTCGAATGTAATGGGAGTAAACTTCATGTAATGTCTCGTCTAGTGATGTTGTTATTAGTTAATAAGATTTGACTTAGTTCTCACTATCTGACCTGGTTATTGTCATAGGAAACTTGAATAAGACCTATTTGCAAGAGATTTTAACAGAAAAAGGGATCTCTGCAAGTGATCTGAACCAGAGAAACAAATCCACTGGAAACTGTTCTGAAATCATGCTCATTCCAACAGGCTTAAGAGGAGAAAATCTCCAAAGGGGCTGTTTGGTTTCTGAGATGTCTCTAGGAGACTCCACTGGGAGTTTTAGGAAACCAGTCAGCTATATGAGGTGAGTCATGTGAACCTGACTGATCACATGGACATGCAGAGTGGGTTACTATTGTATTGCTATAAGGCTTGCACCAATAGATTTTTGTTATCCTTGCATCTTGGTAGAGGACTGTTCCCTCTGATTTTGTCAACCCCAAAGGACTGCCTTCTATGCCTCTATATTGTGATGATTCATAAGAAGACAAGTCATTTTTTTTAGGTCAAAATGGAGGGAATGTGGAATATGATTTAGACCTCTATTTCCAAATAGCATTAGTCAGTTGAGTTTGATTCCATGAGGGAGTAATTATTACTGTTGTACTTGTCAACTAATATACAGTTGGTCAATCTAGTGAATTCACTTGCTTAAGCAATGCCTGATGAGTAAATGACCAAGTCCAATGTGGCAGGGAAAGGGGGGAGGTGACTCAGTGGCATGGAAAGTCTCCCAGATATTTCTGAGTTATACCCCATCCTTGTTATCCCTTTGCTAGAGAAATGGCTCTATGGAACTCGGCCAACAGGTCCTATGAATACTTGACCAATGAGTGACCTGTTTGCAGGAGCTGCTTTTGAATCTATTTCCCAATCTATGCCCAACATAGGGCCAATGAAAGACCATCAGCTCTGCCCATATGTAGATATCCTCTATCAGCTAATTTATTGCAAGCATGAGCTGAAGATTCTCCTGGAAGGTCAAGATACAGGTCTATCAACCAACGAGACTATGTGTTTTACTTTGCCCCTTCTGTATCATCTGGATATCAAGCTTTAAGGAATGGGGAGCATCTCAGATTGTGAGGAAGATCTGAGGTGCACTTTGGTAAAAGGGTGGACCCCTCAATAAAGTGCTATTAACTCGGAGGTCTGTCTCAGTTTCTTTTATTGTAGATTGGACAATTTTGTACTCCACAGAACTGGGAATGGAGATGTTAAGGAGATGACAGCTGTCTTCAAGTATCTAATACTCTCTGTGTGAAAGACATTACTCATTCAACAATGCTGCAAGGAGAGAGAGGTTGTAGTAATGAGTGGAATTTACAGATTTCAATGTGAAGAAAAACTTTCTAGCAATGAGATAGCTCAGAAATTAATGAGTTTTCCCTCATTTTTAAGTGAAGGATGTATGATTACTTGTCAACTGAAAAGGGGATTCTTGTTCAGTAAACAAGTTGGACAAGATTACCTCTGAGATCCCTTTTTACTCCAAGATTCTGTGAAATATCTAATTTTTGGGCCAAAGAATTCCTTTAAAATTTTTATTTTATGATCTCATATGAAAAAAAGTATTATTTTTGACATTATATTATTATTTCTTTCAAGTTTCAAAAGGGTTCTACTACTCTGGGTTATTATGAACAAGTCCATGTTAACCACTCTGACACCATTTCATAATTTTATAAACTTTTCTGTATTTTCTGTCATCTTTTCAATTGCTCTAACATTTATAATTTAACATTGTATGGACACTTCTTTATATTCACAAAATCAAAACTATATCTATTAGCAATGATTAAGTGCATAAATGCCAGGTATTCTAGGAGTAATACAAAAACAAAAATGAAGTAACCTCTGCCCTCATGCAAATACATCATTTTCGTTACTCTTTGATCCTTTTCAGAACTTCACTGTCTTTTGTGAGAAAGGAGATCTAACTTTACATATTACATTCTAACTCTAAAGACTTCATTTTTTGTCTAAGACCATAGGCAAGTCACAACCTCTCTGAGTCTCACTTTGTTTTCTAATAATTAGGGATAAAATATGCACTGCCTACATCACAGAGCTGTTAAAAGGAAAACAATGTCAGTCAACTAGCAGGAAATAAAAGGAACCCAAATAATTTATGTTTTTCTGTATATAACCACAACAAAATTTCTCAAGAAGACAGAGAAAATTCTTTCAAAATAATTATGATATATAATTTGGGAGTCTATCTCCGAAGACACATGTAGGCACTATATGAAAACAATTACAAAACACTCTATCATTGCCATATCAAACCACCAAAGAAATATATTAGAAAGCTAGAAAAAAACAAACAAAATTCATGTGGAGGAAGAACAAAAGGTCACTAATCTTGATGAAAATAATGAAAAAAATTAATAAAGGGGTTTAACATTATGAGATCTCAAAATACACCACAAAGTAGTAACTACCAAAACAATGTGGTTTTGGCTTAAAAATAGAGAAGGATCAGTTAGTGGAATAAACAGCATACAAGCATAATAGTAAAATGTTTATTAACCCAAAGATCCAAATGACTGGGTAAGGAGGATGAAGAAGGAACTGGTAGTTTGTAAAAGAAGAAATCAAAGTTATCAAAGAAATGCTACAAATCACTAATAATAAAAGAAATGTAATTTGAAATAACATTGAGGTTCTACCTCATACTCCTCAAAGTGGCTAACAACCAAAAAAAAAGAAAAATGTCAATTGTTAGTGAAACTGTGAATTAGTTCTGGAAAGAAATTTGGAACTCTATTCAGCAACTAAACTCTTCGTGTATGAACACACATACATTTATAACTTATAGCAGAACTTTTTGTTGTAGCAGAGAACTGGAAACTAAGTTGTTGCCTATCAAATGGAGGAATGAATGGCTGAACAAATTGAATATATGAATGTACTGAATATTATAATGGAATGGGAAAGAATATAAGGAAATAAGATTGAACCATAAGAGACAATGAAAAGGATGAATTCAGAGAAGATTAGGAAGACTTAAATGAACTTTAATAAGAGTGAAAAAAACAATATAGGGAAACAGCACACAGAGACTACATTATAAAGAAAAGCAACTTGAAAGACTGGGGAACTCTGATTAATATAATGATCAACAGATCAACCAGGACTCCAGTGGACCAATTAAATCTGGTCTCTCCCCTCTGACAGATAAGAAGGACCTGAGGTGCTGAATAAGAAGATAATGTTTGGACATGGTCAATGTGTGAAACTGTTCTGCTTGACTGTGCTTATTTGTCATAAGGGAAAGGCCTTTTTTTTTTTTTATTGGGCTCTGTGAGGGGTTAAGAGCTACTGAGAGTGATGCTAAGAAAACTACAACATAAAATAGGATCAATGTATCATATTTTTTTTTAAGTCCACAAAAGAAAACCAAAGGAACTTCAAAAGGAGACAATTAAGTGGTCCAGCTTTTAAACTAACATTAGGGACTTATTATCAAGTTTTATATAAGAGATGTGCAATTTCATACACAATTCTCCTTTTCTATTCTTTACACAGACCTAAATTCAAATCCTGACTCTGTCACGTACTGGCTATGGGATGCTGGGCAGTTTTAACTTCTCAGTGTCCTGTGCCAGATGTCAACAGCACATGTGACCCAAGACACATACTGTAGCAAGAATCAGATTAAAATGTAATTGGGAAACATTTAGGAGACTCAAAATAAAATAAAACACTATATTAATGTGTGGATTTATAAGGCAATATGCAGTCCACAAGGATCGTGGCTTAATGTCCTCCATTTTTGAGTTTGATACCACTGTTTTTAAGAAATTCCTTAAGAGTAATAAATTATAGAGGTGACACCATATAGGGTTATCACAGGTCTAGTCTTTATACTTTGTCAAGTTCAGAATAACAAAAATATAAAACATTTTTAAAATAATAAAAAAAAATTGGGACAAGAACTTTTAGAACACATTGTAACTATAAGAATGGGTTATTTTAGAAGCAGATTTCCAGGTTTACATAGTTTTAAGACTTTCTTTCAGCTAATTTCTTAACCTATTTTTCATGAGAAATACATTTTAGCATTAAAAACCTACAGTACTTCTAGGTCAGTAACCAAAGGTCTAAACAACAAAAAGGGAAACGATCTATTTGTACAAAAATATCTACAGCAACTCTTTTAGTGGTGGCAAAGAAATGCAAATTGACGGGATGTCCATCAATTGGGGAATAGCTGAACAAGTCACTGTACATGATTATGATGGAATATTATTGTATTGTTAAAAAATGTTGAGCAAGATGCTCTGAGAAAAACCTCGACTTACATGAACTTGTGCAAAGTGAAATGAATAGAACTAGGAGAACATTGTATACAGTAACAGTAATATTATATGATGATCAACTGTTAATAACTTAGCTATTTTCAGTAATACGATTCAAGACAATTCTGAAGGACTTACGATGAAAAATGTTATCCATCTCTATCTAGAGAAAAAAAATGATGGAGTCAGAATACAAATAAAAGAAAAAATTTTTCTTGTCCGTGTTTTCTTTCATAGTATGACTCACACGGAAATATGTTTTGCACAACTGCACATACACACCTATGTCAAATTGTCTGCCTTGTCAATGGTGGGGGGGAGGGGAGGCGAGGTATGAAGGGAAAAAGAGGATTTGGAACTAAAAATTTGCAAAAAGCTAAAATTGTTTTTACATGCAATTGGGGAAAAATAAAATATCAAATAAATTTTAAAAATAAAAAAATCCAGTCTTTAAAAAAAAGCCTATGCTACATTTATAGTTTCACTCATTCCTTTCTACTTCATTTTCCTAACATCTTCAGTTCAATTAAATGTCTCTCATGACTTACCCGAATTTTGCTAGACTGGTCCTTAGGAAAACAGACATATGGTCCATTATTAGGCCCACAATGGCTTCTCATCCAAAAGCGGGGAGAGGAACAGTTAATAAATAACATATGTATTTTGACTTTGGAATATTTTGTTTTAAAAATCTCTGCTAAAACTGCATTAGCACATATGAAATTTGATTTCTGAAGAAAATTTACATGGGAGATCTTCAAATGAAAGCTTATGTATGGAATAGTAGAGAGTAAAATATTGTTTAGGTATGGTATAGATTCAAATCCCTTTCACTTCAAGACTCTGTGATTTTGATTATTATGCTTTTGTATGCCTCAAATTTTCAAATATTTAAAATTACTGTAAATAAAACCTACATCAATGTCTTTTCCATGCAGAACAGGAAAAAACTCAACTCAATAAAATCTAATAGTATATTTACTGGCCTAGGTCCTGTGATCTGAGTTCCATTACATCTGTTTATAATCTTTATGTAAACTCAGCCACAGCTCTTAATATTACTGGTTCACCAATATAAAAAGAGATGAACCACTGGACCACAAGATGAAGTTAGATTATATTTGTTAAAATACGATAATCTTTAGGAAAAAGTGGTATATGTGTTTATAGTTACTGTTGCTCAGAAAGATTAAATTCTACAAAACCAAGCTAAACCAAAATTCTAATTATATTTTTTTACATAAACAATGATATTTTTAAAAGACATTCTAAAAACAAGATACTTACTATTAAAAAAAAACATGAACACTGAGAGACAGCAGAAAATTAAGTTTCCACAGCCACAAATATAAAATCTTTTAAAATAACACACTATTTAAAATGAGGTTTATCCTTTTTGGTCCACAAATGATTACAGATAAAAATACAAATTTGCAAGTTAATTTTTGTCAACTTTCTGGAAAAAAACAATGCTAAATACCCCTCCTTTACAACAGAAGGGTAAATTCAGACACTTCTATTTTTAAAGTATTCACAAAATGTTTTTAAATAGACTAGTAAGTTTAACTTATTTATGGGACTGGACACACTTCTAGAAAAACTTTGGGAGCAAAGTCTGTCTAAAGAGATATACAGTAATTAAACAGTTCCTTAAGTTACATGTGTAACAAAAATAACAACGATGAGGAGACTTCATTACGGAAGTTGATTAGTGACCATGGATTCTGCTTCATTTGATTTCCTTAGCAGAGCTTGCTTAAGGGCACTAATTTTCTCATCAAGTTCAGCCAATGAGTAGTTCTGCTGCAAACGATAAGGACACACATTATTGAACAATAACAAATCACATTTCTAAAGTGCTTTAAGGTTTACAAAATACTTTCTTTACATTATCTCTAAGTAGTGGAAGTATTTTAGGTTTTTTTGGTATACTTTCATCGATATCACCCAAAAAAGAAGAAGACTGGCAATAGAAATTTTCGAAGTTGCTCAGGACACTGAAAGTTAAATGACTAATTCACTGTCACATAGCCAGTATATATGAGAGACAGGACTTCAACTCAGGTCTTCCAGTCTGATTCCAAGGGTGGTTTTCATTCCACTAAGCCAGTTTTTTCTCAGTGCAAATATTACTATGGGCATTTTGTAGATGAAAAAACTAGGTAGTACTTTAAATGTTTAATAGAGTTTTAAATATATTTAAAATAGCTAACACTTTTCCCCTCAAATGTGAAACTGATTTTATTCAACAAATAAGAAAAATATGAAATATTAAAAATGATTACTTCTTTTCTTTATATGAACTCACAGAGTCAAATTCTAGTAGCCATTTAAAAATTTTTGCAATCAATAAGACAATTAACATCAAAATCTAAATATTCTGCAGTGCTCTTTTACAAGCTATTCTAGTGAAACAATCTTGTCAGTTATTTTTTGAATTTCCATCATATTACACTGTACTACCACCACTGGACAAACAATGCTTAAAAATAATAAATAAAAATAAAAAGTCCAAAGTAAAGAAGGAATGTGCATTGATGGGAAAACAATGTAAAAATTAAGTTCAAATAGTAACAATAATAGCTAAATATTATTTTAACTGAAAAGGTACTTTAGAAATTTATCATCTCTATTTTTACAGGTAAGGAAACTGAGGCAGGCAGAGGTTAACTGACCTGCCCAGGGTCAAACAACTAGGAAGTGTTAAGGTCAGAACTGAACTCAGGTCTTCCTGGCTCCATGCCCGGTACTATACCCACTTTGCACTTAGCTTCCTGGTTTAAACTAATTACATGAACAAACTTTCCAAGTCCTAGTGCAACTTTAAGCTACTAAAATTTAAAATTGCACTTAGTGCTAAAAACTTAAAACTATGCTAAGACTCATATAACTACAAATCCTTAAGATTTATGAAAGTAAATTAAGTAACTTCTATTATTTTGTTACAAACAAGTCTTACTATTTGACGTGTTAAACAACTTTCTATATTTTTTTTTAAAAAGTCCTATACTTCAGATTTCACTACTTGGCTTTTCTCTTAGCTTAACTCAAATTGATGAGATTTCACTCTATTAATATCAAACAATTAAATTAGGTTTTAATAACGTGCATAGTATAATGAAATTAAGATAACAACTTACTTGTGGTGGCTGCACTTTTCTTCTTTTTCCAGAAAAATTCTAATGGAACAGAAAAAAAACAACCCCAAAACCCAGTCATTAATTTTTAAAAATCTGAGAAAAAATTCTGCTCTAGTGGAATATACAGTCTAGTATTCTGGTAGAACAGTCTCTAGAGGTATAATCCTATCATGAATCTCGAACAAATTTCTAACAGAAATGCTTAAGATAGGCATGAAATGTTACTTTCCCAATTCAACAAGTATTTCCTCAAGGAAGACATTAGGCATCAGGCTTCATGAGAACAGATCTAGGCACAAAAGAGTAGCTATTATGGAATAGGTCAAAATCCTAGAAGGGATGATGTTGCAAACAGAAGATTAGGTTATTTTTAAGGTTGCATTTATGTTCTTGCTCTGAATAATGCTTTTGAGAGTGCATTCAGTAGGACAACTGTGGGAACTTGTGAGTTTATTTCTCTTCTTCCCCCTTCTAGAACAATGACTAAAAGGACAATGTCATTAGTCTGGATGAAAGGAAAAGGACTTGGCTAAAACAGCAGAAGATGTTTATTTTTACTTCTAATTAAGGAGACCATCTCAGTCTTTTTTTTAAAGTTGGATCAAGAATTCAGGCTCTTAAAATTTTGAGAAAGGACTTGGGAAGAGTTTTTTTTTTAGAACAGGAATTTAGAACTCAGAGGATCATATGGCCTGGCCTCCAACCTTTTAGAAAGTTAGGTAGTATTATCATTCTCCTTTTACTGATGGAGCAACACATGTGGAAAACATAATTGGTCCTGGATTGAGCTTGAGGCATAAATTAGGCCAATAAATCCACCCCACCTCAGGTCAAGTGACTTGCATATGGTTGCACACAGTGGCAGGAGGAGTAAGTGGAGGAGGGGATCATCTTAGGTCTCTACCAAAAGAGACAGAATTATGTGGAGACAACATCTGATTAACACTGACTATACACTAACTACCAATACTTTTAAAGAATTCATTTAGGTTCATCAAATATTTACAAAGTATCTACTATACATGCAAACATTATACTAGATGATGAGGTCAGAAAATAAAAAAATGTAAGTCTTTCCCATATTCTTAAAGGGGTAAATGAAATGAACAAAAGTTTTATCTATTTATACGGGCTCACATATAAAGGGTAGAGAGCAAAACTAGGCAAAGAGCTCTAGAAAATTTGAGGGAAGAGAAGCATTAGTATCTGGATAAGAAGGATCGGACACAGTGCCAGGGTGGGAGACACAAGAGGAAAACATGCTATACCATTTGCTAACTTCTCCTTGAGATGGCATTTCCAGAGACAGGAGGGCAAGTGTTCTAAGATTTTACTTGTCTATATTCAGTCTCACAAATTCTCCAAATCAAATTTTTATATGGTTGGTGAAAATGAATTATTGTTCTCCCATTTGACTGTCCTCTTTCTGAAATCTGTTGTGGTACTTTAAAAAAGTTGAAAATCTTTTAGCTAAAATTTTAAAATCCAGATTAACCTTTTTAACTGTAATGGCCTACTCGATACTCTGCTACTAATAAAAATTAAATGATCTAATTTTTAATTTTTTTTTATTACTAAAACTTAAATACACAGTAAGAAAAAGAAATATATTATAAAATTAAATACAAAATAAAAGAAAAAAAAGTATGTCATGTACAAAGCAGTATGGCAATACATTTCCATTTCAAGAATTCTTATATAATACTATATTTTGTTTTGAGAGCTGTACAGCTTTTCTTTGCTTCCTTGTACCATTTTTGTTCTCTGCTGTGTACTTTCTACTAGGTTCTTTTCCCCCTCTCCCCACCTCCCCCAAGGCTACAATCAAGCACAGATATATTTACATGCAGATATGTACATACATATACACACACATACATACACTTTTCCCCAACAAATTCTACTTCTGATCTTTGTTCTTATTTTTTTGCATGTCTCCTACTTCCTATCCCTCCTAACTTCTCTATTTTACCTCTATCAGCTACCTTGCTCTATTACTTAACCTCTCCCCTCCTCCAAGGATCCCTTTATTCCTCCCTTCCCATTCTCATCTAAATCTAAACACCTTTCTTTAAGTAACCTCACTCTCCCCTTTAGAGATCACTCCCTCATCCTCTCCCCTGTCCCTATCCTCTAGGCATTTTATTTCTTTCTGTATTTGGAAGACTTTTATACTCTTCTAGATATATTCATATTGTTCCCTCTTGAACCCACTCCTGATGGAAATAGGTTTCTAAAACAGCCCTCCTCCTTCAAATCTGATTTAATTCTAACAAAAATCTATTAAGTACATACTATAGGCAAGGCACAACATTAGGTGCTGGGGAAACAAGCAAAAAATAAATTATTTCTCTTCAAGAAGCTTGCTTTCAATTGGGTGACATAACATAGATAAATGAGTAAACATAGTACAAGGTGATTTCAAGAACAAGGAAGGGTGGGGTAGGTGAAGGTGGATGGAGGAGAAAAAGAAGAGTTTTAGTAGGTGACACTTCAGCTGAGCTCTGAAAGAAGTTAGCTGTTTTAAAAGGTAAAGGAGAGGAGGCAGCTCACTCCAGGTATAGGTATAGGGAGCAGTCAGGACACAGCCACAAAGATAGCAGATGGAATGTTAATTCAGGCCAAAGCTAGTAAGTCAGTTTGGCTAGAATGTAAAGTATGTGAAGCCAGTAACATGAATCATATCTAGGTGCGAGCCTGATTTTCAAAGAATTTCAAGTGTCAGGCTTGGTAACTTTATACCAAAAGCAAAAAGGAGTCATTGAAGATTTCTAAGGGTCAGATCTGGTTAAACCTATCAGCAGACTTGGAGAGAATACATTGGAGAGGAGAATGGAAGCAAAAAGACTTTTCTTAGGAGGTCATTTCAATAGTTCAGGACAACAGGGCCAGAACCAGAGTAGTGGCTCTGTGAATTGAGAAAAGGAAATCTTTTAAAGGAAGAATCACTAAGACTTAAGTGACTAGACATGGGCTACGTTAGATGAAAGAGGACAAAAAAGAGTCAAGGATGACTTTGTGGATTAGAACCTATGTAAACAGTAGTATGGGAGAATCCTAAAAAGGAACAGGAAAAAATGGAGGATGGACATGTTTAAAGAAAAATATAAAGAGTTCTATTTCAAACATGTCATGTTTAAGCTGCCAATGAGCTATCTGTAGATGAGATATCCAGGAAGTGGTGGATATCTCATCAACAGATGGCTCATTGGCAGAAATGCAAGTTCTTATATATGGAGTCACCTCCATGAAAGGCAGTCTTCAAAACTGACTAACTTTCAATATTCAAAGCAGTCTGACTACTTTGGTAAGTAGAAATCAGCCAAGCCCACAGAAGGTAAACTGGATGAGTAAGATCCATTTCTTAGAAGGAAATTCTGCTCTAAAAATGCAGTTTTATTATGACAATATCGAGAATGTCTCTGAAAATATTGCAGTCCAAATGGTTAATTCATTCACAGAAGTGCTACAGGAAAATATTTACATTTCCCACTTCCGTCTTATTATTGTAATGGAATCATCTAATTGGTATGCATATTAACTTCAATTATGTAAATCTCAATTTATATATATCTTACTATGATATAAATTCTTGTCCATAAGCTTCCCCCAAACTTTCAAAGAATCTAATCACCATTCTGAAGAATTCAGGCCCTTTTTAAATTTCTTTATTCCTCACCCTCACTACATTACTGGTTCACCTCCTTTTTAAAGAATCACATAATCTCAGGATTGGATCTCTGAGGTCACAGAGACCAACCTATTCCTGAACAAGAACCCCCTCTACAACATATAACAAGTCGTTATTCTGCCTTTCCTTGAAGACCTCCAGTGAAAACCTCCAGTGACCTCTCTTAGAAGGAAGCTCATTCTGTGACATGATAACTAATCTTTTGGAAAAACTTTTCCTTATATCAAACCTAAAGTTATCTCATTGCAATTTCTACCTGTCCTCTGGGACCAAACAGAAAAAATTCTCAATTACTTTTCCCATATAAAATTTCAAAATACCTGAAATCACATTCTCCCAAATGTTTTCTTCTCCAGTTCCTTCAACTGATCTTTACTTTGGTATAAACTCATGCCCCATATCAATATGACTCTCCAGATGATACATGTCCTTCACAAACTGTGGTGTCCAGAACTACAAAGGCTCTATCCCTTTTCTATTCTCTTTAAATTTTAAACCTGGTGACTTCAGTGGCTCGCATGGGTTTTAATAATTATTTCTACACAGATAACAAGTCCTGGTGTCTCTCATGACCTCTATTCATATATTTTTATATCCAACTGCATAACAGATATTTCAAATTGGATGGCATCTCATATCACATCCCAAATTGAACTCATCTCACCTTCACCTCCCCCTCTCCCTTCTGATCTTCCCTTCTTCTGTCAAGGATACCACCATTTTCCTAGATACATTTTCCTAGGTTTACAACTTCAATGTAACTCCTGAGTCCCAATACCTCTTTCACCCTACATACCCAAACAGATGCCAAATCTTGCTGTTTCTAACTTCACAATGTGTCATCTGTCCCCTTCTCTTTACTCATACAACCATTACCCTAGCTTAAGTTCTTATCACCTTTTGCCTAGACTATTGTAACAATTTGATAACTTATCTCCTTACCTTAAGCTTCTCCAATTCCTCTAAGCCATAAACCTTCTCCAATTCACCATGTATATATATACCAAATTGATTTTCTTGAAGTGCAATTTCACTTCACTACTCAAAACTCCAATGGCTCCCTATTGCCCCTGGGATCAAATATAAGCTCCTATGTACCTGTCAAAACTCTTTACCATCTGGTTCCAACACATAACACAATTTCTGAGCTTTATACAGATTTATTTCCCATCCCTTCTCATGCCCCTCCCTCGACATCTTCACTTCTAAGAATCTCTAGAATCTTCAAAGCTCAGTTCAAAGCCCACCTCCTGCAGAACTTTCCTGATTCTCCTAGTTACTAGTATATCCCCTCAAAATCACTTTTTATTTACATTGTAGATACTTATTATTTATGTATGAACCTTTTCAAAAGGAAGAGAGAAAGAAAAGGAAAGGAAGAGAATTAGTTTAGCATAATATTCTTGAAGAAGCTATATTCTTTAAAAAAAAAAAATCATTGCTTCTTTTTCCAGATATTCACCAACCATCCTTATAGTACGTTCTTGAACGTTCACAGGAAAACAGAGGCAAACACACTTCCCTGTTGTCTGCAGATTCCTTTCTTTTTTAGGAATTGAGACATTTTTCCATCTTTAGTCCTGTGGCAGCTCTTCTATTCTCAACAATCATTCAAAGATAAATAAGAGAAGTTGAATAAAACACACTTGCCTCATCTTTCAGTATCCAAGGATAGGTAGATGACTTGAAACTCATCAAGGAAAGCCAGATTTTCTTTTTCTATCTCCGTATTCATCTGGGTATTAAATCACTATTAGTCATTTCTGTTTTGTCTTTTTTACTTCTAAGATTATTCTCAGGATGACTACGAAGAAAGGACTAAAAGAACCTGCTATTGTTCTAACCACCCTGAGCAATGGTGATAAACATTATAAGAGGTACAAACAATATGCTGAGAGACCAAAGAAGATTACTTGTAGCTAAGCGTGATCAGGAAAAGTACCATGGAGGAGATAAAAATATTTTGAATTGGGCCTTAAAGGACAATGCAAGAAAGGGCAGAAGCATGGAGGAAAGAAGGAATGATTGGCAAAGAACAATTCAAGTGTTAAAAAAAAAAAGGAAATAAAGATATAATGGCAAACACATGAACTGTTTGGGGAGCAGAAGTCTAGCCTGTCAGGATCTTGTAGTGCAATGTGGAAGCTATTGTAGTGATAGTGAGACTGGAGAGGAAGGAACAGCTAAAGAAGATAATTCATAGGTAGTATCAAAAAGGCTTAACCAGTGATTAAAACTGGAAGACTGATTTGAAATCCAGTACTTTTATACTAGACCATACAAAATCTGCTTTTCGATAACTTCTATCCACAGTTGACCCCTGTCTTCTGGAGCAAAGGAAAGGAAGTCTGGTTCCTGTTCCACATAGCAGCCCTTTAAACACTTGACAGCTACGATGTCTTAAATCTTTGCTCCTCTAACTTAAACACATCCAGTTTCTTCAACTATACACAGAACACAGTAGACAGCAATACACAGCATACTCTGCAGTTCCCACCTGAGTTCTCATCCTGGTCACCTTCCTTTGGATCTCATTAATACTCAAATATATGTGGGATTTCATCTATTTAGAAATTCCCTCCTGCAATGAAGAATGCCACTCATTGGTGCCTGCCCATTCTGTGCAATTCTTGTCTATGTCTCCCTATAAACTTACCACAGAGAAGCCATCCAAAATACTGGAGGCTTTCCTCACACTGTGAGGGTACCTGTGAAACTCTGTGACTTGTTACTTGATCATCTCTTCAATACTGTAAAACAAGCCATATAAGGTGGCATTTTGCTCTACCCAACTGAATGCTTTTTCATAATTAGCAAATAGTAAGCCCAATGGGGTCAAATATTCTTTCTTTCAGTCACCAGTGAAATGGTAAATATTTAATTCACTTTTGAATATTGTTCCCTAATAATATCCTCATGAAGGATGCCCTTGATTCCTGCATAAGTAACTCTCATAGAGACTTTATATACACTGGAGAGTACGTGTGTAGGTTGGAAATTATTTCTCTTCATTACCTTCACAGATATTAATAAAATCTTCAATTTCTTCTGCACCTTTATTAGCAGTTTTTCCTTTAGATACTTTGTGTGTGTGAGAGCATGGTCATGTGTGTGCAGAATGATCTCAGACAAAGAAAAAGCAAAAATACATCCAATTAAAAGAAAGAAGGAAGGAAACTACATTTTGCTAAAAGGTACCATAGACAATGAAGTAATACCAATATTAAACATATATACACTAATGTTATAGGATCCAAATTTCCAAAAAAAGTTACATGAGTTACAGGAGGAAATAGACAGTACAACTATACTAGTGGGGGAACTCAACTTCTCCCTTTCAGAACTAGATAAACCTAACCCCAAAATAAGAAAGAAAAAAGATGAAGTGAATAGAATTAAGTAAAGTTAGATATGATAGACCTCTGAAGAAAACTGAATGGTGACAGAAAGGTACCCTTTTCTCAGTGGTACATGACACATGTACTAGGGCATTAAAAACCTCACAATCAAATGCAGAAAGGCAGGAAATATTAAATGCATCCTTCACAGATCATGAGGCAATAAAAATTACAATCCATAAAGGGAAGTGGAAAGATAGATTAAAAATTAATTGTAAAATAAGTAAATAATCTAATTCCAAAGAATACGTGAGTCAAAGAACAAATCTTAGAAACAATCAATAATTTAATCAGAGAATGACAATAATGAGATAACATATTACAATTTATGCAATGTAGCCAAAACAGTACTTCGGGAAAAGTTTATATCTCTAAATGCTTACATCAATAAAAAAAGAAAAGTAGAAATAAAAAAAAGCAGCGAAAAAGCAGACTGATGAATTAGGCATTCAATTTAAAAAGAAAAAGAACAAATTAAAAATCATCAATTAAACACCAATGGAAATCCTCAAAAGTAAAAAGAGAGATTAAAAAAACTGAATGTAAGTAAACCACTGAATTCATAAATAAAACTAGGAGTTGGTCCTATGAGAAGAAAAAACCAATAAAACAGATAAACCACTGGTTAATCTGATAAAAAGAAAATTAAGAAAAGAAAGGAAACTAAATTATTAGTACCAAAAATGAGGGGTGAATTCACCACTAATAAAGAAAATTAAAGCAATAATTAGGAGCTACTTTGCCCAATTGTATGCTAATAAATCTGATAATGTAAATGAAATGGATTAATATTTACAAAAACATAAATTGCTCAGATTTACAGAAAAGGAAACAGAATACTTAACTACTATTTTAGAAGAACTGAGCAAACCATCAATGAAGTCCCAAAAAAAAAAATCCACATGGGCAGAGGAACTGATTCACAAGTGAATTCTACCAAACATTTAAAGAACAATTAATTTTAATACTATATAAACTATTTGGGAAAACAGGAAAGGAGTCCTACCAAGTTCCTTTTATGACACAAATATAGTACTGATACCTAAACCAGGAAAAGTCAAAACAGAGAAAAGAAAACTACAGAGTGATTTCACTAATGAATATTCAGGTAAAAATTTTAAATAAAACACTAGCAAGGAGATTACAGCAATACATCACAAGGACCATTTATTAAGACCAGGTAAGATTTATAATAGCAGGGCTGCTTCAATATTAGGAAAACTATCAGCACAACTGACCACATCAATAATAAAACTAACAGAAATTATATGATTATCTCAATAGGCGCTGAAAACATTTTTGAAAAAAATACAATACCTATAAAGAATATGGGAATAAATGGAGCTTTCCTTAGAATGATAAGTAGTAGCTATCTAAAACTACCAGCAAGTATTTTCTGTAATGGGGAAGAGTTAGAAGCCTTCCCAGTAATATCAGGGATGAAACAAAGATGCCCATTATCACCACTATTATGCAATACTGTACTAGAAATGTTATATTTCGCAATAAATGAAAAAAAAGAAATAGAAAGAATTAGAATAGGCAATAAGGAAATAAAAACTATCACTGTTGCAGATGATATGATGGTACACTTAGAGGACCCTAGAAAAATCGAATAAAAAATTATGTGAAATAATTTACAACTTCAGCAAATTCATAGGATATAAAATAACCAAAATAAATCATCAGCATTTCTATTATTTTACCAATAGAGATCAGCAGCAAGATACAGAGAAATTCCATTTAAAGTAACTGCAGACTATAAAAAACTTGAGAGTCTACCTGCCAAGACAAAACCAAGAACTATACGAACATATTTACAAAACACTTTTAACACATATAAAGTCAGATCTAAACAACTGGAAAAATATCAACTGCTCATGGGTAGGCTGAATTAATATAATAAAAATGAAAATTCTACCTAAATTAATCTACTTATTCAGAGCCATACCAATCAATTTACCAAAAATTATTTTATGGAACTAAAAAAATAACAAAATTCATCTGAAAGAACAAGAGGTCAAGAATATCAAGGGAATTAATGATAAAAAGTGCAAAGGACAATGTTAGGATATACAACAGATCTCAAACTATAGGGGCAAACATCAAAACTGTCTGGTACTAGCTAAGTGGAAGAGATTAGGTATAAAACACACAGTAAAAAAAAAAGACCATAGTAATCTAGTTTTTATTAAACCTAAAAACCCCAGATTCTGGGATAAGAACTCACTGTCTGACAAAAATTGCCTGGAAAACAGATTGGTTGGAAACTAGGTATAGACCAACATCTTACACCATATACCAAGGTTAAGGTCCAAATGAGAATATGGTTTACACATGAAGGATGATGCCATAAGCAAATTAGCAGAGGAAGGAATAGTTTACCTGTCAGATCTATGGAGAAGGGAAGAATTTATGATTAAACAAGATACAGGGAACATTATGAAATATAAAATGAATAATTTCGATTACATTAAATTAAAAAGGTTTTGCACAAACAAAGCCAAAGTAATAAGATTAAATGGAAAGCAGAAAGTGAGGAAACAATTTTTACAGCCAAGGTCTCTGATAAAGGCCTCATTTCTCAAAGACGTACAAGTGATTCCCCAACTGACAAATCGTTAAAGAACATGATTAGATGATTTTCGGATGAAGAAACTAAAGTTATATGAAAAAATGTTCTAAATCACTATTGATTAGAGAAATGCAAATTAAAACAGCTCTGAGGTGGTGCCATCTCACCCCATTTTGGCTACTATGACAGAGAAGGAAAATGATTAACGTTGGCGAGGATGTAGAAATTTGTTCCGTATGTTTATATATATTTGCCATGAGCTTTTTTTTTCTTCTTTCTCAGTGAACGGGGAAGGAAGAGGGAGGAGGAGAATTTGAGAACTGAAAATAAAACCAAACCAAGTTTAAAAAAGAATGAAAGTACATGAGACAATAAAAAAGGAGTAAACTAGACTTCGTTTGCACTGCTTCTGTGTGCTTTATGCTCACACTGTCCATCTTCCCTCACTCAGGATTTAACAACTACTTCCTCTATCACACCTGCTAGCCAAGCACTTCCTGTGCTCCTTCGGGCTCCAAATTATGATAATCATTACTGATACGGTTTCTGTTGTCAACGGACTGAGGGCCGCGCTATTCGCTAAATGCTAAGTCTCCTGGCTTTTGCTAACTGTGAACTGCATTAATGGGATGAGTATACAAGACAGCTGATTTAGGGAGCACTTCCCTAAAAATAAGAAGAACAAATGTTTCCCTGGGGATCGAGCTGGCTTGCTATGGAGAGGCACATCACCAGCAGTCTAGTCACTGAATCATGAATTTTATTTTCTTCATGGCAACCAGGGAACAATGAAAATTACAAAATGGCCCTGTACCCTGAGATGTTGTCTGTTACTTCTGCAGCAATGGGGGAATCTGAAGATCTTCCCTGCCCCTTAATAGGCCCATGTGACCTGCTCTGTACCCACAGCTTGAGTTACATGAAGCCCATGGCGGGAGAAACTTGCCAAAAGGACAAAGCAGGAAGGGCAAAGATGAGAGAGTGAGGCAGAGCAGCTAGCTTGAGAGAGGGTGAAATTTTGTCTTAGGAGAGCTTATTTAGGGAGGCATAATGGAGGGAAGGCTTGGGGATGGTGGTGTTCCCTTTATTGGTAGTGGGTACAAACTTCTTTGTTACCGTAGGAGAATTGGCTTTCTGGTATCTGAATAAATATTTTGTTTCATCTTTGAGGAAGAGAATTTATATTTTGTGAATTTACCCTAGAAATACGCATGCATATCCATAGCAGCTGCTGCGGGCATTGCATTGGTGTAACAAATGGTAACAGAGAGACAGGAAATACAGCAGCAAAAGGTGTTAAGAATCACAGTTTTTAGACAACTATAAGCTTTAAATTGACAACTGACAAAATTAACACTTTAGAAGTGAGCTCCTGGCTCAATGACCAACAAAAAGACACAGTGCTAGAGGAGAAGAATCGATTATAAGTCCCAACATTTTTACTTAAAAAATAAAAGGAAAGAAGGGAGTTGTACTTAAATGAAAGCATGGCTCACAGGTACTCTTTGGGGAAGTAAAGAAAGGAGTTGGTAGAACAGATTTAATTGTATATCCAAAGGGAACAAGGAACAATGGGATACTAGGTGGAACATACTGCACTACTTATAATAATTTTCCAAAAAGACTACCATAAAAGTAATTGTACCTCTATCAATATCCTTTTAAAAACGTGATTCCCACAAAGGAGAACAATACCATAGATGTGGTTAGAGTTCAGTACATGTTCTCTTCCTGGACACCATTCCATTCTTAAAAATGTTAGGACTATTATGATTCTGTTCCTCTAGCAACATATCTGCTTACCGGTCAGTCACTAAGCAAGGAGTACACTTTTAAGTGCTTAGCCAGTTGTCAATTTAAAATTTATAGATGGTCAAAAGACGTGATTCTTAACACCCTCTGGTCCCATCTTTCCTGTCTCTCTGAAATCTCTAAGATCAAATTAGTGGGTACGTTTTGGCTACTATATCATAATATTAACTCATATTGATCTTGTCATCCAGATATTCCTCCTACATACTGTTTTCCAGCTATGTCTACCCACTTCCTATACTGGCAAAGTCACTGGAGACAGTTATTGGAGTTATAGGCAAATTGATTGCTACTATTATATGTAATACCTATGGAACCTATCTCACAGGGTTTTGGGGTAATATGAGTAAGTTATATGGCAAAACAAAGCCCTCTATTTATTATTAAAATTACTTCTACTACTACACAAGTGATATTGTAGTTTATGTCTGTTAAAAACCACACATATTCATATAAAAAAATATAAAAGAAGTAAAATGTTAGCTGAATCGATATATATATATCATCCAAGCAAGAAAAAACTTTCAGATTCTGGTGAGAAAAAAGTAGCTGATTGATATAGAGGAGAAAAAGTATGTGGGAATTTTCAGGGTAGAATTAAGGTTAGAATTATAACCTTAATCCCTTCCTTACCCAAAGTTTTCAACTGAGTTTTTTAGGGAACAACTCTTTCTGCCTCAAAAACCTTTAGTAGACCCCCAATTACCAATATGATAGAATTTTAACTCCTTAGAGGGACAATTAATTTCCCTTTACTACTACTCCAGATAAATCCTTTGCTCTAGCCAAACTGACTTATTCAATATTTATAGAACATGTTATATTTATCCTTGTTTCTCTGTACTTTTGTTCAAATCATTCTCTCTTTCTACTTCAATTTTAAGTCCTCCCTTCAAGGACAACAAAATCCTACTTCTTTCATGAATCACTCACTAGTTATCCCAGATCCTAGTGATAAACTCACTTATACAATTCAATTAGCAATCAAAAATGTTAAATGTTTCTCAAAAAGAAAATTAACCTTAGGCATCCGTCCTGTCTCCCTATTCAAAATACATATACAAGATAAAAATGGAAAAAAAATGCAAATTAACATGCTCAGTGCCAAATGAGTAGTAAGAGCAAATTTTACAGGAGATGAAAGAGAAGATATGCTATATAATCAAGGTATCTCCAACATAACCAAGCTAAATAAACTGATGACCCTGAAAAGAATGGACAAAAGAACGGATATTACATAAATATTTTAACCATTTCCTTTTAACAAACTAAATCAACTGTCGCAAAGAGACAAAAAAAAAACTCACAATGGCTAGAAAACACTGTAGTATAGTGAAAAGCATACTGGCTCTGGACTCAGAAGACCTAGGTTCAAATCCTACCTCTGTTGCTCACTATCTGTGTGACCTTGAACTTAGCCTCCCTCGGCTGCAGTTTTTTCCCCTGTTAAATGAGGAGGTTGGATGGACTACATGGCTTCTGAGGTCTTTTCTAATTCTAGATCAATGATCCTAGGATTTATAATCCTTTCCAAGCAGGAAGATATGACAGGCAAAGGTAAAACTTATTTGTAAAATGAAAGGATGGTAGAAAATAATGCATGGTATCACCTTATAAAAATTGTAAAAATAAAAGGAAGGAATGAGTTCAATGACAGAAAGAAAGGTTACCTATACACTAAAATTTTTATGGCAGTACTTTCCCTGCTAGAGTAATCTTAATGTAAGGTTAATGGTGGGTGGGGTAAGAGTTAAAGATCTTCTCTGCCCATTAATAGGCCTCAGATACCTTTTCTTAATTTCTAAAAAGGCACTGGGTCACAAGAGTCAGGCCCTCTGACTCTGAAAACTCAGTGTATATATACTCTGAGATAAGGTTTTACTTTAGGGCTTATTTTTTGGAAGAAGATATGTGCCAGATGAGACTCTGGATAGCTGCTAAGAAACCCCGATAGCTGCTAAGAAACTCCCCAGCTCTGAAAACCCAGTTGTTTGTGCTTCTCTCTCTAGTAACAATATATGTATTATCTATAGTCAGACAGGTGGAAAATGTGTCCACTGGTCTTTCTGTTTGTAATTTCTGCTATAATTTCTGTTTGTATTTTCTCTGAAGTTCAGGGTGCTGACTTTTTCCTCTGAACTAAGTGAATGATATATATGCTTGATTGAAGTAAATTGCTGACCTCTCAAAAGTTGCTTTCTTTTAGAAACGCTGATCTAAAAACCTGAACAGAAGGCGTTCCTGTGTATTCCAGGGTCTGTGCTGTTAGAGGTAGCAAAACAAAAACCAAACAAACCCAAAACCTAGAAACAAAGTTGGATGCTCTTTGATGAAAATTTAATCACTAAGCTTGGCCCTGAAGAAGGGATATGAGAAGAAAATTTTTGTTTTTTGCAGAGGTGAGAGGCCATAGCTGCAGAACACAATATATAATGACAATTTTTTAAGTATACTGTTAACTTTGTACAACTTAAATTTTTTTTCCTTGTTATTATGAGGGACTGCTCTCTGAGAAGAGGCAGAGGAGGGATCAAGTGAGAAATGTAGATGATGTAAGAACAAAAGACATCAATAAAATGCTTTTTTAAAGAACAGGATCAATGGAAGGAAAACTAGTTTGGAGAGGGCTTAATAAGAAATTCAATTAAATGAAGCACAGAATCCTGAAGGAATAAGGAAAAAATTATAAGATGTATAACAGGAAAAATGGAAAAAAAATCTGTCAAGATTTCTAAAACAAGTTTTTTTCCACAAATGATTTCCAACATCACAGTGCCTGATATGTAGTGACTTCAGTTAAGAAAATAAAAATGGGAAGAAAAAATGCATCAGGATAAGACAGAAGAGAATACTATGCTGGAGCAAACATGATTTTCAAGGCTCTAAGAAACTAATTCTTAAGATATTTGAAAGATGAGAAGATATCAAATGCTTTGAGAAAATCGCATATCTTATTATTCCTTAAGAAGTGTTTAAAATAAAGTCAATAAGGATATGCCTATTTTCCTATATCTATAAAGTCTTTAAGAAAATTAACTTCACAAAGGAGAAAAAATATAACAATTCAAATCACAATGTGGTACTGAATGAATAAACTATAAGGCTGGTCATATATGGGACAAACATTACAGGAAATATTTGCCTCTGGAAAAGCTATGCAGTGCTTTTAATGATTCCAGGCTTACAGCTGAAACAAAAGACCAATCTTTTCACATGAATATTCTGGTGACGCTGTTCAACTACTAGTCATGAAATACCAAATGTTCAAAGCATTAAAGTTTGGGTAACCCATAATCCATGAGAGAAGCATGCTGTGACGAGAAGCCTGCAACATTATCAGAGAAAGAGAAGAAGTGGTAGAAAGGATACCGTCAGAGAAATATCTAACTGGAAACACAAGAGAGAACTGAGACAGTCTGTGTGCTCCACTGGAACTGACACAATATTAAGACATGTATAGGAGAGTCCTTACTCAGAGTGGGTAGAAGCCTCTGAAAAGGATTTATGGGAAGACCTGAATAAAAATCAGAGGACTCACTGGGAAGACTCATCTTACAAAGGAAGGAGGGATTTACATCAGTGAGGTCTTTCAAAGTCTAGTAAAATTAACTAACTTCTAAGTTCACTGAAGTCAATATTATTTTACCTCTTTGTAGCTCCAATATTTAGCTTGGTAAAAAGTTTATTTTGGATTTGAAGGGCTTGTTTTATTATAAAACTGTACATGATCCTAAAGGCAATGGAAAGATTCTTCGTAGATGAAAGAAGTCTACAGCAGATTAGCAACATATTAAGGAGTACCTCCAGTGAGTCAGGAAGACCTAAGTTCAAATCCAGACTCAGGCACCTATTTGTTGTGTGACCCTGGGCAAACTGCTCTGTTAAACCACTGGAAAAGGAAATGGCAAGCCACTTCAGTTTTTTGCCAAGAAAACTTCATTGACTATAAGGTCCACAAGAGTCACAAAGAACCAGATAGGACTGAAAGACTGAATAACAAATGAAACAGAATAAGGAGATAAATTAATTGAAGATGCTCAGAAGGAAAATGTCTGACAATAGTACAAAAAAATAGTAATTCATTCAAACATTTCTTAAATGTTTTCAACCTATAACTCATGAAGTTAGATACTTCAGAAGAAACACAAATAGTTAAAAGACTCTTGGCCTTATTGTGTTTCTGATCCAAATGAGATAACATATATAAACAGAGAAATATTATACAAATTAAAATATAGATATATAAATTGAATAAAAAATGTAAATAAAAAGAGGAATATAAAGAATGAGGAAGAAATAATTTTAAAGGTGAGGAAGGGAGGCTTTAATGAGTAGGTAATATACGTTTGGGGCTTAAAAAGATGGGAATAGAATGTCAACGAAGGCATTCCAAAATGAATGAGTAAAAAGTGTTTAAGTCAGATAAATATGAATAGTTTTTGAATAAAGGTAAATAATCCAGTTTAATAAGAATGAGAATAAGAAAAAGCTGGCAAAAGAAGAAAAAGTGGATTAGAAGTAAATTTTTATAAGACTTCAAGTGCCATGTGAAGCGATATGGTTTGCATTCAGTAGGCAAAATTTTTCAGAACCAGCACAAGGTAATTTCTAAATCGTTGCTATATTCAAAATATTGTTTTCAGTAAAGCTCGAAAAATTTTACCTTTCAATTACTCTAAGTTCAGCTGTGTACAACTTTTTCTCCCTAATGCAATATGCTATTTAACAACTCTAAAAAAGGGGTAGAATTGTATAACAACTTTATATAACATTTTCAGAAAAAGTAGGAAAATAAGCTTTGGACTTTCTGGTTCACAAGATCCAAACTGGCTAATAAACAAGGTGCTTTCAAAACAAAATCAGATTTTTGTGTTCTTGGGGAAAGAAAAGGGGAATTGAAGGGGGTCAAAGGGAGGGAACAAGCATTTGTTAAGCACTTTTTATGTGCTAAGCCTTACAAATACTATTTCATGTGATATAAAGCATAAGACATAATAAGTAAGAAAGTGAATTTTACTTACAACAGACTGAAAATATTCAGGAGAAATGCCTTCCAATTCCAAGATTTTATCCTCAAGTTTTTTAATTCTCTGATAAATATCTCTAGGTACTGGACCACCTAAAGAAAAATTTTTAAAAAATCCTAAACTGTAAACTTTTAAAAATGACTTGAAATTGTTATTTTGACTTATAAAACATACCGTTAAGGGATTTGTATCAACCCGGTAAAGTCAACTGACAAATTTGTATCTCAACCATAAAAAATGAAGTACAAGTTAATGTTTTCTTTACTTATAACAGTATATACTTTGGGGTATATCATACTATAACTACCCTTTTCAAAACTCTACATTATATGAGTTGTCAAGAGTTCTTGGTGCTTAGCATGTTCTTTACAGTTTCGATGCTGTTCAAGTGGAATTTTAATATGACTTCTGAGCAAGCCAGCAGTTGTTCTGTTCTGGATAAAGAAAATCCAGTTGCTACTATCACATGGAACAGCATAGTCAACTTCTCAAATCTCTTTCAATTTTCATTTTCTCTACTATATGCCACACTTTCTCCTATTACTCAGAATATTTTCCCTATACCTTAGTACTCAGTATACCAGTGGAGAAAATCCTTTTACTGAGTATCTAAAATATTCTACGTTCTCCTTTTCAGAAAGGATGAGGGACAACTAAGACCACACAAATTTCAAGTTTAAAATTAGGCAAAAACCTAAAATATTAACCTAGAAAATTTCCTGTGGAAGCATATCTCCAAGAAGAATTATTGTTAAATATGTAAGTTTTTTGAGAACATCATTTTTAACCTGGTACACCTTAGTCCTCATGGTCCAGAATAAAGAGGTAATATACAATTAAGACTTTAGTAAAAATTGAGAAAAGTTAAAAACTATAATTACAATCATGAGTTAATCAGTTCAGTACACAAAGGGTACAAAAGACCTTTAACAACACTTTTTATCTTCTATTTTTAGAGCTGGAGTAGAAAGCCTTTTAAGTATTCTTACAACTTCATTATGAGCTTTTATTTATTCATTTTTTTAAAAAGAAACTTAAGAGGCATGACTAACTATCAGGATGTTAACCCAGTAGTTACCTACCAGGAAAACCAGCCTACCACGATGTTAACAGATATATTTTCATTTGCAATCCAAACCTGCACTGTTTTTTTCTTTTTTTCATTTGAATATTGACAAGATTGTGCTAGTTTACAAGACAGTCTCAAAATCACAATTTAGGACAAGAGAAGATTTTCCCCCTCAGCATAAGAATATCCTTCCTTTTTACATTTCAGGTCGAGAGTGCTTTCCTGAACTAAGAAGGAATAAACACTGAAATTCAATATTTTCAAATAAAAATATAGCTATTAAAATAGCACACTCACCTGTATGCAATCGCAAATGAGCTTCAATATTTTGCAGTCTTTCCTCTACAGCCTGGTTCCCACAGTCACGAAGCATGTTATTAATTTTATGACCAATTCCCTGTGTTCCTTCAGTTCTAGTCTGTGGGCCATACATATTCACAACTCTAGAAACTAAATTGCCAAGAAAATTTTATATATACTTTGATATTTATAGATTCTTTAAAATCATGAACTCTCAAAAAATACTTTTCGATCTTTTTAAAGGACCATCTACACCCATGCTCAGGTATAGAAAAAGCCAAAAATTTTGTTTTAAAAGAAAAAAAAAAAGATACTTTCAAGGTCTGAAACTAAGGAGGAAAGCATTACATCATTAAGCACATAGTCTTGATTGGCAAAAGCTTTACTGATGTTTTAAAAAGAAATTCTTTATTTATTAAGTACCTACTATATGCCAGGTACCTTGCTAAGAGCTTTATAAATATAATTTCATTTCACGTTCACAACCACCCTGTGGGGTAGATGTTATCATTATCCCTGTTTTATACTTAAGTGAACTGAGGCAAACAGTGGGAAAGTGACTGGAATTATATGGTTACTTACCCTTGATGTGACTTTTAAACCCTGGATAAGGGGTAAAAACAGCATCAGTCCTTGCACAGCTGTTCTCTAAGGAAAATTCAGAAAAGTATGATGTTCTCAAATAGTCATTTACGAAGTGCAGAGTTTTGTAGTTCCCCAAATAGCTCGTATTGATAAGAAATGTGCTAGGAAAATGGAGTTCTTTTTAAATAATGAAGTAGAAAACATTACCAAACAAGAACAAAGTCAGAGTTAAAGTTCTGTCATATCTATAATTTCTTAGGTATTTTTAATGGATCTCCCATGAATAGAAAAATTTTTCGTCAAGTATCTCAAAAATTTAGTTGCATATGTAAACCCTGAGTCACGTGAGGTTATATTAAGTTAATGCTATACTTTCGAAACATGCAATGCTACAGTAGAAGAATGAAGTCCAAAAAGAACATCTAACTCCCTAACAGGAGAGCATTTTATCCCTAAGTGTCAGAGAAATTTATTTCTTCTATTCCAAAATACAACTACTTATAATGATTTGGCTTTTTAAAAAGGTTCAGTATATTTTACATTTACTGGCATTAAGAATTAAAAAGGATTAGTCATAAAAAGTTTAAAATACCCCTTATTCTTTCCAAGACCTGTGTCACAGAAAGGAGCTTTGAGACGTAAGAGCAGACTGTATAAAAAACTGTTTAACTGCAGAAGAAAAGCCTTTCTTCTCCAATTTCTGAACAGATTAGAATTTACCTTGGAACTTCTGTTTCAACTTGGCCAGGTGAGAACACTTTAATTGTAACAAAGCAGGCTCAGACTGAGAGGCAATTTTTGCTTTTGTACTAGTCTGGTGATTTCATCAAGAGCACGAAGTTGTTAAAAAGCAACTTCTACCAATGAATATTAACACCGGCTCTGCCATTTATGTTATACTCTTAAGAGAGTTGCCAGAGTTTAAGAGATTTAATGTTAGCTTAAGAGAGTAAATGAGTTGCTCAGGGTCATAAAGCAAGTATTTATAAAACAAAACTTGAAATCAGGTCTCCTTCACTCCAAGGCTGGCTCTCTAGTCACAATGCCACACTGTCAACTACAAATTATCATGAGACCAAAAGAAAGGTAAAAAGCTACTTGAGGAACAAAAGCTATAAAATAAAATAAAACATGTACTAGAATCAAAGAGTATCGGTTGACTTCCTGAACCATTTCCATTTTTAACTAGTCAAAAAACAACAAAACAGATAGTAGGTTAGAATTTTTTTAGGTGGAGGTGGGTACAGACCTGTGATTTTTAAAATCACAGATGTCATCTGTACAGAGATCTTGGGGTATGGAAACTCCTTTCATCAATGAAGCTGGTACCATAATTCATGGTTTCAGGAAGTTACCCAGGCCCCTGACAGTTTATATGATTGGCCCATGATCATAGAACAAAAGTTAGAGGCAGGATGTAAAAGTCTTCCAGACACCAGGGCTGGCCCCTATTTCCTTTTGGATTAGAAATGTAAAGAAAAATCTTATTTTTCATTAATGAATTTTTTTTAAAGCAACTGTTTTATAAAAATAAATGGATAAGTATTAATGAATGCAAACTGTTAAAATACAATTACACTGTCCAGTTCAAAGAGTTCCCCATATCCAATGCAAGTACTAATGCAAAAAAGGAGGCAGCCTGAGACAACGAAAAGAGTCAGGGATAAAATAAGCAACAATAATAACAAAAGTCCTTTCTCTGCTGCAGCTAAGGTGGCAAAATATTCCCACTTATAAGCAAGCTGGGTGACCCAAAAGCCTTTCAAATACACATATTGTGGTGAATGTCTAAGTGCAGAGAATTATTTGCTTAAAATTCTTTATAGCCCTGTTTTTAGACAGCAAAAGATACCATGGGTCAAGGAATCTTGTCGAATGTTTTGACTTTTGTCAACTTCTATTCCCTGTATATTTGTATTTAAAAATAAACACAGAGAACAGAAAAATGATATTAAGATATATTTCTCCTCCCTTAAAAATACTTTCTCATATGCTACAGATGGATTACTAAAATTTGCAGAAGAGATTTTGTCAATGCATTGTATCTACTGTTTTAAAAAAAATGCTACTACAAAAGATGTGTATATATTTATGTTATGTTATGCAACTATACATATACCAATATGCATTTATTACTAAGCACCTACTGTGCTAAGTGCTGGGATATATATCCACATATCTCTCTATATAGACATGGATATATAGACACACACACACATTGCCATTCAGTCATTCAGTTGTGTCAAACCCTCTGTTGACCCCATTTGGAGTTTTCTTGACAAAGATGCTGGAGCAGTTCACCATTTCCTTCTCCATCACACACACACACACACACACACACACACACACACACACACACACACACACACACACACACACACACACACACACACACACACACACGTACATATATTTTCATGTCTATACATAAAAATGTATTATTTACATGTACACACACACCCACAGACACGTATATAATCAGGGAAATGTGCCTATATAGTACTTATAACAGGGAAAGTTGAATCAACATAAATTATTAAATAGGAACCTAAAGAGGAGGAGAGTTATTGCCTTTCCTATCTGATGCTTAATGTTTCTGCTAATTAGCCAAGGGATTTAAGAAGAAAAGAGAAGCATTTGGAGAAAGAATTCTTCATATATTTTTCTAATGGTAACTTGTGTTATGACAAATGACAATGAGCTATGTCAGTGCTTCCCAACATTTTTCATTTTGTGGCAAAACACATACCCAGAGAAGAATCTGATAGAAACTGGCAAATATACACTCTAGTCCAATAAAAGGAGAAAAATCATGACAAATATTTCTGCAATCAACTGACATAGCACAACACAAAACATCATACTTCTAAGTTGAAAAAAAGACACCCAAAAAGCAACTTCTCAATTTTTGGAGGAATACCACCTCTTCTGTAGGTTCATTTAATGTCCCAGAAGAAGTAATTTAAAATAACACTATTTACAGTCATGAAATTTAGACCAGTTTCCATCTCACTATTAGGATTAAGCATTTTCTTCCCCTCTCAACCTTAAAAAAACCAAAGCTGTAGACTTTATTTTAATGTATAAAATTAGAACTATTCTTGAGAAGGAAATAGCAATATGATTATTCATCTAAAAACTGCTATTACAATATCCTACTCTACTTCATTCTTAATACTGAATAAGCATTTACCTTGGCATAGTCCTCAAAACATTTCTGAAAATAGCCCATTTTTAAATTTAAATAGGAATATCTTTTGTAATTACATCACATTTATTTATAAAATCAACCTTATTTCCACCACATATCCAGTAAGCTTTCCCTTACAACAAAAAAGAATGAAAAAAAAAAACAACCAGGAAAGCAAATAAACCAAATAACCATAATCTGAGAGTATATGTAACATTTTATACCAATGGTTTCCCATGTCTTTAATGGTGGGAGATATATTTACCCAACTCTGTAGCCAAGCTTAGTTATCTTAATTACAGAGTTTTCAGTTTTATAAAACATTCTGCTATTAAGCAAGAAGAAAAATCTTTACAACTGATCCTAAAATAAATATAAATGAATTCTTGATTTTACAGATGTTTAAGAGCTAAGAAATTTTTAAAAAAGGATAAAAAGTGCCTCTAAATAAATAAAATTACCTGAAGATCAAATTCTGGCTGGATATTTACCTTGATTACAATCAATTACATTACAAAATTCCCTGACGTTGTTTTCATTGATCTCAGCTTGCTTTCGTTCAATGAATGCCGATATTCTCCTGTCAATCTGCAGGTAATAAACAAGTTCATGTGTATACATACTATTGAAACAATTTCAATTTTTTAAAGACAATTTTCAAACTCAAGATAAAAAACACCTATGCTTACTTCTGCTTTTCCGGCTTTTATCTGGACTACTTCTGGATCAAAGTTAATTTGCTTGTCTTTAAGAACTCCCAAACCACAATCTTTGTATTTTTCTTCTCCATGTAGGCTGTCGTCAGGGCATATTTTTGAATCATTTTTGTGGGCTGATTTTGTTTTATCAGCCTCTTCAATGGCAGTTACATTTTCCTCTTTAATCAGGCACTGAAGTCTTTCCAAAAAAGGCTAAAAAAAAAAAAAAAGAGTTTATTTAATGGCATTTAAACTAACCAAGATTAAATTAATTATAATTCCTACTTAAATTCAATTTTTAAAACTTATTAAGTTTAAATTTAGCATTTTGGCACTTATAAATTTAACTACCCAGGACAATTTATAGTTTTGTGCTGCCATGATTATCATCATTTGTCACAGATTTGTGAGAAACTTAAGAAAGCTAAAACTGTCTTTGAAGGAATCACCCTGCTATTCTGTGCCAAATCAAAGGCTCAACCTCTGGCACCAATGTCACTTAATTAACATGTCATTCAAATGCCTACTCAGAACACTAAGGCTTAGTATTTTTCCTCCTTAACATGAGAGCCAGTGCTCTTACTCAGTAAAGCCCTGCATTATCACTACATCACTGGAGATTCTCCACTTGAAACTGCAGTTGGTCAAAGTGTAGGAGAGAACACAGACATGAAATATATAGGTGTTACACTGAACACTTATGCTTTTCCTGTCAATGTACTTTATTTCCTTAGGTCACAAAATGAAAGAAGTTTCTTTCAACACAGCAGAAAATGAACACAACCCTAATATGAGAAAAAATATAACAAACTTAATGTATAACGTAAATTTTTCACCTATTTCCTCCTTTCTCCCAATGGTTATCATTCCCAACATGAAATAGTTGGGTTTTAGCATAAAGTCTTTGAAGTAAAGGAGGAGATGAATATTTATATTCCAGTTGAAATAAAAAGTTTTCAAAGTCACATTTCTTTCATAGTTACACTTTTGTTTCCTATGTTACAGCAACTTTTTTGTAATCTATCACATTTTAATGCTACTAAAGTGCACAATCCAAAATAGCACTCCATTTAACACCATACAATCTGAATTTTCTATATGAAAATGTATACAATTACCAATACAGAGTCATTTGATTAGAAGCCAGAAAGGTCATCATATTGTTCACATAGGGAAGTGATGCACTCAGACAACACAATACTACTATACGTCTAACAGTTTAATGTCTATTTCTGATAGAAAGGATGCTATAAAAACTGTTAAGGAAAATTATCAGATAATATAGTGACTGGCTACTTACTAAGATGAGACAATAACAGAAATTACTTTCTTTTAAAAACTAAGCTGAAAATGTTTAATTGCAATAGACACTGCAGGATGTGTCATGCTGAGATAATGCCACTTCTTAAACCACTGAAAGCACTCCATGAGCCTCCAAACTCACCCAAGGCATGGAATCATTATCATAGCATGACACACACCTGCCGTGTCTTATTGCTTAATTATAACCCACCACAGATGAAACTGTACTGAATTTACAATGCAGGTCTGAATTGAATAGAAATGGATTCATTCAATCTTCATAACCCCATCAGTTATTGGCCTAGTCTTACAACTGCTCTGAAACCTATCTGTAACCTTGTATTAATACTGTTAAGCTAAAAATAATTGAAATGTTATAAGCTTGTAATTTTAGTACAATTAGATTCTATTCTCACAGTCAAGTTAATGTGTCCAACAAGATATTTACCTGAAAATATAAAACATGTTGTTCAAGAGCACTAAAGAGCAATGCTGGCTGGAGTGCTGAGAGGCTCTGAAGCTTGTTCCAATCGATTGTAATTTTCACCACATCATCTCCAAGGTTAAGCTTCAAAAGGGCAAAACAGCATCATCACAAAAATTACACCATTATATGGTACACATGTGCTATCACAAAAAATAGGATTTTTACAAAGCAAGACATACAACTATCTTACTCAAATTTATCAGTCTTTTACTCTTTAGCTAAAAATTATTAAGTTCTCATTTTAAAAGGTATTAGAATCTTGAATATTTTGATAAAAGAACAGGCATGGTCTCACAACCTAAAGGGGTTAAATTCCATGTCACAGGATTGCCTTAGGGGTGAAATTGCCTTACAGTAAGATACCTTGGGTACTTTAGTCCCTAAACCCTTTGGATTGGGTGAAGGTAGCTTTGCCTCATACTGAAATCCACTCAAATCAGAGTGAGTTTCTAATGCGCATATCACTAAGTTAGCTAAATAAATCTACTGTATATTATTTGTCCTCTGTAGATATCTGAATCATACATCTATTGACTGCTTTCTCCACCAAACTTTTATCTTTATAAATATGAAACCCATATATAAAGAGATTTAAAAAAAAAACATGTTCTCAAAAAATGATCCAAATCATGATTTATTTGAGCAATAAAGGGAAAAATGAAATATGATTTAACTCTTCTGAAAACAACTATACATTTATAATAGATAGAATGGATGCCTTGTTTAAATAAAGTCCCAAAACAGGAGACTTCTAATATATTTGTAAGTTGCTTAATTATATTAAGCTATATGGCAGAAGAAATATATCTATGGTAGGTATGTAACATTTATGAAAAGTAACCAAAAATAACATTACATTATATGCTAGCATAAAAAGTACTGTAATATCAATTTTAAAAAATGGAACTGGTTTGGATTATTATGTAACAAATTAATTTTTATAAAAGACAGTATTAGAAATCCTTCATAAGTTTATACGCAGGAGACAAAATGTAAAAAAAAACCCACTGCGAAACAATTCAAAATGGTTCTGCTACAAATGGAAGAACATCATGATATCAAAAACATCAGTTATTTAGATTCTAGTTCTAACTTTTAATATGAGGCAATGACGTGTGAATTAATCTCAATGTGTATTTTCTAAAATGTCATATAAAGAGATTTCATATAACAAACCTTTAATAAATTCATTGAATTGATGTATTTGTAGATCTTACCAAAAAATCTGATTACAGTAAATACAAGCACCTTACTTGGTAATGAATCCATGAAGTCCAAACAAGAAATTTTTGTTGAGAATGAAGGTTATATTAATTTTATTATAAAAGCAATAAGATTTGAATTCAATGTAACTGTTTTCATTTTAAAAGAAAATCTAAAAAAAACCCATATAATACTTCACTCAAATATAAGGGTCATTTTGATTTCAACTAAAAAATATGACTATTCACTCTAACCTTAATTAACAAGATTATTTAAACATTTGGTATCATAGAAAATGAAAGAATTGACTGACTCCAAAACCTTTATTAGCCTTTCATTGATAGGACTCCCCCGCCTTTTTTTTTTTTTTTGCCACTCTTCATTGAAATTAATAACAGCACTAAAATATTCAAGTTCAAAACAAACGAAAAACAGTCAAAGGGCTAATAGGTACAAAGTATAAAGTTAAAAATTAAGAATATTCACAACTTGAGTTAGCATGTACATTAACACATTTAAAACTGTATTCCCCAACAAACAATACCAGTAATTAGGAGCATCATAAACACTAACCTTAAGCAAAGATGACCATGCAAATTTTATGATTTAGCTTCTTGCAAAAGCAAATAATGACCTAAAGTGATACTATAAATACTTTTGCTTTTATTCAAATTTCTAAATAATACCTCAAAAACACAGATAATTATCAATATGGTCAGTATATTTTGATTAACCATCAAACTAATTTTTGATTGATATCTTCTTTGTGTAGATGCAAGTAATAATATTTACACATTTGACAGTGACATATAATATGTAAATTTTACTCAAATGACAATACAGGAACCTAGATTCTGAAAAACATATAAGAATATAATCTGCAGGAAATATGTCTTTGAAAATATCTCTGGAATGTGAAAACTTTTACATAATTCACTGCACTAACTTTCATATAATTTACAGCATGAACTTTCTTTTAAAATTCCACCTATCATAGGAAAAAATTATCTCATTTGCAAATGACTATAACAGAATTTTGTGTAATTTTATATTTATAATAACCCCACCCTAATTCACAATATTAAGCTCCAACTGCTTTGTTTTTATCTTTTATTTAAAAGAAGTCAGAATGGCTAAGGTTAAGGCCTAAAATGTTAACATTTAAAATAAAGTTCTTTTTTAAGTCATATCGTTTTGAAAACTTAAAAAATATAATTATCAAGTACTTGAAAAAAACAGTCTGGCTATGCATGCTGCTAAATGATTTCCACAAATAACTGCTCGAAATTTGGCTGAATATCACAAACTCTCTCAACAGGGATAGATAAAAAGAAAAGTGAATTTTTTTCTTACCCCAGACAAACACACTTGCAAAAATAATCAGAAGAACAAAGCTACCATCACAAATCGGAAGCTCGGATTATTTTATGAACTTAGTTTATCACACTGATTATCAAAGCAACCGTTATCAGGTCCAGTACTTGGGAGACTTCTATTTGTTTTTAACAGCTAAAATGTTTTCCATGCTAATGAAACTGAGGAGAAAGGTCACTAACCAAAAAAAATGACTGATGTCCAATTTCTACTTAGGTCATATAACCATAATTTAAATACGCCAAGATCTCCAAGTAGGTATTGAACAGACTGCTGCAAGAAGTGCTTAATTTTTTTCTTTTAAACATTAATTTTAAAAACGTAAATAAATAACGGGCTTTTAATTCTGCATTTTTAAGGAAGAAGTAAAAATTATTGCCAAACACCGCGACTAAGTGGTCTTCCATTACCCATTTAGTCTTAACTACACCCATGAGGCATCTAAAGTAGCCTAGTCTCAAGATGAGTAAATGAGTTATTTCTTTTTTTAAATAAATGCTGTATGACTACTAGGCAAAAAAACGTAAATAAACAAAAATACTATTCATTATATCAAATCACAAAAATAGTGGGGGAATAAAATTTCCCCAAAGAGGAGGCTTCTCCTGCCTCCAGATTCCTTCTCCTTACAGAGGGTTAAGTGAGAAAGATGCCCGACCCGGAGCTCCGGGCTGGGGCCGGCCCCACCGAGGGGGCTCAGCCGCCTGCCTCCGAGCCAGGCCAGTTTCTCTCTCCGACTTCTTCGCTCGCTGCTTTTCTTTTTCTCTTTTTGGGGGGATGGGGGGGACAAGAAATGGGAATCACCCCAAGTGACCCCTCAAGCGAGTGTTAAGAAAAATGGAAGCAGGCTTGTGCCCCCAGAGCAATCCTGGCGGAACCCTAATTCTCTTGTAGTTGGGGCAGGAATCCCCAAAGCGCCCCCAAGCTCTGAGCCTCAGTCAACCCCGATTTCTGGTTAAAGGAGAGGAGAAAGGGAAAAGAGAGAAGGGAGAAAGAAGGGAGGGAAAGAGGAGAGGGGGAGAGAGAGACCGCCGTCATTTACCTGCCCTGTCAGGGTGCGGAGGGAGCGGAGGAAACCAACCAGAACCTCGCGGGAGAAGTTGCAGCTCTGATCCGGGTTCTTGTCAACGCCTCGGGGGTGCCCCGATAGCCCCACAGGAGCAGCCATGACACCTCCCCAGCTGCTGCGGAGCTTCCCGTTTAGTCCCGCCCCTTTCGCGCTTCAGTTTTCGTCGCGTGATAATGACGTCAACAGAAGCGGTCCTTACGTTAAGCGCGGTGTTCTGGGGCTCCACCCCTTTCCATCTGACTGGCAAAGAGGAGGACCAATCAGATGATCGGAAGAAGCAGCTTTTCCAGCCCACTCCTGCCCAGTCTTCTTCCTTGCAGTCATTCTGTGCCTGCACTGTGTGAGGCGGAAGTCTAAACTGTAGTACCTTTTGTGGTATCTTACGTGTTAAAAGTTATGGGGTATTGTTTTTGTCTTAGTTTACTAAAACATTCGGACTGAATTGGCTCATGTTTTTACATGGCAAGTGATGCTACTTGATGAGAGGTGGAGATATAGTCGTTTACCTTTTTGTGGGATATGTGCATTGGCCCCTTCCTTAAGGGATGGCAATTCCTGATTGGTCAGAGGAGGAGAATGTTGACGATGATTGGCTACAGAGTCAAGAGGAGTAACAGCTTGTACTTTCCCTTGGAATTCTTCTGTGCATCCTCCCTCTGGCCACAGATTCTCTGGTGTACTCCAACTCATTTGCAGGGACTGCACATTTTGCCCTGAGGGGAGTATGTTAGAATATGGGGCACTTTTCACATTTTGCCCTTTTCAAATTGTGAGTATCATTTATATAGCAAAGGGATGGTAGTTTTGCTGTCATTTAACACAATGACCTTGCATCTTGGGCGTTGATTGCTTCTGTACCTTTTCTCCATTCAATCATTTATTTTGGCACGCGAGACAAACTTGAGATGAAAACTGGCAAATCCAGAACTTTAGAATTGTTTTTGTAAGTATCCATAAAATAACCATGGTCTGGCTTGGAAAAAATGAAAATTTAGGAATCATACATATTGGATAGTAAATGTAAGCTAAGGTGTGGTCTCTCAACAAGGACACCAGCACTAAAAAGGGGAGGGAAAGTAATCCCTTTCCCTGCTTTGCTCAAAGAGTGAGGAAGAGAAATTTCTGGCAGGGTCTGTGAAACAAAAATCAAATGGTTCTTTCTGACTGCTTAAGAATGATTGGATTAACCATGAATAGCCATTGGATAGCAATGATAAAACAAATAAAGAGTCAAGACATCATATTTCAAGAAATTATAAAGGAAAACTGTACAGATGTCTTACAACCAGAGGACAAACTAGCAATCAAAAGAATTCACTATCGCTTCCTTAAAGAAATCCCTAAATAAAAAAATCCCAGAATTATTATAGTCAAATTTGAAAACTCCTGGATGAAGGAGAAAATACTGAAAGCAACCAGAAACAGTTCAAATACCATGGATCCATAGCTAGATTACCACTGTAAAGAAGTAGAAAGCTTGAGCTATGATATTGTAGAAGGCAAAGGAGCTAGGATTACAATAAAAATATCCCATCCAACAAAACTGAGTACAACTTCAAGGGGAAAGAAATGGACATTTAATACAATACTTTTAGTCATTCCTGATTAAAAGACCAGAGCTACATTGAAAATTTGACATTCAAACACAAGAGTGAAGAGAGGCATAAAAAAGTAAGAAGTGAGAAATCATGAAGAACTTAAGAAAGTTAAACTGTTTACATTCCTAAATAGGAAGATGATACATGTAACCCCTAAGAACTTTATCATCATTAGGGCAATTAGAAGGAGTTTACTTAGATAGATAGTGGGTATGAGTCTTTTATATTGAAATTTTCTCAAAAGAAATAAGAGAAAGGGGAAAGCAGAAGAATGTGAAAAAATTGTCTCATATAAAAGAAGTGCACAGGGAAGAATTCTTTTGCAATAGAAATGGAAATGGAGTGGGGTGTGGATTAAACCTCACTTTCATTAGAACTATTTCAAAGAGGAAAGAATACACACACACACACACACACACACACACACACACACACACACACGCAATCAGTTAGGCATATAAATCCATATTACTCAAAAGGGAAGTAGGAAGAAAAACAATGAGAAAGGAGGAGAGAGAAGATGAAGAGGAGGGTAAATTAAGGGAGTCATTGGTCAGAAACAAAAATGACTTTTGAGAAGGGCTAGGGTTAAAAACAAAAAATAAAAATAGAAAAAGGGATGGAGCAATATACTCAGTGAACAATCATGAATGTCAATGGGATGAACTACTCATAAAATGCAAATGGATAGTAGAATGGATTAGAAACCAGAAACCAATAGTATATTGTATGCAAAAGACACACTTGGAAAAAAAAGACATATAGAATTAAAATATAAGGGCTGGAGCAGAATCTTTTGTGCTTCAGCAGAAGTGAAAAAGGCAGGGATATCAATGATGAACTCAGACAAAACAAGCAATAACAGACAATTAAAATAGACAATAAGGGAAGCTACATTTTACTAAAAACTACCATAGCTAAATATATATGAACCAAATGGCATAGCATCCAGACTCATAAAGGAAAAGTTAAATGAGTTACAGGAGGAAATTGAGAGTAAAATTATATAATGGGGACCTCTATTTACCTCTCCAAAAACTAGTTAAATATAATCACAAACTAAAGTAAGGAGATGAATAGAATTTTATAAAAGTTTAGGTATGATAGACTGCTGTTTATGGCATCTTCACAAAATTAACCATGTATTAGGGCATAACAGCATCACAAACATGCAGAAAAGCAAAAATGCTAAGTGCTACCCTGTTCATTTTATGATGCAAGAAAATTACATTCAACAAAGGACCTTGGAAGTAGAGATTAAAAATTAGCTGACAATCAAATATCTAATCCTAAAGGATGAGTGGATCAAATTTATAGAAAGAATCTATGAATTCATTAAAGAGAATGACAACGATGAGACAACATACCAAAATGTGTGTGATGCAGTCAAATAGTATTTAGGGGAAATTTTCATATCTTTAAATGCTTACCTGAATAAAAGAGAGAAGAATCAGTTCAAGGAATTGGGCACGCAACTAAAAAAATAGAAAAAGAACAAATTAAAAATCCCCAATTAAATACAAATATAGAAATTTTGGAAAAACAGAGGAGAGATTAATAAAGTAATAAAATTGAACAAATTAATAAAATTAGGAGCTGGTTTTGTGAAAAAAAAACAATAAAATAAATAAACCATTGGCTAATTTGATAAAAAAGAACATCAAATTAGCTTCTAAAATGAAAAGAGTGGCTATAAAATCAATGAAGGTGATTAAAACAATTATTAGGAGCTACTAGTCATATAACAAACTGACAATCTAAATGGAATGGGTAGAAATTGTATAAAATATAATTTCTCAAGTTAATCTACAAGTCTATAGAATATTAAAATAATTCATATCATAGAAAATAAATCTAACAAGTCATGAATGACTTCCATGAGAAAAAATTCTTAGGACTCACAGATGAATTCTACCAAACACTTTAAAAAAATTAATTCGATACCATGTTACTTGAAAAAAGATGGTTAAAAAAAAAAGTCCTACCAAATTCCTTCTATTATACAAATATGGATTTCATACTTAAACCAGGAAGAGCAAAAAATAATGAAAACTAGGGACAATTTCCCTAATGCATATTGATGCAAAATTTTTAAACAAAAGACTACAGCAATATATCAGAAAGATCATATACTATGGTCAGATTGGATTTATGCCAGAACTATAGAGCTAGTTCAATATTAACAAAATGATAAACATTGATCATATCAGTAACAATATATAAAAAACACGATTACCTCATTAGTTGTAGAAAAAGTTTTGACAAAATACAACTCCTCCTTCCTATCAGAACCACTAAAAAGCATAGGAAAACAAATGGAGCTTTCCTTAAAATGATAGGTAATATTCATTTAAATACAAAAAGAAGCATTACCTGTAATGGAGATAAACTAGCAACCTCTCTAGTAAGATAGAAGGTGAAGTAAAGGATGTCCATAATCACCATTCTTATTCAATATTGTACTAGAAATCCTAGTTATAGCAATAAGATGAGAAAAATAAGTTAAAGGAATAAGAATATACAATGGGGAAATAAAATTCTTGATGGTATACTTATGAAATCCAAGAGAATAAACTAAGAAAAAAAAAGTTGAAACAATTAAAAACTTTAGCAAAGTTATAGGATTAAAAATAAACCCGCACAAATCATTAACATTTCCATGTATTACCAACAAAGCTCAGTAGGAAGAGATAGAAAGAGAAATTCCATTTAAAATAGCTGCATACAATATAAAATACTTTGGAGTCTACCTACCAAGACATCCCCAGGGACTATTTGAACACAATTACAAAACACTTTACACAAATTAATGCATATCTAAACAATTGGAGAAATATTAATTATTCATGTGTAGGCTGAGTCAATATAATGAATTATAATACTAGCTAAATTTATTTATTTATTCAATGACATGCCAGTCAAACTACCAAAGAATTATTATATAGAACTAGAAGAAAGTAAAGTCAAAGACAAAGGTCAAGAATATGAAGGGAGTCTGTGGAAAAAAAGTGAAGAAAAGTGATCTAGCAGTACCAGATCTCAAATTATACTGCAAAGTAGTAACGACCAAAACAGTCCTGTATTGAATAAGACAGTGGTTGATCAATGAAAAAGATCAGGTATACAATATACAAATGTAAATGACCACAATAACCACGTGCTTGTGCTTGGTAAACCCAAAGATTCAAGTTATTGCAATCAATATCTACCATTTGACAAAAACTCCTGGGGAAACTAGAAAGCAGTCTGGCAGAAACTGGATATAGACCAATATTCGTACCATATACCAAGATAAACTCAAAATGAGTATGTGATATAGACATAAAGGATGATATGATAAGCATATTTGGAGAGCATAGAAAAAAATTACCTGTCATATCTTTAGATAAGGGAAGAATTAATGACTGAACAAGGTAGAGAGGATCATGGGAGATAAAACTAGTAATTTTAATTAGATTAAAGTTAAAAAATTTTGCACAAATAAAACCAATGCACTCAAAATTGGAAGGAAAGTAGGAAACTGGGTGAGTGGGATTTATAGCAAATTTCTCTGACAAAGTCTTATTGCTTGGATAGTGAACTAAACCAAATTTCTAAGAATATAAGAACTATTGCTCAAAAGTTTCAGAAGACTTATGTGAATTGATGCTAAGTGAAATGATGAGAACCAGGAGAACACTATATGCTGTAACAGCAATATCATAACAATGATCTACTATGTAAGATGGAGCCATCTAATCAATACAATTATCAAAGCCTTTCCAAAGGACTTGTGATGAAACCAGTGGATTCTGGGTATAGATTGAAGTATATTTTTTTCACTTTATTTTTATCGCCCCCCCCCCTTTTTCAATATAGTTAAAATTATAATATGTTTTACCTAACTTCCCTTGTATAGGGGTATCATATTGCCTTACTTCTCAATTGGTGGGGAAAAGACAGAAAGGAGAGAGAGAAATTGTAACTGAAAATAAAAATAGAAAAATGATGTGTTTGAGAGGAAAGATTATATAATGCAAAATTCCATCTAATTACTTGCCAAATCTTGCTAATTCTACCAGTATAATATCTTTTACATGTGTCCTTTCTTTCTACCACCTTAGTATGGGCTCTTTTCACCTCTTAGTTGGATTATGATAGCGCCTATTAATTGGAGGAAGGAAGCTAGAGAACCAACTTACCTTCTCTTCTTCCCTCCTTGTCCCCTCTCCTTTCTGAATTCCCTCCTTCACTTTAGGGAAATCACTTTGATGGCTGAATGGAGGATGGGTTGGACTGTTGAGAGACTTAGGCAGGAGTACTCATCAGAAGTAATCTGGGTATGAGGTGATGAGGGCCTGTACTGGAGTAGTGGCAATGACAGAGGTGAGAAGATGAGGTGAGAAAAATGTTGTAGAGTCAATAATAATAGGCCTTGACAACAGATTGGATATGGAAAGTAAGAGATGGTGTGGAGTCTGAGATGACTCTTAGGTGGTAAATCTGAGAGGCTGGGAGGATGGTGTTGTTCTCTATAGTAACAGTAAATGTAAAGAGGGGAGGGTTTAGGATGAAATACACTTAGTTCAGTTTTGGACATGTTGGACATGTTGAGTTTAAGATGTCTGTTAGACCTACAGGTCAAGATGTCTGAAAGGCAGTTGGATATAATAACTTGAACGTAAGCAGAGAGATTGAGGTAAGAGGTATATTTGAGAATTGTCAGTTACAGAGATGGTAATTAAATTTATGGGAGCTGATAAAATCACCAAGTGAAGTGATAATAGAGGGAGAATTGAAGAGAGCCTGGAACAGAACCCCAAGGGACACCTGTAGTTAGTGGGCATAATTTAGCAAATGAGACAGAGAAGGAATAGTTGGAAAGGTAGGAGGAGAACCAGAAAAGACTTGACTTGAAAGCCTAGAAAGAAGAGATTATCCAGGAGGGAAGGGTAATCAACAATGTCAAAGGCTGCAGAGAGGTCAAGAAAAGTGAAGATTGAGAAAAGACCATTAGATTTAACAACTAAGAGATCACGGTTGATTGGAAAGAGAAGTTTCAGTGGAATAAGGTCAGAAGCCAGATTATAAGGGTTTAAGAAAAGAGTCACAGGACAGAAAGCGCAGGCAGATCTCATATAAAGGGTGAAGATATGACCTCCTGAGGCACTCTGTTTTACTTTGGGACAGATCTAGTTGAGAAATTCTTTTTTATTTTTTATTAAATTTATTTATTTAACTTTTTACATTCATTATCACAAAATTTTGGGTTCCAGAATTTTCTTCCCATTTATCCCCTCCCCCCACCCAAATACACCAAGCATTCTCATTTCCCCTATCACCAATCTTCCCTCTCTTCTATCATTCATCCCTTCTCTTGTCCCCTCTTCTCTTTTGTCCTGTAGGGTCAGATAACTCTCTATTCCCAATTATCTGTATTGCTTATTTCCTAGTAGCAAGAACAATACTCAACAGTTCCTAAAACTTTGAGTTCCAACTTCTCCCCATTCCTCCCTCCTCACCCATTCCCTTTGGGAAGGCAGGCAATTCAATATAGGCCATATCTGTGTAGTTTTG